>JAVLVB010000633.1:136780-157204 GCA_032876305.1 Orestias chungarensis
ATACGTGTTCTACATTTTCGTTCTCTCCACATCCTTCAGATTTATCATTATTTTTCCTCCCTATTAAATATAAAATCTCATTTAAATAGGTATGACCTACTCTTAATCTGATCATTATTATTTCTTCCCTTTGGTTTCTCATATTAATATTTCTGATTAAGATTGACTTTTGTACTTTATATAATCTTCTTCCTTTCTTGTCATCATTCAACCTTTTTTTGCCATTTTTCCATTTCTTTACTCTTAATAAGTGATTTCTCTTCCCCTTTCCCAAAAGGAGCTGGAAAGTTATGGTGTGATTTTTGTGCCACCAGGTTTGCGGGCACAGAGCCGTCTGAAGGAGCAATAATTGTGAGCGCGTATGAATCTCAGGTGCGCGCGCTCGCTCAAAGGTGCTCGGACACGCGCTCAACTCACTCTACTCGCGCTCGGCTCTGTGTCTGCGCTCGCAACTCTGCTGAAATGTTAGTCTGAGAGTATGAATCAACTTTGTGTATTTGGAAGGAATTATTTAATTGGATGAAAAAGGCCAGACTTTGATTAGCTGGGAGCTGATTTACATATAATGTAGAGTTGCGAGCACAGACACAGAGCCGAGCGCGAGCAGAGTGAGCTGAGCAGGCAAGCAGTTTTTCAGAGTTGAGCGCGTGTCCAAGCACCTTTGAGCGAGCGCGCGCACCTGAGATTCATTCGCACACGCTTACAATTATTGCTCCTTCAGACAGCTCTGTGCGCGAAAACCTGGTGGCGCAGAACTCACGCCATAGAAAGTTACACGGCAACATGTCTAGAATAGTGCGCCATCTTTTGAGGAAACGGGGGTATTGCAGGGGAATGGCATACCCACAGTGGAAACATTTCTGCGATGCATTGGGGGCCAAGGTAAGCCTTACATCAAGTAACCAACCAAAAACTGTCAGACAGAGCATCTCAACCAAGAAATACAAGCAACCCTTCGTTGTCTAACATCAACGACCAACATCTGCCCTGGGTTGAATACCCACACGATTCACATGTTTCCACTGCAACTAATCTTTCACCGTTTGAAATCTCCCTAGGTCATCAGCCGCCACTGTTCCCCACCAACCAGAGGGATATCGCGGTGACCTCTGTTCATTTACACATCCGTCACTCTAGAAAGATCTGAAAAGAAACCTAAGCCGCACTCCAACTCACAGCCACGCAAAACAAGAAATATGCTTACCGGAAACGTCTTCCCACCCCAGAATACACACCCGGTCAGCAAGTATGGTTATCGTCCCGAGATATCCCTCTAAAGTCCATTTCCAAGAAGCTCTCCCCCAAGTTCACCAGTCCCTATCCCATTGATGGCATCATCAGTCCTTCCACTGTCCGTCTTCGTCTTCCCCCGAGTCTTAAGATCCATTGTACATTCCCCGTATCGCAGATTAAACCAGTTCAGAGCAGCATCCTGTGCCCTCCGGCCGACCACCCACCACCACCTGCACTGGTCATTGATGGGCACCCGGCCTACGATATCCGGAGGATCATGGCTTCCCGTTGGCGAGGTAGTGGACACCAGTATCTCGTCGACTGGGAGGGCTACGGTCCTGAGGAATGTAGCTGGGTGCCTCGCTCATTCATCCTGGACCCTTAGCTTATTTGTGACTTTGAGGCCTCCTCTCCATCTGGACCACCGGGTGGCGGTCCTTGAGGAAGGTGGTAACTGTCAGGATTTTTGCTTTCCAGTTTGTCCACCAGGGGTCGCCAGAGCTCCTTCCTGGCTGGAACACATCTGAGCAGCTGTGCATACACCATTCTTTATCTACTGATGAGGTGGAGCTGCTTTAAAGGAGTGGTGGACAAGCTATACTGCGCCTGAGTTTTTTTTACTACTGATAACCTTTATCTCTCTCATCTCCAGTTCTCTGAATGGTTCCTCTCGTTGTTTTCTTAACTTACTTCCTTGTTGCTTTTAGTGTTTTCTTCCTGTAACATTTCTTGTGTGCTCAACCCAAGTAAATCAAGACTCCTCCATCCTTCTCCGTGACCGTTCTGGA
Source organism: Orestias chungarensis (assembly GCA_032876305.1). Classification (NCBI taxonomy): domain Eukaryota; kingdom Metazoa; phylum Chordata; class Actinopteri; order Cyprinodontiformes; family Cyprinodontidae; genus Orestias; species Orestias chungarensis. The sequence continues at coordinate 138,802 of JAVLVB010000633.1, forward strand.
TCTCACTTACAACTCTGGTCTCCACTCCTCACTCACTCAGCTCGGTCTGCCGACTCCAGCGTCCACAACATCTTCCTCCGTGATCCCCCTGGACAATCTAAGCATCAACATAAGAAAGTACACCCTCAACACACTCATCTCTCCCTGGTGGTTTCCATCTCCACTCCAAGTAAGATTCTCCCAACAAGATTTCACGTTATACCAACTGTTTACACACCACCCCTGTCCTCATCCTACAGAAGCTCCTGGTCTCCCATGACATTCCAGCCACTCCGTTTCCAAGATCACTATTCAACCTTTATTCTGAGGAGATGCATAATCTCCTCAGTCCTTCATTTTATGTAGGTCAAGAAGCTTAAGAATTTGACATTAATTATATGTTTAAATATATTTTGTTGTTCATAAATCACAGATTGTTTTGTTGGAACAAAGCGTTTTATAAAATGTGATTATTATGTGATTAAAAAAATCTTTATAAGTTTGCTAAATGGATGAGATCTTTAAAAGAGAATTGTCCAATGAAAAGTTCCTCCAATTATTTCAGAACAGAGATGAATCTCATAATAAGTGATAGAGACTGTTGCACCACAGCTCAGAGGAGAAGACTTTCTCTGGTGTTAAATGATCCACGAAGGAAAGAAAGGAACACAAAGAGCCGAGAAGAAGGTTAAATGCTCAGCAAATGAAAACCTCTGGGTATTCATGTTGCATATGTCGGTGTCAGGAACTCCGAGGCCCCAAACGGGTCTTCAAAACCTCACCTTAAACCAGAGGCTGAGTGCCAGCCCCTGACCCGGAACATGATTGCCTTTGTTCTGCGGAGAGTATTCAAATGTGCCCAATAAAGGCAGCGAGAGTGGGTCGTAACACGGTGATTCTTCCGGGCTGCTGGAGATGCTGCGCCACAGGCAGGGTCATGGCGCGGTGGTTAACAAAGCCATGGATGGCTACAATGATCCACACTGCACACTCACTGCAATTTAGCTTGAGTAATAGATGGGGGTCACGGTGGGTCACTTTCAATTTCCACATCCCGGGGAGAAAAATGAAAACAACTCATTTGCACATATCTGAATAATTCAGTCAGTCAAAGAGAGCAGAGATGAAAATATGGGCCTGAAGAGAGGGAGAAGAAAGAGCAGACACTGTTGCATGTCCTGTGGTAATGACAGCCAGCTTCTTAGTCATCCTGCATAAAAGCTAATGATGAATCTGACAGAGGATATGAATCCAGATGTAAGAATAAAGCGACTGCTCACTCGGGAGGCCGCGCTGCCTCTGCTGAGCTTTTAAACTTATCATAAATGTATTAAGATCGCAGTGGCCCATGAAACAGCTGTAGACAATTAATCTTGTGCAAATCTTATCCCAGGAATTGGTTTCTGCAAAGTAACATCTGCTCCAAGAGGCGATTATTCATGGGCACTGCGCAGCCACGGCGCTTGTATGCATAGGGAACAATCACTGCCAATGAAGTAAAAATTTATAGTTTTCCCTGTTCGGTAAAGCTAACATTCAGCAGCATTAAAACATCATCCATCAACATTGTCCTGGGGCCGGGGGCCATCCCTGGCAGACAAATTAAAAAGTATTCATTTTGCAAAGGAGCTGTGCAGCGTGCTGCTCCACTGGACTCTTTTTTTTCCTCCTGAATCGCTTCTGAGAGGGAAATTGGAGCCGCTTTTGCTTTTTTTGCTCTGCTGGAACAGTGTGGAGAAAGAGGAGAGATGAACCTGGTTCCCTGGAGACGTTGATCAGGAGGTGCAGGCCATGATGGATGACAGTCAGTGTGGACTTGGCAAATATGAACCTGGATTAAAACCAAGTCTGGTAATTTTCTTACAAACCTCTAGGAGATGAATGGATCACCAGATTTTAATGCTATTTTTTTCAAATATTTTACTGAGCTTGCCGTTTTGTCTGTCAGTAGAACTCAGTTCTAAATCTTCCATTAGTTGTTATTTATTTTCCTATTTTTATTTTGGTTATTTTTGTGGTTTGTGTTAAGTTTATTCTGAGGTTATCACATTCATTCACTTGTTGTTTCATTTCAGACACACTAAGAGTAAAAGACTGGGGTCACTGGAAACTTGTAGTAGTTCTGCCACATTTTCAACAGTGAAAAAGAATAAATAGAAAAAAAAACATTGAAGAAATAACCCAAAAGAAAAGCTGCAGGTTTGAAATTTCTAACATTTATCCTTTTCCCAAGCCCCCAAACATATAATCCAAATATAATATAATATAATATAATATAATATAATATAATATAATATAATATAATATAATATAATATAGTATAATATAATGTAATATAATATAATATAATATAATATAATATAATATCATATAATATAATATAATATCATATAATATATGCATATAAAATAAGTGGCGTCATGAAACTCCGAACCCAAAATTATTTTTGACCACCATCCAGCCAGCCATGTTAAATCTGTAATATTATTATTATTATTATTATTATTATTATTATTATTATTATTATTATTATTATTATCATCATTATTATTATTATTAGGTCTAGTGTGGAAAATAAAGGAAATTATTGACGAACTTTTCTTGAAACGAGGAAGTTTAGGGTTTACTCAGCAGCCTTGTTTCACTCCAGCACTCAGATCTGCAGTGTTGTGTTTTAAACAGGCCGAATGGAGAACGAGGATTTTCTTCTTCATCTCCCGTCTGTTGGAATCTCACAGATGGCGGGATTATTTACCGCACAGGCTGTCAGTTGGAGCCAGGCCAGACGCAGTTTTTAATACAAATGTGATCATCTGTAACTTTGGCTGCCCGTCGATTGTTCTGGTCTGTCACTAATTAAAAAGCTGAATTCAGTTAATAAATAGTTATGAGTGATCCTAGTAATTTAGCTTCCAACAGTGAATAACATTATCTGACATGTAGGAGGGAAACCAGAGAAAGGGCAAAAGAAATTAATCTACAACCAACAATCAACACAATTATCTGACAATAGTCTGAAACAAATTGCAGCTTTTTAGCTTTTAATTAATGTCATTATCAGGATCAGGATTTATACAAACCTAAAAATATAAATATTTTTTCCTATTATTGTAGTTTCCTATCACTGTTTTTGGATTTAAACAGTTTTTGATTGATTTGCCCTTTGAGTAAATGTTTTGTATTTGTTCACTGTATAGGTATAAAGTCAGCATAAAGATATTAACAGATAAAACAGACGCGTAAAGTTTAACAAATGATGGAAGAGTTTTGTGGAACTTCATAATTAGTACATTTAATGTACAGAATATAAATAAACACAGTGGACCCCCAAAATTGGCAGTTATTAGGGACCAAAAAGAAGCTCGCAACTTCATATTTTAAAGGTAAGACCAAATATGCCTTATTATGCATCAATAGGACAGTGGAAACAGTTTTGTTACACTGCAGAAGTTAATATCTACTCTTTACTTTACACCTAAGGGGCAGCTAGAAAATCTCAGTAATACAACGCATCGTCCAAAATATTGTCAATATGCTGTGAGATATAACTTAGAGTTACGTTCAACAGAAAGATTTGTTAATAGGCAGAAATCTACTGTCAGCTTATAGAGGCAAAATCACACACAGGCCGTCTTAAAGAGAAAGATATTAACGTGATGGAAAGTGACAATGTGCTGGGCTGAGTCTGTCATCTTCATTGGTCTCTGGACATTTTGCCTATTAAATTTAATTTAGCAACTTTTGCTGTGTTGATGCAGTTTTCAACACTTTGTGTTAAATTTCATGCTTTGATGCTTTATACACTGAAAGTATTTATTTTTATTTTTGCATTTGTTGTAAATTCAGCTATTTACACATGTAGGGGGGGGGAGATGTCTGTTGTTTATTTGTTATAAAGAAAAGTTACAGTTTAATCTAGAACGGCGCTGGTTTAAGACTTTGAAATGTAGAAAATTATAAGGATTTGTTATTACCAGTAAGAACTGAAGCTAAAATTGATATTAATGCAAATATGTTTTGTTGGGAATCTTTAAAGCAGACCTCCCCACCCAGGAAGGGGATCAGTGCAGGTGGGTATCTTGGCGTCACCTGACGGCCGTGCGGGCCTGCAGGGGTGAGAGGAAGGCGGAGGAGGCCATGTTTAAAGCTCAACATGTATTGTTCAATGTGACACGCTCAATTTATCATTAGTTGTGAGGGAGAACGGATGAGTACACTTTCAATTTAGTTCCGCCGCTTTCTCCATTCATCATGCCTCTCATCATCCATCATTTGTGCAGCTTCCCTCCACGCGTAACACACACTCTCATCAGTTTAATGCAATTAATCTTAATGCTGAGATAATTCCATATTAATGAAGCAGGACTTTCATTTGATTGTTCCTTTGATGAAGTCGTCTCTGCGGCAGCATCAGCAGCGTGTGTGTCGCCCACTGAGCATGAAAGCGAGGAGGTGTCTCTGTTTCCTTTGTGTCATTTCTTTGCTGAGGTTTATGTATATTTCCCGGAGAGCCGATGATGCCGGCACCTTCTGTCTTCATACAACGAGCCCTGAGAAATTGGAAAAGTTGCAGCAATAGATAGGAGGTGACCTGGAAACAAAAGCAATCAAGACTCCAGGAGGGAGGGCTGGGGGGTGGGGGGGTGTCTGCGGCAGCCATCAGGCTTAAATTCAGCCGTGCTGTCAATAAAAGAAGAAATAGCTCCTGAGGCACAGGGCTGGGGGCAAAGAGGAGTCTGCAATTTCACACCTTCATGTACCTTAGCAGAGGACATTTTTCATGTGCCTTCACTTCTCATTCACTAAGAGCCAGCCAACAGTTTTGTAGATGGTTCCTTGGAGGAGGACTAAACGTGATTGGAGGACCAGGTCAGCAGCTCTGCCACCCAGTCGGTGCATAATTATTTTTCCAAGACTGGAAAACTGGAATTTAAAATCAATCAGCATTCCACTTGAAGAACTTTCGACTCAATTGGAGCTCAATCAAAGCAGAAAAAAATCAATCCCCACCAATTACGGCCTGTTTCATTAGAGTATGCAGAGAGAGGCGTTGGGACCGCTGCTGGTCTCCAGTCAGAGGCTGTGTCTGATCTGGGCTCAGTTTGTGCTGCTGCTTCATCTCAGAAGGATACAAACTAAATGTCACATCCAGGAAAGTAGCAAAGTAGTCTGTGATTTTATCTGCCATGTAGTTTGTTTTTACTGCACGTTTTCAAACTCTGGAGTAAATCAGCTGAAACACTGAGCTTGTTCAGTTAATAACTGAACAGATAGATTCAAATGACCCTGGATTGTTACCATTCTCTTTGTTTTGCAGCTGTAATGTAAAATTTCCGGTTTGTTTATTGCCGTCGTTTTGTCATGTGAATCACTTTGAACTGCCTTGGTTTTTAACTGTCCAATACTATTAAACATGACCTGACCAAAGACTTTAAACACTGACCAAAGGGATGGGAGGACATCCAGTGACACAATCTGGAAACTGCATCAAACAGCTCAAGTCCAAAGCAAAGATTTGTTTCTAATAGAAACTGGTGTCATGAGTGTGGATGTAAACCATGTTTAGAATAGAACACAGTTAGACAGAGACAGCAGTACAGCCGGCAGACCCCAGGACTCGTATTGATCTCTCCCCACCAGCTGCATTGTACCTCCTCAGCATCACATAGATTACAGCAGCAGCAGCACAGAATAGATGGCAGAACAATGTATTTAAAGGCATTACACTCCAACTAATGGTAGTCTTGGAGGGAGCCTGAGTCATTTACCCTGTGACTGCTCAGTTTCCAGCACAGCGCCATTTAAAGTGATGTCCTCTGCCGACTACACTCACTTGGATTCAATTTGGAAATGTATTCATATTTACTTAGTGTACCTGCATTGCATTTGTATGGATCAGAGCAAAATTGAACCAAATCGAATTAACATATCGGGACATACGGGGTGGTTGTATGGAGTCAACAGTCGGGGTCATTCCAATGCCTTTTATGATGTCCCTCAGAAATCTATCTGAATCACATTAAATTGGACATAAAGATGTGCAGACACATACATCACAGTAAATGGTGTGGTGGAGCATCGCTCGCCAAGAGTCCCACCTCAACAATCGGGTTATAGAACCGGCTTTAGATCCTATTAATAATTCACAATCTTGTTAGGGGAGAACAAACATTTCTGTTCAAGCAATTTGAGTTGTGGGATTGTTATTACAGGCGAACGGACGAAGAGGAGGAGAGGCTGTGTGATGTAAGCCCGCTTGTGTGTGGAAGAATAACTCCATGCTATTTCACACTCTCTGCCTTCTTTATTAAAGCGCTGTCACAGTAAACATGTTGCCACTGAGTCTGATCTGCAGCTCTCTTCTTACTCATCTACCGTCTCCTTCTCACAAGGACACCCACGTGTCTCAGTCGTTTTCAGGAGGACAAAAAGGCCTTTTAAATAAATCACGCTCTGGGTGCCTCTTTAATTTAAAGCTGTACTGTTTTCATTTTATCATCAGATGCACTTTTATTGGAATCAAATATTTACAACATTCTTTAAAGCTGAAATCAAAATTAATAAACTATAACTAAGACAAATATTCAAAACTGTGACAAAAATACTTTTTAATATATTGAATACATGCTTAACGTATATAAAATATGTGTTGATTTCTGAAAAGCGTTACTTTTGAAACGTCGGCTGAGTGACTTTAGGAGTGGTGTGTCTAAATGTAGAAATTAAAAGATGTCCCAGCGTGACGCTGCGCTCCTGTTTTACACGTCTGACATGTCCTTTAGCCATGCTGCCCTCGGCCTTCCCAGCTGAGGGTTTAAACAAGTGTCTGAGATATTAAACAATCGGAAAAACTGTTTTTAAGGATTTACATCTTGAATCGTAATAATACTGAATGTGGAATAATTGAGTTTGTCAGTAAACAGTCACAGCAACAATAATCTGTAGACATGGTCAGCTCTGAAAAATCACTTCTACGTTTGTAACGTTTCAGTCTTGTTTTTTTATTTATTAGTACATATGAACTGTTTGACTTTTAACAGTTTTCTTCTCTTACAGGATTATCACTTTTATTATTTACGGGGTCACCACTGAAAAAAGTTCACCATTAATGCCTTTTAGTGTCCACTCTGTGTGTTGTTCTATCACTACAAAATAATATAATGATTCAATACTAAATAGCTAACTGTCATATTTACATTTAGTTTGGAAACAAGCACATTTAAGACATGTTTTATAAATCATCATATAGTATCTGGACAATTCAATCATAAGGAGAATTGTTTACTCTTTTCTACTGTTCTGGAAATGCGTTTCTACAGTTTAGTAAAAACGGTTTAGTTGCTTATCAAAAACAGCTTTTAATATGAATCAGAAAAAGTTCAAATGAAGAGGATATGCAGAATCAGGGATCAATTTAATTATTACTAGTCTAGATTTCTAGATTGTTATAATGATATTTATGCTTTTGAAAAAAAGCCTTTAATCGTGTTTATGAAGAAGATCCCTCAGAAATCTCAGAACTCATTTTAAAATCCTAATGTTAACGTTCATAACTTTGGTGAAAAGTGAGCTCTCCTGTTAACTTCTTATTTTAAAGTAACCGGAAAAAGCTGCAGGTTACATTAACAGAGACTTCGGATGAGTGTGAAAATCTAAAGAGAACTCGTTAAATTGTGTAATTGTGGTCTTTTGAAAATAATCTACAATTCACTTTAAATCCTTGTAATTAAAACGGTCCTGAACTGTAAGAGGTACCATGAAATGTGTGAAGGGTTCAGTAAAACTTGAGAAAGTGGACATGTGAAAGCTTTCAGTGAAAGACACAACTTCAGGTTTCTTGATGATATAAGAAATATAATTTTTATTTTTTCTGTCCTTCATCTAAAGCTGCATAAAAATAACGTCGGACATGAACATCTTTACTGAGCTGACAGTAAGAACAGACAGCACAGAGCTGGTTATCACACACTGCTCCCTGCTGGTGGATGGACATCATTGACACACACACACACACACACACACACATTCAGTAAATACAAAAGACTAAATGAAAATAAAAGACTGATTTGATAAAAAACTCAGTTCTTCCTCCAGGATTAGTCAGCTGGTGCTGCTGATGCTTCTTCAGTGTTCGTACTACAGGCTGATCACATATGCCTCTCAGTTTGATGATCATTGATCCGCCATTATTGATCGTTTTTGGTCTGACTACATGATTCTGGGGGGCCGACACCGTTTTGTCCCACTATAATGTTGCTGTACATCTTCTGCTGCTCCTCTCTGAACGAATCCTTTACTTTTCCTCTCTTCAGTCCTCCGTCCCTGCCAATAGAAAACCACAGCCTTTATTTGAAAACCAACAATGCTAAAGACATCCTGAACCATCACACATCTGTGTTACACTACACCAGCGGAGGACTCCCCTCACTCCTCTCTGGGATTATCCGATTATAATCTTCTGTTCACATCATCTTCTGTCTTCTTTTTCTCCTCATTTTGTTTGACTCATCTCTTTCATTGCTTTCAATCTTTTAGATGTTTTTAACTAATTGAACTTGTAAGCTGGGAACGACATTCAAGCTTCAGACAATTTGTGGTTGGAATCAGAGATCTGTAAAGTTTTTATTTACTAAGTCAGATTTTTCCTTTTCACCTTCTGAGAAACAAATGAAACTTCTGATGTTTTAATGGAACTGAAATAAATGACTAAATATAGAATAAGTCACGTTTGCCCTTATTAAATGTAATTGAATCTTTCAAAATGACACCTTATTGTTTTATGATGTAATAAATGAGTTCATGTTTATACCACATAAATCTTTGGGGTGAAAACTACATAAACACATCAAAATAAAAACATGCCAAGACAAGTTTTGTATTTTAATGTCCTTTGGATAGAACACAGGGACTCTGTTATGTTCTTAACCAGGAAGATAACTCAGCTCAGTTAGACTGAGAACAGATATTTTTCTCTTCATTTAGATCTGGACTTGGACTAGGCCATTCTAACACATAAAATGCTTTAAAGCAATCCTTCCTCTGACTGAATGCCGCCCACCTGGACATTGAACCTCAGCCTCACTCTAGAGTCTTCATCTGTAGTTGATTTCATCAACTTTACTAACAGCATGATGGCGCCACCACTAGGTCTCACTTTAATATCTGCAGTAGCGTACTCCTTTAAATCTGACCACTTATAGTCCAACAGAACTATAAATTCAACCTAAAAGATCCTGATAGAGGTTTGTGATGTAAAACTGCTTCATACATCAAAAAATGATGTTGCTTAAGTGTTTGAAAACGAGTCGCCACAGATTAGTGGTTTCAGGGTAACAGGATGGGGTAGACTGCCTGGAGGCCCCCATTACGGGGCCAGTATGGTTTGAAGGTTTCTGCTCCAGGACAGATGCTAACTACCCTTAATGTCTCCTTAGAAGCCCACATCTGGAAGATCCAAACAATATTTGAGCTCAGAGAGAGGAGTGAGGGAACACTGTTAACCTTGAGTCTACAGAGAAGAGTTCAGCCTGGGCTCGTCCTCACCATGCCAGGTCCAGCAGTCCTCCCTGATGAGCAATGGCAGACTTCACTCTGTTGGCAAAATGAGCTGCATCTTCTCCATCCTGACACAAACACAAACCAGAAGTTACAACCATCTATCAAATTCACCTAAACCTGTGATAATAACTCAGTTATATGCTTGTAATTTCTAACAAAGCTTTTAGGGTTGATTATCTAAAAAAAACTAGGAGATTTACATCAAATAAATGCTTTACTGTTCGTTTATAGCAGGAAATCATTTTCTATGAGAGGTTATGAGTACCTTTGTTATAAGTTATAGTAGAAACGATTTGTACGAGTTCATTTCTGCCCTCCAAGTGTTTGGAGAGCATTGCTGGTGCAAGAATCAACATACTTTTACTTTATTATTACTGCAGGCTTTTGACCTAATGAAAAAACCTTATTTTTTAAAACGTATGTCCTTCAACACTGTGCCATTAAATAATCAGGTGGGTCATATTAACTTAGTGTCCTAAATCCTGCTCTAGGGAAACAAACACACTGATTTGTGGGTGATAGAGAAGGAATTAGGTTTGAGTGTATTTGAAGATTAACTGGCACATTTCAGTTTTATTAAACATTCATGGCTGAAAGTTTTAAAGATGACAGAAATTCCTCACAAACTTGACTTCTTCAGCTTTTTTAGAACAAATCAAATGAATATTTGGTTATTATTAAGGATTGACAACAAACTTAACAACTAAAGTATAGATTAGACTCTGCTCATAAACTTGAGAGCGTGTTTTTAATGTTCCCATTGTTAGATCCTCCTTCTGACTGACATGGAACAAACGTATCGCCGTTAAGTTCCAATTCAAAAAGGCTTTAATTAAAATTAGGAATTTTATATGATCACATTTTATTCAAAGCGTTTTTGTAGATGTAAAATGAAACGATTTTCCGTGTGAAGTGCCTTGAGTCAACATGAGTGATAATTTGGTGTAGCATAAATAAAATGAATTATGTCGTATTAAATTGAAATGTTTATATTTATGTATAAGAAGGTGGGATGGAACTGTTGGACTGAAGTAAGCTTTATGTCCAAGAATAATTCTCTTTCAGATGGACCGAGTTATTTAGAAATGCAACTGTCCAGAGAAGAAAAGGTGAGTCCTGTGTCCTGTCTGAGACCGTCCAGGTGTGACGTGTCCTCCACTGTAAGCTCACTCACATCTTCATTAACAACTACGCAGTAAATGAAGAATGTATCTGATACGACCCTCAGGACTATTTTGCCCAATAATTCAGGAGCAATAATAAACAAACCTTGTTTCCTCGGCATGTTGAGGTAACAAAGAGACAAAGTAGGTCGCAAGCACCTCCATAAACCTCTAATACGTCCAATTCAAATGTAATACATGACTCGATTAAAGGCCCCTGATCCTACCATGAAGCAATGAATCTAGTTTTTGGTTGTGACCTTTGTGACAACACTGCCACCTTCAGATCAACATGAAAAACACATCAATATGTCCAACCAGCTGCATTTATCTGAAAGCTTCTCATTGATTGTGTCAGTTTTACCTTAGTTCTTTTCATGTTTGCTCTACTTTACGTTAATGCTAGGGCCACAAACATATTCCGACATCTGTGATTGGGATGTCATTATGCAGACAGACCTATGTGTGTGAAGGTGTTTACCTCTATGGTCATGGGGGGGAGGTACCACACATTAACAACTATGGCCCAGCTGGTCATCATGCGCAGCAGGTAGCTCACCATGTGGTATTTGCTGCTGTTCCAGAAAGCATCCCCAAATCGAGGGTCGTACTGGAACAGAGACAAAACCAAAGATGTCTGCTAAGAACCAGGAGAGGAATCAAAGTCTCCAGCACTGATGATCATTTACCTTAATAGCAACTGGATAAATCGTTCCTCCGATTTCAAAGCTTCCCTTTTTGAACATCATGACCGAGGTGTTGTTGACACAAGTTCCTGTTGGAAACAGAGACGCAGACATAAACCACCAAACCATAAAAACCTTCACAAACATCCATCATCTGAAAGGCGACCGAACACACAGACCTTCAGGAAATATGAGGATGGGAAGTTTGGTCCTTGCAGCAACGTGATCTCTAAGTCTGCAGAGAGAGGAACAAGAAACCACGAGTCATCCTCTCAACAGTCAAACCAGTACACTGTGGTCACTGAACATGATTGTGACCAAGAATGTGTTCCCTCATGATAAGGAGATGAGGCAGAAAGAGTCACTGAGTGTGATTTCCTGAGCTGAACCAGGAGTCTGGCTGCCATGATGCAGCTCTTACAAATGAGCACCTTATCCTATAAATGCTGTGTTGATCCCTAGCTTCTCTTTATCAGTATTATTACATGATGGGCATTCATGAGCAGTGATACTTTATACTTTATTGTCTTTTTTTAATCATCCACAAGTGTTTATGAACAGAAACATGTTGACATTACCACTTAGTTGGAGAGTAAAACATGTGTTGTGTTGCACAGTTTGATACTCTGTCTGGTCTGAGTCTAACATGTTAGCGATCTCCGGTTCTGTTTCTTATCATCTGACTCTGGTTACTACGCTCTTCTTGAACAGTGGATGGACATCATCTTTCTACTGGTGTGAGTCCTATCGTCTGAGTCAGCTTTTTCTGTAGAGCTGCTGACATTCCTAGTGGGGTACCACAAGGTTCTATTCTTGCACCTCTATTATTCTCTCACTACCTGTCTCCACTAATTTAAAGCCTTATGAAGATGATTGCCTCTCTCATCTCTTTGCAGACATCTGTCAGTCGTTACAGTGTCTCATAATGTGCTTCACCAAGTCTCCCTAAACTGCCTTGGTGACATCAAAAGTTTAATAGTACTGTTATTTAATGTAGGGTTGCACAGAAGTCCTGCTGGTCCCAGTTATCAACCCTTCACTTTATGACACAGTAAGAAAAATGCTTGGTTACAAATGTGGATGTTAAAATAGATGCTGGTTCAACTCAGTGATGCATGTCTGTATCAAATCCAAGCTTTAAGCTGTAATGTTCTCTTGTTTGGAAGATTAAGGTGATTTTTAACCAGCAGAAGAAGAACCAGCAGTAGAACAGAGCCCATTGCTAAAGTCTTTCATCACTGGATGTTTTTAAATCTCACTTAAAACTTTATTTTTATTCCATAGCTTTGCACTTATAGTCTGACTTTGAGGTTTTACTTTTCCAGCTTAATTGTCTTGTTAACCTTTAATTTTGATAGTTTGCTAGTTTTCAGTCTTACATGTGTTTCTGGTCATTAGTATTGTTGTGTTGAAACTGCTTTATTAAGTGGATGACTGCGTTGGCGTATCACTAGTAGGTATTCTCTAAGATATCTCAGAGTCGGGCCCTGAATTAAGAAGACTTGGAGTTCGTTTCTGTGGTTTTATGCAGTATTTTGTTGAGGCGACTCAGGTTTATTAACACACATAGAAACTGAGGGAAATGTTTCAGTGCTAATGAATTCACAACTATAAAGGGGAGGAGCTACGGTTCTGATTATGGTCAGACTGAGTTACAGACACCGATATCGTTTTTTTGTGATATGATCCAAGGGAAGTGAGATAAATGAGTGTTAGTTTTATTTTTTGAGACTCTTAGTCTCACCTGCTGGTCACTGTGTGCCGGTCTTTCATCTCTGACCTCTCGAACCAGACATGGGGACAGGACCTCACCATTGACCTCTGAAGGACCCCCATCAGCCCCCCGTGAATCTGTCCCACCTGTGGAAAAGGTCTGATTAGAACGGGAGTCACAGACGCGGTGAGTTTGACCAGAATCCAGACTCACCATGGCGTAACAACCATCATTGGCCAGAATGACCACGTCGATGGGTGTCGTGTGGTTTGCAACACATATTCCTCCTTTCTGAGGTCTGTTCTCTCTGCAGAAATACCAGCAAGTAGGTGAATAGTTAACTCATGAAAATAACGGCATAACAAATACATCACAACTTTGACAAACCATATTTCCTTTTTTTGGACATTGTCTTCTATTGTTTTTTTTCTGTACTTAAGAAAGTAGAACATGTCAGCCTTAAATGTGACTTTAAATAAATACAAAAATAGAGATCTGACTTAAACAAACTTAATCAGACTAAAATGTCTTAATCATCACTTGATAAGACCAAAAGAAATGTTTTGCTTTTTTAGAAAAGCTTTTATTTTTCCATCTTCTAATCTAGAAAATAAACAAGGAATCTCAAGTGTTTATTTCATATCTAGTTGAGACTTTATTGTTTAAACTCTTGATCTCTGACTGACTTGTTGTGGTAGCGGATGGTAGCAGACAGTCCTCTGGCACAGATCCTGTAGCAGGTCAGGTGGACCAGCTCACTCAGCCAGTTCTTTGCACTGAAAAACACGATCCCAGGGCAGTTTCAGAAAGCATTTGGAAAAAGTAGGACATTGTAATTCAAATCTTATTTTATTTGACCATGTTACCACCATAAACTTCACTTTTGGTCACTGGGATTATGTGTAATGGCTGGGCAACATAAACCAGACATGTTTTCAAATAATAACCAAATGAAACCTATTTAATCAGTCAGACATGACAAAAAAGAGGTTCTTTATGCTAAATACTGGACATGGTGGCGGCAGCCTCATGCTTTAAGGATGCTGTTTTCAGCAGAGAAGGCAAAGCTGGATAGAAATGATAGAAACGTAAATGAAGAATAAAGCTAAACACATGGCGATCTAGAAGGAAGGACATTAATGACAGGATGGATTTAACTGAAACTCTCTGAAGTGATCTGAGCAAAAGTGAGAAAAAAATAGATAGAAATTTGCTTCTAAAGGTTTTTCTACAAATGACTGAGTCACAATGACTGTGTGTTTGTGACCTGCATAAAATCCAAATAAACGACATTAGAGAGAGTTGAAGTGATTTTACCTGCTGTCAGGCAGAAATCCAACCACAGTTGTTCCCATCACCAACCACAAGAGGCCGATGGCAGCCAGAGTGATCCTGGACAAAGACAAGATCTTCTTATGGATTCATGTTAAACTGAAACCTACACAGTTCCCTAAAGACTTCCTTTAGAGTTAAAAGACTGATCCAACTCGGAGGAGCTCCTAAGAAGCTGAGATATAAAAGCTATCCTTGCTTTGGTGCTTCTGCTCTTGTTGACCCTCCGTCTGTGTATCTGATGAGTCTCAGTCCTTTAGCAGAGCCGACTGCTGTCTCGAGAGGCGGATCTCACTGACCTGAGAGGGAAAAGGATGCAGTATCGTATAAGCACTCCGAGGCCCCAGATGATGGTGAGGCGGAGGCTGATGTAGTAGAAGTTCTGGTTGGTGCGGGTCAGCAGGTTCCAGGAAGCCACCTCCTCTGAGGAGAACCTCTGCGTCACCTGGTCTTCCACAATGCTCTCCAGACCCTTCTTGCAGAAATAAACGGCGTCGCTCAAGCAGAACTCCCCCTCTGCTGGGGGCCGGCAGCAGCGCAGCTGGAACATCTGCTCCTCCATGGATCCGGCTGCTCGCTCTATGATGCCTGCAAGATATTCGCAGAACACAGAGAAGGTTCTGCAGTAACTACAGGAACTACAGTACAAACTACCCTGAGCTGAGAGTCATTATTTTGTTATTAGCAACATCATGTTTGTCAGGGTTGTTATTGTTAAAACTGGTTAACAGTGACATGGGAAGCAGGAATAAAAGGTTGTTTTATTCCATAAATAGAGGACAAGCAGAGATAGAGCATCATTCTTCTGTATGAGGCTCTGGAATCAACCATTGGCTTCTTGTATTTTTTATTTCTAAATAGTTTTTTTATTTTTTATTTTGCTGACTGTTGTTTAATTCGGAGTGGATGACTTTAGTTTTTAAAACCTAAAGTGTTTGAATGTAACACCAACAGACTTCTGTGAGGTTAACAGATGTAAACACACAGATGTTGGTCAGTTCTCTCCTAACCAGGTCAGATCTCAACATTTTGGACATTTTGTGTTTTGGGTACAAAACCAGACCTTGTGTGCTGACAATGTTTCTACCCACATCTGGTTATTTACAGTAGCAGCAGAGTCTCAACACGACTCTAAAGTCCCTCAGTCCAGCTCTTACATGACTATATTTCCACTCTATAGTGTTTGTTTGTTTTACATTTGATCACAGAGCATCAAATTAATAGAATCTCCACAGGAAACATATCAGCAGCTTTCTTTCCCCGCATGGTTAAAAACTCACTAACTTGTGTTGCTTTACAGATGAACTGGTGAAGCTTGTTCTGTAATACCTCAGATTGTCTTTTGCATGCTGGGAAATTCAATCTGAAATGAGATTAAACCAGGCGAGAGCTGAACAATGTGTGTAATGTTAACAGCGGTAAGAGGATCAGGAGGTTTCTGGCCCCAAGTTTAACCTCACAGACACAGCCGAGTCTCCATAGACTTCCTGTTTTCTCTTCCTGGGATGTTTGGACCAAACTAATACTCCTTAAAACTGAACAGAGCTTGATCCCAGCCTGCTCTTTGGCTAACGTTACACAATCTGCTGTTGCGTCATCATCCTGAGACGAGCCGTGAGTTTCCCACAGTGAGCGACACGCTAACATCTGACCAATGGGCCGCCGCCATCCTCACACAGAGGTCACATCATCTCCATGTGCTCCAAAAGCAAATCCATCACGCAGCAGAACAAAATCCGCCTCATGTTGGCTCAACTCCTCCACATGTTGCAATCAGAGTTTGAAAGTCCTACATTTGTTAGCAGAAAAGCTTTTTGCACTGAGCAGAACTCTGTATCAGTAAGCAGGGCAGCAGCTGAGTTACATTAGAGGAGATAAGTTAACATTATTATTATTATCACGGTTATTTTCAAAAGCAGGAAATTGTATTTCCTCCCCGTGTCTGAAGAGACTTAGTTTCATTTGTATGTTTAGAAGTTACATGTTGTTCTTTTAGCTTAGAGTCTCTACAATTATTCTGTGTTTAATGCCTCAACTTAAACATGTTATAACATTTTTTAAATATTAGTATTGTATTAACATTATGTTCTCCTTATGCCTTTACTCACATTTCAGTATTTTATGGGTTGCTATCTTTTGGATTTTTTGAACACTGAAGAGAGGAGACTCCTAATTTTTAATCATTAGTAATATTTTGTTTTTTTTATCCGACTCTTCTCTGCCCACTTTCCCATATCTAGAGGCTGACAGTTGCATAGCAGCCAGACCATCAATCCAACACAGATGTTTAATAACTGATGTAGAGAATCTCAAAATGTGGCCAGCGCTCTACTTTAGCCTGATTATCAGGATTCCTCTGTGTTTTGTGCAGACTAACCTTTTTGCACAGAGACAGGGATGCTGGGCCGCTCCTGCCGTCCCCTCTGGATACGTATGGTGGCCCACTGGAAACATTAAATCCTTCTCAGATGACTTGGAACAACACACCACTGTAGAATAAGGAAAGAATACGGACAGCAGGAGGAAATCACCTCTAGGATTTTGACCAGAAGCCGGATGTAGACCCCGGTGACCCCCAGAGAAAGGCCGAACATGGCGGGCAGCATGATGAAGAACACCACCACAAACATCCACAGCTGGAAAAAGGCAACAGCCACAGTCCAAACGTCCTCCATGGCTGCAGCTCCCAGGTCACCTCATCATCTGCTGAGCAGTAAGCGGGACGCCTTAGCCTGATTTAAAAGCACTCTTTCTCAAACTAGCAGCCTGCTGGCACATCCAGGACTAGTGTGAGCTCATCACATTCCTCTGGGATTCTGCTCATTTCTTAACCACTTTCCTCCGTCTGAGCTCCACGTCTCAGGAGGAGGAACGATAGTCGGTCTGTGGGTGGAGTTTGGCAGGAACGTTTAAGCCGTTTTAATGCTGCTTGAAAAGCCTTCAGCTCTCATTACCAGCCTTCTCCTGGAGGATGGCAGTAAGATGATCCTGAATCCACCTGAGAGGTTTCATGTCAGTCAGTCTGTTGACCCACAGTCAGTTTAGATGTCAGCTGCTTCACATGCAGCCTCATAACAACATAACTCCACCTACTCTGATGCCTGTTCTACACTTTTCAAAGGTAGCCAGACCTCAGAAACGTTCCTCCGAAGGCCGACTTCCCTCTCTCAAAGCCAGAGAACGCTGTAGAGAGTAGGATAGAGTACGGCTGCTCCAGCAGGTCAATCATCACTAATGATGGTGGGACGACCATCGCTGTGGGGAGCTTTGTTTTAACGTGTTCACACAGAAAGCAAACGAAACAAAGGCGTGTACTGTAACCACTTTTTATGAGGTCAACTGGAACGCTGTTAACTTTGGAGGGACGTCGTTCCCAGTTCTAACAGAGGTACATGAAAGGCATCCGATGCTGGTGAGACGGCTGCAGTGATGCTCAGCTGTCTCTGTAAGATGACTGGACTGCTGCTGTTAGTCCTGCTTCATGAGAGACAATCCGGAGCTTAGCATCATCCAAGGAAGGAAAGCTCATTTCATTTTTGAGACAGTAAATGGAGACGGTACAGATGGAGCCGCATCAGTGATGCACAGAATAAGGTGCAAACTGACACGTTATTAGTATTATTAATTATTAGAGCAGCGTATCTAATTAGTCTTATAGATAAAACTTATTTAATGTGTATATTTTCAGGACTGCAATGACTGAACATGCATGGATGAGGTTCTTATTATTATAAAGAACCGCTGAGACTCATAGAAGCAGGTTTTTATATTTATAATGTTCACATACAAATCTATCTTTGATGTCTCCATCTGATCTTAGACTATTAAAAGTTAAACACATGTTTCCAGTATTTATAGAGATATTAGCAAAGAAAGCTGGAACGATGACCCAACACATGAAATATGATCGTTTCCTTCAGTTCTGAGGATTCTACAAGTCAATTATTCACTTTCTAGCAAACATTAATCAG
>JAVLVB010000633.1:167854-186437 GCA_032876305.1 Orestias chungarensis
AGAGAGATGAGCAGTTATTACAGTCACATGTGCAGAGAGATGAGCAGTTATTAGTCACATGTGCAGAGAGATGAGCAGTTATTACAGTCACATGTGCAGAGAGATGAGCAGTTATTACAGTCACATGTGCAGAGAGATGAGCAGTTATTAGTCACATGTGCAGAGAGATGAGCAGTTATTACAGTCACATGTGCAGAGATGGAAGGATAATAGCCAAACAATGATACAGCATCAGCACATTCTAGCATTTCAAATGAAAAATCCCCACTTAATGCATGTAGACCTGTGAACCTGGTGTTTGCTGTGATTTAACTAGACCTCCAAATGATAAAGTGTAAAACATGAAGTAGGTTTTATCTGAGCCTGTTTGCTTCTGTGGGAGTACCCAGAGATGGACAGATGTGCAGACTAAGTGTCCCGCAGTCACACCTCTGTTAACGTCCCTCTGTGTTTCACAGCTTCATCTGTGTGTCCGGCTGCAGATGTCCGACCTCTGATCGCTGCAGAACAAAAGTTCCGGTTCAAACAAACACTTTGAATTAGACTGACTTCCTGTTTACAGCAGGAACACACTCACCGAGGCTCCAGGGGAGATTCCAGGCCGCTTTTAGCCGCGGGAGTCCTCTCAAACACGACATGTTGACCTGACACAGCACAGGAAGAAGCTCCGGGCCGACAGGAAA
The DNA here is from genome assembly GCA_032876305.1 of Orestias chungarensis. Taxonomy (NCBI): domain Eukaryota; kingdom Metazoa; phylum Chordata; class Actinopteri; order Cyprinodontiformes; family Cyprinodontidae; genus Orestias; species Orestias chungarensis. The sequence goes on from JAVLVB010000633.1 coordinate 168,538, forward strand.
CACTGGCACTCACAAAGGTTCCGCTGGTAAACTGTTCCTACTGATTTCAGACACTTTGTCTTTCATAATTGATGATGTTCAGAATAACTTCATACATGTGGAGCTACTGTCTGTTTCAGGGGCCTTTAGCTCATAACACCTGATTAGTGCTTCTCCTGTTATTTTTACAAGGAAATCTTCTGTGCGAGTTTCACCTCAAACTGATTGATGAGGATGATGATGAGGATGATGATGATGATGATGATGAAGAGGACGATGATGATTAGGAGGATGAGGATGATGATGATAAGGAGGATGATGATGAAGAGGAGGATTATGATTAGGATGATGATGATGATAAGGAGGATGATGATGAAGAGGAGGATGATGATGATGATGAGGAGGAGGAGGATGATGATTGGGAGGAGGAGGAGGAGGATGAAGAGGAAGATGATGATGACGATGATGATGAGGAGGAGGATGATGATGGGGAGGAGGATGATGATGAGGATGATGATGAGGAGGAGGAGGAGGATGATGATGATAATAAGGATGATGATGAGGATGATGATGATGATGATAAGGAGGATGATGATGAGGAGGAGGAGGATGAAGAGGAGGAGGAGGAGGAGGAATATGATTAGGAGGAGGAGGATGAAGAGGATGATGATGATGAGGAGGAGGAGGAGGAGGATGATGATGGATGTGTGAATCTTTGTGTTCATCTGCCATTCTTGATTTTTGTTGTGTCTCAAACTTTAACTTTAAAGCTGTTTACTCGGATGTGACGTCATTTCCAGCTCCAATTGTAAATAAACAAAAAATATCAATAGATGAATAATTATTCTCTAAATTTGACTTTATGTCACTTTGGTCTCCTGTAGATAATAACGGGATTATATGAAAGTTTTCTTAAAACACCATAAAAGAATAACATGTGTTTTCTTAAAGTCTCGCGGGATTTAAACGTTATTAGGCGGAAACACGAAGCCGGAAGTAGCGACGGACCCCTCTGCTCTGACGTCAGTAACGTTCGGTTCGAAAGTGCTGAGCGGGTAGCGCCAGTTACGTTTACGTGAAGCCGCGGCTGCGCAGTTTCCCTTAGCAGCCGTTGGTCGTTTTGTTGAGGGAACAAAGTCAGGAGCGACAGCAGCGAACCAGCAGCTGTCCTGAGCAGGATGAGCTAAACAGGCAGGAATGAGCGACAGGAAGCTCAACTTCAGGATTAAACGAGTGTCCGCGAGAAAGAGACCGCGGGACTTCCCCAAGACTCACCTGACACCTGTCCGAAAACACGGGAGAGACGGGGACGCAGCGCCATGCGCCCCCTGCTGGAGCAGCAGCAGCATGGCAGGACGTGGACCTGTGGAGGTACAAGTGTTGGTTGGTTCACCTCAAAGAACCGTTCAAAAGCAGGATTTAGAGGAACTAGCTCACATCCAGCTAAATTGATACATTCTGCATCCTAGATGTAAATTAAATGTTTTTGTGAATATCCAGGCTTATTTAAAAATGTAGGCAGGGAGGATGTCCTCTAGCAGCCTGAGATACTGCTCACCCCTGCAGATCTCAGCCTCTGACTGAGGACACAATGTTGTGTTACAGTCGTCCATTCTGCTTCATGAATAATCCTTTGCCAAGAGGTCCCAAAGCATCTAACTTGTTAGCTAGAAAGCTGACATTACCCATGACAATAACTGATAGAAATAGATCAAACTTCCTCCTTCTCTCTCTTCTCTTTGCTTCTGCTCTGAGCTCATTACCTGGGATGTGTGGCTGCAGTATTATTTAAGCTTTTGTTGTGTTAATCAGCTGCAAACTACATTGCATGCTAACAAATCTCCAAAAGCAAGAAAATATCAGAAAAAAGGATTCCATCTGCACAGCTTTTCAAACCCTGAGGGCTGCAGCACCCAGTGGATCAAAGTTACCCGTAAAGCAGCGGAAGCTCAGATTAGGGATGCACTGATACCGACACTGGTATTGGGTATCGGTCCGATACCGGGCATAAGTACTCTACTTGTACTCACCGGTACCAGGACACCGATACCACCCACGGCGCTACTATTGGGCCTGGGTGGGCCATATGGCGTGATCTCTGTGCCACCAGATCCGCGGGCATAGAGCCACCTGAAGGAGCAACAACTGCAAGCGTGTGCGCACGAATAGCAGGTAAGCGCGCCTGCTCAAAGGTGCCTGGACACGCGCTCAACTCCGACAAACCGCGCGCTCGGCTCCGCGCCCACAACACCAGATTATATGCTAATGAGCTCCCAGCTAATCAAAGACTGGCCTTTTTCATCCAATTAAATAATTCCTCCCTACACAAAGTTGATTCATACTCTCAGAATCACTAAGATTTCAGCAGAGCCGCGAGCGCAGACACGGAGCCGAGCCCGGGCAGAGCGAGGAGTTTGTCAGAGTTGAGCGCGCCCCTGGAACCCATGAGCAAGCGCGCCTGAGATTCACACACTCACGCCCACAACCATTGCTCCCCCAGACGTCTCCGCGCCCACAAACCTGGCGGCACAAAAACCACGGCACACTGAGTCTCTGTCCTCAGTACCGCAAACAAGTATTTCAGTATTCGACAACTTTGTTAAGTTTGTGTTTGTACTGTTTAAATACACGATGTTGTTCAAATAATATCTGTGGAAAAATTTCAAAAATCCAAAGTAACTATATGTTTAATGGTGTAAGTACTCGGTATCGGTGAGTACTCAAATGCAAGTACTCGTACATTCATTGTGGGAAAAAAGAGGTATGGCTGCATCCCTAGCTCAAATAATCAAACTGATCTGGACTACATGGTTGTAACAGTTTAACCTCATCAGGACAAAAACAAACCCTATACTTGTTCTGTTCTCAGAGTCCCGTCAGTAACCGCTGGGTCCTTTTCCCTGCCTTTCTTCTTCATTTCTTCTGTTTTGATGGCAGTTCTGCAGTGACAGCGAGGATTTGTTTGGCGACTATGACAGCATCCTCGAGGATAGCTCAATCCTTGCCAGGCTGGACGATGCAGAACAACACGAGAGACTGCGCTCAGATAACCTGCAGAGTTTCAGGACTCTTCAGCCTCCCAACGGCGAAACGTTACCGTCCTCCGATGAGCGGCTCACTGACTCTGTGTTCCACGAGCTGGAGGACGGAGCATTTCAGGACCTACCGTCCAGTCAGCTGCAGTTTCAGGAGCAAATCCAAGATCAGGCAAAGAAAAGCAGACTGCAGGTCAGCAACCAAACCTCTAAACCCTCTCATGCTGAAGCTGCAGGAGAAACAGAAGCAGAGGATGAGACCAAGAGACACACCAAGGCGAGGAGGAGCGTGGCAGAGCTGCTGAAGAAGACGATGCTGGAGAACGGCGTGGCTTCTGTGGGTGCGTCTCGGACCGCCGCGCTGAAAGAGGCGGTTGTTTCTGAGGAGATCAGTGTCGCCATGCAGGCCATGGAAACGATATCAGCTGAGACCACCGACCTCGGGCCGTTCTTCGGACTGCCAAGCAAAGTCAAAGATCTGATGCAGAGGCTGAGAGGCATCCAGAGTTTATACGGTGAGAGAGAAGCGTGGAGCATCACGGTCGCTGGGTCAAACCTCACAGGAAGAAGTCTCACATTCAGTTTTGAATTTTTTAGAACAATCTTTACTTTTAAACCCGTGTTTCCTTTTCCTACTGTAGCTGGAAGCTTAATTACTGAGCGCCATATTTGGGAATAACTACTCAAGTAATATTTGCATGTTTACTCAAGTAAAAAGCAGCAAACCAAGAAATGTTTGGTCAAAATGCTTCTCAGGTATCAGGACTAATTGATCAGACCTGTTTTTTATCTTAAAAATGATGTTAGACAGACAACCTTGTAAACTTGTGTTCAGATTCTTGTATTGAAAAGACCAAAATAAAACAGATTATAATAAATTAATAATAGTATTTACTAAATAACAAGTCCAGGCAGAAGAAACACCTTCTTCAAATCTTTTTTCTTTGCTCACTAAAGTTACTTGGAGTCGGTTAAAAAAATGAGCTCAGTAGGAGCGTCATTACTTCATCAAATTATCACTCAAGTAAAGGTAAACAAGCTACAATGTAGTGAAAGTATTTCTTAAGTGTTTCCTATAGTTACCACCCATCTCTGTGTGTTGCTTCTAAATATCATCACCTTTTCTTAGTGACTTAGCGTCCATCTGCTTAACTGCTGTGTGGTGTCAGACTGGCAGGAGACGTGTCTGAACCTGGACTGTGTCCAGCAGAGGAGGAACCTGATCTACTCTCTTCCCACCAGTGGAGGCAAAACTCTGGTGGCAGAGATCCTCATCCTCAGAGAGCTGCTGTGCAGGAAGAAGGACTGTTTATTCATCTTACCGTACATATCACTGGTGCAGGAGAAGGTACGCACACACACACTCACACGCAGCTCCTGAATTCATGGGAAAAATGCAAATATCAACAACTGCTTTACTGAATATGTACATCAGTATCAGCTATAAAGTGCAACAAGTGCACACAAAATACAATTCAATATTGTTTTTGCACTAAAGTGAAATCCTGATTAGTTTATCAGACAGTGGCTCTAAAAAAACATGTAATTCTGGACTTATTTAAAAGTATAATAAATATTACCTCAAATGTTCAGAGTTATGTTTTTGTGATTTAATAATTATGTACAAAATTCCCATGTTTGTTGTTTTCTGTTTTCCTGTGTTTTTTTCAGTCCTTATGATGTAACATCTTGGTATGTATTTTAAATAGCTGCTTCTGATTGGTTGCTGTTTATCTGAGCCAATGCTGTATTTGCAAACGAATGCTCTGATTGGATAAAACTGACCTGTTTGTGATTGGCTGCTTTGGTTTGTTTACATAATTAAGTGCACCATCCTAGTGTCTTCAGTCAGAGGCCTCCTCTTTCCCCCGAGTATCTTTGATAAAAGTTACAGCATCATTAAAAGTCTCTTTGGCATCAGTAAATGATTCCAGAGTAGAATTAAATACCATTAAACAAGTTTAATCCGATTTTTATTTGTACTTCTTTCATATTGGTTTTAAGGTGCGCGGCCTGGCGAGCTTTGGGCTGGAGCTGGACTTCATGGTGGAAGAATATGCTGGGAGCAAGGGAAGGTTTCCACCTGTGAAGAGAAGAAACAAGCAGTCTCTGTACATTGCCACCATAGAGAAGGCCCACAGCCTGGTCAACTCTCTGATAGAGACCAGCCGGCTGGACAACCTTGGACTGGTGGTGGTTGATGAGGTGCGAACGCTACCCAGTTCATGAGCAACTTAAGTGGAAGGAAAGTTGAACTCTGTATTTGTTTGTGTTCCTCCTGCAGCTTCACATGCTGGGCGATGGCAGCAGAGGCGCTGTGATCGAAATGACTCTGGCTAAAGTTCAGTACCTGAGCAGTAAGTGGCTTCTTCAGTAGAACACCAAACTATTAAGTACATGGAACCCAAACTCTGCTTTTGTTTGTTTTTTTCTTCAGAAACAACCCAGATTATCGGAATGAGCGCCACCCTGGGAAACATCAAGGATCTGCAGACGTTTCTGGGGGCAGAAAATTACTCCAATGACTTCAGGCCGGTAAGCGAGGGACCAGCCAGCCGCTGGATTCACTGTACCGGTTTCAGTGTGTTTCTGTCAACGCTGGTTCTACTGTAATAACTTCACTCTCATATTTTCAGGTTCAGCTGAAGGAATATGTTAAACTGAACGACAATATCTATGAAGTGGACCCGAGGGAGGAAAACTGCTTCAGATTCTCCAGGATGCTAAACTTTAAAGTTGGTTTGACGTTTATGTTCGTGTATGATGGCGTTGTGATTACACCAGTCAGGGATGAAAATGGGTTAGACCCTTTCTAAACAGTTTATTATGAACCCTCCTCCCTTTGCAGTACTCCAGCTCAATGCAGAAGATTGACCCGGACCACATCATCGCCCTGGTAACAGAGGTCATCCCCATGCATTCCAGCTTGGTCTTCTGTCCTACTAAGAAAAACTGTGAGAATGTGGCTGCGATGATCTGCAAATATCTGAACAAGTGAGTGAAGCGCACCAGTCACCTCCTGGCTGCATCCTCGGGTGCTCGCGCTGCTACTCAGAGCTCCCGTCTCTTCTCTCAGAGGGTTTCTGCAGCACCGGGAGAATGAGAAGGCCGTCCTGCTTCAGGAGCTGCAGGACAGCGGGAACGGCTCCATTTGTCCGGTGCTCCGGAGGACGGTGCCGTACGGCGTGGCGTACCACCACAGCGGGCTCACCTCCGAGGAGAGGAAGTTGGTTGAGGAAGCTTTCTACAGAGGCGTTCTCTGTCTGCTCACGTGCACTTCCACCCTGGCAGCGGGGATCAACCTACCCGCCCGCAGGTCAGATGATCGCATTCTGATTCTGGCTGTCGGCTGCAACACTTTTTACAGTTTTTTATTTTTCATGTTTAGACAGGAACAGCAAACAAACAGCTTTTAGCGTTCCTGTCTAGAGATTTCTAGGAGGAACTCATTATGCGCCACATTGGAGCAACTCTCCTTCCTTTGGTCTGATTGGTTCTGGGTCTGCGCCATTGAAGCTAAATTATGGGGAAACATTGCGAAATTGATATTTGGTGCGTTTTTTTGCCAGTTTTCGTCTCTTCTCTCTTTCTGATTTGTGATTCTTGCTCTACTTTCATGTTTCCATAGACGTCTTAGTTATGCCTATTTTTGGATGTATCACATTTAAACCTTCTCAGTAGGAAACATTTGTCATTACGGACTTTGCTTTATAATTGTTGTGGTTTTGATATGTTTTTAAGTTTGGAGAGTTCTATTTCATCCCTACTGACCGACAGAGGGCGGCGCTGAAAGCACTGAATCTTCCCTCTGCGCATGCAAAGTTCGAGTAGTAATATCAAAAGAGTCACACCTGTGACACATCGGATGACAATCAAGAATCTATAAATCCTGGCGTCATCCGAGGCTCTGCTCCATTTTTCTTCTTCCTGCGGCTCAGTTTACAGGTTTCTCCCTTCGAACCTGTTATTTCACTGTCGCCGGACGCCTTTTGGCCTGTTGGCTGGAGTTGCAGTTTATCGCCCTCCTAGTGATGCGACGGGTCAATCTTTGCTGGAGAAGGCATTTCCAGGTATTTTTGCCCTTGGTTGGTGATGACAGCGTTGGCGCCTCCAACTACAGTGCTCTCAGATACCCACTGTGGTTTACATTGGAGCTAACGGTGTTGGCCTCTGTTAAGTTCGTTATTTTTCGCTATAATTGGTGACGGCAATGTTTTGCCCCCTGCCCCATAAATTTGGCCGAGTTCTTTTAAAGCTGCCTCGGGCTGACACTGTTAGCCGCTAACTTTGTTAATGCTATAATTGGTCGCCACACCCACAAGGCCCCTAAGGGCCGTTATGCAAGAAAATTAAATCCCCAGGCCGGCCCAACAGGAGCCCAGTAACTGTGCTGCTCATGCTGTGGACCCATGGGTGGTTTCCACTTTAACATATGGTTACCGGCTACAGTTCCGACAACGGCCTCACATTTCTCACCCGGTCAAGGTCACTGTAATCACCGACCCGGTGTAATCTCACACTCTAGACCGGGAGCTTTCTACCCTCCTGGCTAAAGGTGCAATTGAAGCAGTGGATCCTCTACAGCAATCCAGAGGATTCTATTCAACATACTTCCTCGTGCCAAACTAAACGGGCGGATTTCGTCAGATTTTGGATCCCAGGGGACTCAACAGGTATCTAAAGGTGTTACCTTTTCCCATGCTTACAACATCAGACGTTCTTCAGGACAGAGAGGATTGATTACATCCATAGATCTAAAAGACAAATACTTTTATGTGCAAATTGCAGCACAGCATCGGCGCTTTCTTAGATTTGCCTTTTGGGGTCACCATTTGCAATACCAGGTTCTCACGTTCGATCTTTCTCTTTCTCAGAGGGTTTTTACTTGGCGTGTGAAGGCAGCCCTCTCTCCTCTGCAGGCCTTTGGACTGAAGGTTCTCCCATACCTAGACGATTGGCTTCTGTGTGCCCCGTCTCCGGAACGGGTTTCGCGAGATACTGGTAGCCTCCTTGTTCATGTGTCCCAGTTGGGCCTCAAGGTCAACCTGGAAAAGAGTTGCCTGATCCCGTCTCAGTCGACCACTTTCTTTGGGTCATGGTGGACTCTACTACCATGAGGGCCCGCCCATCTGTTGGAAGGGTGGACGATACACTCAGGTTGGTCAGTCGATTCAGGTTGGGCAGGTAGTTTCCATACATTGCCTTCCTGCAGCTGCAAGGCAAACTAACATCAGTCACTCGGGTTGTGCCCTTGGGCCTGCTGTCGCTACGCCCTTTGTAGAGGTGGCTCAACAGCTTTCACCTGGACGCCAGGCTGCACAGACATCACAAGCTGGTGGTGACACGGTTGTGTCTTTGGGCCATGAGTCGTTGGAGAGACAGGATTTATCTCTCCAAAGGCAACCCATGGGGACTATAGTGTGTGGCAGAGAGGTGATCACAACGGATGCCAGCTTTGTGGCATGGGGGGGCATTGTGGCAACACAGAGCGGTTTAGGGCCACTGGTGTCACAGCGATCATGGCACACATATAAATGTGCTGGAGCTTCGTGCTGTACATTTGGCTCTCGCGCTTTCAGCCCCATCTAGTAGGAAAGCATGTTCTGATCCGGTCAAACAACACTTCTGTTTTCTACCTTATCAATCATCAGGGAGGCACCAGGTCTGCAAAGCTTCTGCAGGTTTGCAGAGACTTATTGGAATGGGCGTTTCCTCACCTGTCCACCCTGCGAGCAAGGTATTTAACGAGGCGGCACAATCAGGTCGCAGACGCCCTCTCTCGCCACGGGCCTGCTCCGGGAGAGTGGTCACTTCACAGGTAGGCGTGATATAGGAGCGTTTTGGCCAGGCCGAGGTAGATCTGTTCGTCACAGAGGCGTCCACTCATTGTCCCCTGTGGTATTCCCTTACGGAGGCGCTGGGCGCACTGGGCCAGGATATGCTAGCTCATCCTTGGCCACAGGTTCTGTTATACGGTTTTCCCCCCCTCTCTCTGGTTTGGCCTACCCTCCAGAGAGTTCTCCAGGAGGGCCACAGGTTGTTGCGGGTGGCTCCGTACTGGCCAGCGCGCCCATGGTTCCCTCTGCTACGGAGTCTGGGTCGCGGCGTCCCGTGGGTTCTTCAGAGCAGGAGGGATTTGCTGACTTAGTTGGGTGGGCAGATTCGGCACCCCAATCCTCAGCATCTCAGACTGTGGGTGTGCCCACTGGAAGGCTCGGGTTGCTGTTGACTGGGTTTTCTGACCCTGTCGTATTGAGTGCCAGGGCACCCTCTACTCGCCGTCAGTATGATAACAGGTGGCGTCTGTTTTCCCAGTGGTGTTCTGCCCGCAATGAGGATCCGGTTTCCTGCCCTGTGCCCACCATCTTGGAGTTTCTCCAGCCTGTTCTTGATAAGGGCCGCTCCCCTTCGACACTTAAGGTATATGTAGCGGAAATATCATGTTATCGTGCTGATGTTGATGGCTGTATGGTGGGTTGTTATGATCTGGTATCTCTCTTCATGCCCGGTGCTCGTAGGTTGCACCCGCTGGCGGTTAAATGGGCACCAGTTTGGGATCTGCTTTTGGTTCTCGATGCTCTTTGGCGTCCTCCGCTTGAGCCTTTGGCACAGGCAGACTTAAAGTGGCTCTCATGTAAGACTGCCTTTTTGATGGCTATAGTCTCTACAAAGAGGGTTGGCGAGCTGCATGCTCTCTCTGTCAGCCCCTCATGGATCAGGTGGGGTCCAGACAGCTGTCAGCCTTAGACGTTGGCACAGTTTCGGCCTACCCCGGGAGAACCCTGCAGGTCTGAGTTGTTGTGCCCAGTGCGGTCGCTGGAGGCATACACTGGAGCTACTGCATGTATAAGAAGCTCAGACTTTTTGTGTGCTATGGAGGTCCTAAGTTAATCTCTCCTCTTTAAAAGCAGAGTCTCTCCTAATAGATCCTGGATGTCATCTCCCATGCCTACAGTGTAGGACGCTGCTCCCTGCCGGTCGGCGTGACGGCACACTCCACCAGGAGCGTCTCAGCGTCCTGGGTGGCTATGAGAGGGGTTCCGCTAGACGCCATATGTGCTGCTGCGTCAAGGGGGTTCCCCAAGCACTTTTATCAGATTTTACAATGTCAATGTGGCCGCCCCTCATCCTTTGGGCAAGGTCCTTTTGCAGGGGTCCTCTGGGTCAGGTCAGTGAGGTATGGGCTCAGGACTCCTCGTGACATCGTTGGTATTAGTCCTTCAGTGCTTTCAGCGCCACCCTCTGGTGGTCATACAGGATTCATAGAACCGTAGTTACATGCCTAACTTTCGTTTTATTCACAGATATAGGTTATTAATTGAGTTTATCTGAGGTCGATTGATATTATTGATCAACAAATGTTAATTAAAAAGCAAGTTTCTCTTGTATCAAGATCTTTTTTGATCATGAATGGCTGCATTTTCAATTGTATTGTGAATTTATGAAAAGTAGCACATCGTTATAATCTTTACTATGTATTGATCAGCTCTATTAAATACACTACAGTGTTTATTTTTACTCTATTAAACATTCTTAAAATATAACGAATAAAGAATAAAATATCTCAACCTCCCCATGAACAAAGAGGTATAAACCTATCATCACTCTGTGATTTATTAGATATAAGAAAACTGACTCATTTATTATTAATTAATGAGTTACAAAAATCCTAAACTTTATCCAAAGAAATTTCTACGATAAAATAAACTGACATGTTTTGCACTGATGGCGACGATCAAACGCTGGAACGTACCGCTTGATTTCAGATCTCATCTCAGCACATTTCTGTTCAGACGTTGACAAATACAGGAAACTGTCACGTTTGAAATAGCCTCATTAAATGCACTTAAGCATTGGTGGTTTTCACTTTCTTACAACAATCAACTGTCCCTCTGAAGGATGAGCAGCGAAGCCCTCTGTTGGAAAACTGCTACACTACAACAATGAAAGGAGACAATACCGTTATTAGAGATCAAATTAGGAGCAGAAAGACGAGCTCATAATGAGCAAGAACAACCTCCCTCACTCCAGCGTCTCCCCAGCTTTCTAAATGTTTGGCTGGACAGATTTAAATGTAGAAATACGTGCTAATCGTGGCTGCCCTGCCTGTAGGGTGATCCTCCGCTCCCCTTACGTGGCCACGGACTTCCTGAAGAGGAGTCAGTACAAACAGATGGTCGGCCGGGCGGGTCGAGCTGGGATGGATACGGTTGGAGAGAGCATCCTCATCCTGCAGGAGAAAGACAGGACTCTGGTAACGTACACGTGGACACGTTTCGGTAGCGCTTAGGAAGTTGTATAAACGTAGGTGATGTATCTGCTGCTCTTAATGTCAGGTTCTGTCTGCTAGGGTTTGTGATATAATAATTACTTGTATAAGTACACACACACATATAGACACTGAATAAGAGACACCGATTCATTTTGATTCATGAAGAAAATTCTGATGAGACCAAAACAAATGAATTTAGTCCTGCTTTAGGTCTATTGACCTTTAAACTTTAGTGTTGTTGCTCATTATTGGTGCACATTTATAAAAACCCAACAGATTGTGGTTTTGTTTCAGGCCAAAGAACTCGTGTGCGCCCCCATGGAGAACTGTTACAGCAACCTGATCCAGGAAGACGGGAAAGGCATCCGCAGTCTCATCCTGTCACTCATTGGATTAAGCGTAAGTTTTCCTTTCTCTGCACGTTAGTTTAAATCTAAGTGCACGTCTGTAGAGTTTTATTTTCTTGACTGCAGTCTGATATTTTATCTGGATCTAACGTACTTTATGTGAGACATGCATTATAATTCTGACCTAAGGAGCCAGGCGGGGTAAATCTGTACGTAAACACTGGACCAAAGCAGGTTCTATTTGTTCTTCATCTGTTCATCTTCTTTTACTCTCCCATTGATCAACAACCTAAAATCCGTCCACAGACGGCGGCGGCCATGGTTACCTCATTTTGGGGGTCTGACGGCGGTGACGGTGGTTTAGGTTTGTGTTAGGATGATGAATGTGAGTCGTTCTGGTGTCTCCACAGATCACCTCGTCGCTGCTGCAGATCCAGGAGTTCCTGCGCAGGACGCTGCTGTTCGTGCAGCAGCAGCAGTTGTGTGTGGAACGAAGCCTGCAGGACGTCGTGCACGACTGCATCCACGTGCTGAAGGAGAAAGACCTCATCAGCATCACTGGGACGGACTCGCCCAGCCCGACGCTGCAGATCACCAAACTGGGCCGGGCCGCTTACAAAGGTAAACTCAGAGCAGCACCAGATCATTTTTCATTTAGATTCTACCTGCGGCACAGAGACCAGCACCTATTAACCAACGTCTAAACTAAAACTAAACCAGTTTAGAGCGTCTCAACACTGTAGGAGCATCAGATCTAGATCTAGCATAGATCAGTTTAGATCATTATATATCCATTATAGATCAACTATAGATCAGTATAGATCCACTAAAGATCAGTATGTGTCCAGTATAGATCCACTAAAGATCAGTATAGATTCGTATAAATCCACTAAAGATCACTATAGATCCACTATAGATCAATATAGATCCACTAAAGATCAGTATAGATCCACTAAAGATCAGTATATATTCAGTATAGATCCACTATAGAGCAGTATAGATCCACTATAGATCAGTCTAGATCCAGTATAGACCCAGTTTAGATCAGTCTAGATCCAGTATAGATCAGTCTAGATCCAGTATATACCTGTTTAGATCCAGTATAGATCCAGTATATATCGGTCTAGATCCACTATATATCCATTATAGATCAGTATAGATCCACTCTATATCCAGTATAGATCAGTCTATATCCAGTATAGATCAGTCTATATCCAGTATAGCCCAGTTTAGATCCAGTCTAGATCCCGTATAGACCACTTTACATCCAGTATAGATCAGTATAGACCAGTTTAGATCCAGTATAGATCAGTATAGATCCAGTTTAGATCAGCTTAGATCCAGTTTAGATCTTAGATCCAGTTTAGACCAGCTTAGATCCATAATAGTTTAATTTAGATCCAGTATAGATCAGTTTAGATCCAGAATAGATCAGTTTAGATCAGGAATAGAGCAATTTAGATCCAGAATAGATCAGTTTAGATCCACTCTATATCCAGTATAGATCAGTCTATATCCAGTATAGATCAGTCTAGATCCAGTATAGCCCAGTTTAGATCCAGTCTAGATCCAGTATAGACCAGTATAGATCAGCTTAGATCCAGTTTAGATCTTAGATCCAGTTTAGATCAGCTTAGATCCATAATAGTTTAATTTATATCCAGTATAGATCAGTTTAGATCCAGAATAGATCAGTTTAGATCCAGAATAGAGCAATTTAGATCCAGAATAGATCAGTTTAGATCCACTCTATATCCAGTATAGATCAGTCTATATCCAGTATAGATCAGTCTAGATCCAGTATAGCCCAGTTTAGATCCAGTCTAGATCCAGTATAGACCAGTATAGATCAGTATAGATCCAGTATAGATCAGCTTAGATCCAGTTTAGATCTTAGATCCAGTTTAGATCAGCTTAGATCCATAATAGTTTAATTTATATCCAGTATAGATCAGTTTAGATCCAGAATAGATCAGTTTAGATCCAGAATAGAGCAATTTAGATCCAGAATAGATCAGTTTAGATCCAGTATAGACCAGTCTAGATCCAGTATAGACCAGTTTAGATCCAGTATAGACCAGTTTACATCCATTGGCAGACACCCAGTTTCCTGCATTTACTTAATGATCTCCATCACTGTTCACCATTTGATGTACGAGTTCTTCCTCTGAACTTTTTCTGAGGTCAATCTTAAATTCAGAATATGATCGTAATGCTGCCCTGACACATGTAAGGATGTAACTTCTAGCTGAGGTTAACCTTCTCCAGATAGAAACTGATTTTCCTCTGTAGGTACATAATTTAAGCTAACCAGCAGCTGATGTGTCTCCTGTGTTCTTCAGGTTCAGTGGATCTGACCTACTGCTCCGTTCTCTACAAAGACCTGTCCAAGGGTCTGGAGGGGCTGCTGCTGAACAGCCACCTGCACCTGGTCTACCTGGTGACGCCCTACGAGCTGATCCCTCACTGCAGCCCTGACTGGATGATTTACTTCAGACAGGTACGCAGCGTCCATCAGACGCCACTCTGACCTCGCCGCTCCACGCTAAGCCACCGCTTTCTGTCTGCAGTTCACCCTGCTGTCTGCTTCAGAGCAGAAGATGTCTGCCGCCGTCGGAGTCCCAGAGAGCTTTGTGGCCAGACAAGCTGCAGGACAGACCACGAAGAAGGTAGCAGAGTTAGCATGTTCTCCAGCAAAACGAGGACGGGGGAGGCTGTATAAAAAATGCCACCAAATAAAGAAAATGCTAAGTAGGATGCTTTCTTTAAAATCATTTAAAACACTTTATAAATTATGGGGGTATAAATAACGCAGTCAGCAGAGGAAACGATCCTAAAAAGCTTTTAAAGGGATGCAGAATTTCCCTGGGTGGAAAAATGATTGTGCTGTTCTAGATATGATAATGACTAGATGACGACCTCTGTAGTTCAGAAATAAAGAGCTCAGGAAATAGTAAAATACGTTCTTGTTACTCAGAGAGAAATCCGACTAAGAGAAGAGAGCAAGAGAGGGATTCAAAAATAGAAGATATTAGTAGTAAATGTCAAAAGTCTGAATAAAGCAGAGATTTCTCCACGAATACTCACAAAACTCTAAAGTTCAGATAATCTTCCATAGAAGCCACGGAAACAAATGAGCATCAAGAGAACAAGAGATAAGAAGGGGAAAAATCTCAGCTGATCTAGCAGATGTTTGGGAAACACCTTCCATCTCACCACTGCTGGACCGGAGTTTGGTGCTGAATGCGTTTATGACTGATAGTGATAATAGTCAGTGTCAAACATGGGTTGTATAGTAAAATATGTTACATCGATGAACTAACAGCAGAATAGAAACCAGGTACCAAGATGGTTATCATAGAAGTAGATGAAATAATTAGAAAATACTGGTTATTAAAGAAGAAAAGTTTTATAATGTGTATAAAGTAAAGAAAATGGAACATTACAATAATCTTATTCTATTAAAATGATTATTAATGGCATTTGTCTCAAGTTCAACATAGTAGTGAAGAATCCTAATAGGACAGCATGAATAAGAGGTTATAATATGTGCTGATAACTAATGTAGGCTACAATTAAAAAAATTCTGATAAATTTGTCGCGATCTGCTTCTACGTTTGGTATTTAGTCTGTGAGCCTGGAAAAAAGTTAATGTTAGACCTATTCTAGGTTTAATTACTCTCAGAAAAACTGACATTTTCTTTCACTTAACAATTAGGAACTCATCTGTTTGGTTCTCTCTCATAAAACCATAAAATAAACTCAGCTAGTCGTGACGTGACATCACTGTAGAAACAAGTGAGGTATAGAAGGTTGTTTTAAACTAATATTTCAATCATTTTTCGTACCTTAAAATAAGTGAATACAGAAAAACATAAAATGGAACCATAACTTTGTATTGCTGACTTGTAAGTTGGTTTAAATTAAAGTCCAGAGAACGATATTTGGTAAGATGTTGTTTCATGCGTTGAAGGATAAGATCGGTTTAGAGAGATCCACTTTGCCTTTCAGAACGTGGAGCTGGTGGCGGTGAAGCGGATGTTCCTCGCTCTCGTCCTGTTGGCTCTGCTGAAGGAGACCAACGTGTGGAGCGTGGCTGAGAGGTTCCAGCTGAGCCGCGGCTTCGTCCAGACGCTGCTCAGCTCTGCTTCGGCCTTCTGCTCCTGTGTGCTGCACTTCACCCAGGTACCAGGAGTGTTACAGGCAGCGTTGCTAAGATCACCCATATTCTCACATTATCACCTGTGAACCTGTTCAGGAGCTTGAGGAGTTCTGGCCGTTTAAAGCTCTGCTGATGGAGCTGACCCGGCGCCTGAGTTACTGCGTGAAAGCCGAGCTCATTCCTCTGATGGAGGTGGCTGGAGTTTTAGAGGTCAGGGTCTGGTGGAGGTTTGTGCTGCACCTGGTTTACCTGGATGCGTTTCATCATCTTTGTCCCTCCTTGCAGTTCAGAGCGAAGCAGCTGTACAACGGCGGCTACAAGACTCTGGCCCACCTGGCCAACGCCGACCCAGCCGTTCTCTGTAGGAACATAGAAAACCTGTACAAGAAGCAAGCCAACCTGATGGTGGCCTCTGCTAAAGTGAGTGTCCTCTGTTGCTATGGAGACGAACTGAGGCTGAATCCCGAGGTCATCAGGACCGCATCAGAGATCGTCAAAGAACTGAACTCTAGCTGGTTTCATTTAAACCAGTGGAAGTAGAACCTTTTTACAACTAACACTTATTTTCATAATCAATTAATCCGTCGATTATTTTATGATTAATATAAATTTTATTTTGTATTTACTTTCCGATATAAGATATTAAAAACTAATTTTCATTAAGAGAAAGGAAATGCGTTCACTGTAATATATTTAACTTTGTTTAAAGGAACAAATGAGCTCAACAGTTAAAATATTTGTTCATTTTTTGGCAAAAAATGCAAAAATGAGGTAAAATTTCATAAAATGTATTGACTATCTAGAATATTAACAATAATCTCATTGTAAATGCATTCATGGATTGATGGAGATGAGCAGGTCTTTATTTCAGGCGACCGATTGGCATCAGTCACATTTATATCCATTATTATTTAAAATCTGACATTTATAGTAACTGATTCATATTCTAATACAGAAGAACATCATTTTATATCCTAACTATTCTTTCAAACCACACAGAGAAGGGTAAAGGTTCTGTAGTTGAACAGATGCTGTAGGGCGAGGCTAGGTGTCGTCATCATAGTAACATTGTCATTGCCTCATCATTCCAGTAGCATCTCCTGATTTCAGAGTTGTTCTTTACACGGAGGACATCTCTCCTCCTCTAACACTCCTAGGCTCATTAAATGTCTGTTGATACTGAACATTTTCGTTTCACTTCAGTAGCTCTAAGGTCCTTCATGAAAAACTTTTATCTGACCGGAATGAAATCATCAGGAGAATCACTAGGAGCTACTATTAGTTCTGAGCTTCTTTATAGGAATGGGTGCAGCCATGTCTCTCTAAGTTGCACAGAAACCTTCTGTAGTGTGAAGGTGTGATAATAACGTGCTACTGTCTCCGTCAGATGACGTCTCTCTGTCTTCCAGATGCTCCTGAATGAAAAGGCTGCGGCTCTCCAGGAGGAAGTGGACGAGCTGCTGACTCTGCCTGCAGACCTGCCGCCTCAGCTTTAAACCAAAGCTTTTATCTACATGTAGCTTTTCTTATTAAAATATTGTCTCTTACGGACTCTCCTGTCTTTTGTCAACAACTTTAGATTTGCACTGTCTAGTCAAATATCTTCGGGATTAACTGGATTTCCATCTAGAGCGTCTCATTAAAGCCAAATCTATAATTATACTGTAGCAAAATGAGCATACAGTGTCTGTCCCTAATGACCTATTTGAAGAATTTCAGTCAGGTTTCAGACCTCATCATAGCACTGAGACAGCTCTCCTTAAAGTTACTAATGATATTCTCATGGCCTCAGACAATGGACTTGTGTCTATTCTAGTTCTGTTAGATCTCAGTGCTGCTTTTGACACAGTCAATCACAATATCCTAATTGAAAGGCTCGAACACACTGTGGGGATCAAGGGAACAGCACTAGGCTGGTTTAAATCGTATTTGTCTGATAGATCCCAGTTTGTTCATCTAAATGACAAATCTTCTCCGCATTGTAAGGTTACTTGTGGAGTACCACAGGGTTCTTTACTTGGCCCAATTCTATTTACTATATACATGCTCCCTATTGGTAAAATCATCAGACAGCATGGTGTTAATTTCCACTGTTATGCTGATGA
>JAVLVB010000633.1:187942-202084 GCA_032876305.1 Orestias chungarensis
CCCTCACTAATAAAGCTCCATCGTATATCAGAGATCTGATTACTCCTTATGTCCCTAACAGAGCACTTCGCTCTCAGACTGCAGGTTTACTGGTGGTTCCTAGAATCTCTAAAAGCACAATGGGAGGCAGATCTTTTAGTTATCAGGCTCCTCTCCTGTGGAACCAGCTTCCAGCTTTAGTCCGTGAGGCAGACACCCTATCTAGTTTCAAATCTAGGCTTAAAACCTTCCTGTTTGATAAAGTTTATAGTTAGGAAGAGGTAGAGAAGACAGCCTAATCCGGTTGGGGGAGGAACTTAGTCTTGACAGACGGTTCTCCTTTGCTCTACCTTCTTCATGTCTCACTCTATAGGGTTAAGTTATTTAAGTTTTTCTATAGTTATGCTGCTATAGGCTTAGACTGCTGGAGGACAAATCTGACAACTTCCCTCTCTGCTACTTTCTTCCTTTGTCCAATCTACTTAGTTACCGTTATTTCAACCTTGTTAACCTTTTGTTTTCTCTTAGTGTTCTTCCCTCCATAGTAACCACACCTGGGCTGGCGTTCTGTTAGCTGAGACAGCTTCTTGGAGGAGAACATGGGCTGAGATGCTTCCAGTGAGGTTCTACAACTGCTGCTATAAACTCTATTAATTCAGTATCCTGTGCTTATAATTTAGCTTTCTGTATCTTCAAACCCCCAGTCGGTCGTGGTAGATGGCTGCTTGTACTGAGCCTTGTTCTCCTGGAGGTTTCTTCCTGTTAAAGGGGAGTTTTTCCTCTCCACTGTCGCTACATGCATGCTCAGTATGAGGAATTGCTGTAAAGTCAACGACAACACAAGCCATTGTTTTGGTCTGCTGATTCCAGAGGAGTGAATGCTGCAAGTCAATGACTCGTTGCAATCTGCTGGGGTTCCTTAGATTGGAAACTTTTTAAATCGATTTGTTTATGATGTATCTTTGATTTTAAGTGATTTTCTTGTAAAGTGCCTTCCGACGACATCTGTTCTAAATTGGCGCCGTAAAAATAATTCTTGAATCCTGATTCTTAATTCTTCTTGATTCTTTATAAAAGTGATTTATATAAAATTGATTTATGCTGCAAACTAATTTGTTTTATTGGCATTTTATGTCCTAGAGCAACAAAGTAGTGCGTATATGGAAAGAGAATAGATTTGTTTTATTCTCAGTATAAATGCAGACGATCTCTAACAAACATCAGCACAAAGGTGATGGAGCGAGCAGGTTTTGTTCTAAATTCAATTCATGTTGAAAATTACCTCATTAAGCATAGAGGGAAGTTAAATACTTCATATTGTCCCAATTTTATTCAAAAATGTCCTCTAGGTGCTGTAGCACTGTGTGCAGCTTCTGCTTAAAGACGCTGTTATGTGTATAAAGAAAGCAGCTTTGTGGGAATATGGCATCCAGTGGGAATATGGCATCCATCCTTAAAGGTTTTTGTTTAACTAAGGGAAATGTTATCACAGACCGCACTGACCCCTGTGTGCTCCATCTTAGGTCAAAGCTTCTTTTTAACATGAGCAGTTTGGAAGTAGTGAGAGATAAAAAAATAGGAGCATTTTCTGCTTCTGAAGAAATATGAAAACATTGCATTTAAAAACTGTTTTTATAAAAACATGAAAGCAAACAGAACAAATAAGAAATTATGTGAAAAGATTTTGATTTTCAGACTTTATTCCCTAACATGTTGTTTGTTTCCTAGTTGTATTGTTTCCTCCACGCTGCTTTCTTACCACCTGGCTCCCTTCCTTGTGTCTTTCTTACTTTGTTCCCTTTATTTTAATTAAATCTCCTTTCCTCGTGTTCTTGCTTTTTCTTTTACCCTCCATCTTTTGCCCCCTTGATTCTTTGTGGTCTTTTTTTAGGTTCCTTTATAAAAGGCCCCGTGCTGAACAGATATCTGCCATAAATGTACAGATTCCTGACTAAGAGGGAAGTATTGCACGGCCACTGTTCTGTAAACCTCAGTAGGTAAAATGTCCCACATTAACTGGATCCTTGTGAAGGGAATGTAAACATCTTTAGAAATGTAAAAGGAACCCGCTGAGTGCTTCATTTCATTAACTGGTGAATGCAGCTCGGCCCCTCAGCTCCACTAATCTAACCACAGGGCCGTTCTTCATTGTGATTATTCTAGCTGAATGTTGAGTTGTGAGACAGGAGACAGCTAACGTCTAGCTGCTGCTTACTGCAACTCTAACTGCTGAACTTTCCCATTGATTCACCTGACAGAGATTCAACTAGTTTACTTCCTTCAGGTTTTCTCTGGGTGCTTTTGGGCTTTGTGACAGAATAAAAGTCATTCTCCTCTTTGTTCCTACTGACATCAGGACATAAACACCTTCTTCTAGCCGTCCTCTTAAACAGAGCTCCCTTTGTCCCTTTAGCATCTAAAACCTGGTTCTGATCACAGATCCAAATACCAACAGGATGAACCACAGCGGTCCAAGAAAACTAAGAAATTAGCTGTTTCTGGTGCACATGATGCAAAACCCTCATCGAGCTGCAAGTCTTCAGGTGGACATACATTTAATCTGCTGGATCGTGATTTTTTTTCCTCGGGGTTAAAGAGATTGACAAAAATGTAAAAGTTTGCATAACATTCTTTATTGATCCCAGAGGAAGTTGAGTTCAAGAACCCCCAAAGCAGAAGAAGTGAACATCTGTGCAGCGGTGTGAGCCAGCCGGGGAGGACACGTCTCTCCTACGGTCCATAAATCACTGGGTCAGCATGTTTTTAATAATGGTGTGAAAACGCTTTGAGAGTATTTCCTTTAACAACAGCTGCAGATGAGAGTTAATTAGAGCAGCCAAAGCTGTTGCCTGACAACATAACATGTGTTGTTGGTGGTAACTGATATAATAGGATGACCCCCCCCCCATACGCTGGCATCAGTATCACGGCTTTGGGAAATAATCCGTCCGTTCGCAGCATCGTCTGACGTCAGCTTTCATCGCCACTGATTTGTTCGTAAACTACGTGATCCGTAGATGTTTAGAAAAGCTACGGGACAAAGTTAGAGGCCATGAGGCTTTCTGGGGGGGGGGGGGTCCTTGTCCAGCAGGAAACTTTCGCTACAGCTGTCCATGACCTCACTGCTGGGCCATTTATCCGCTGCTGTCAGCCACAGTAGAGTTGTAGAATTTACATTTATAGATTTTTTTACATTCAGATCAACTAATGTAGCCTCAGATCATCACCTGAACCCATCCCATCATATTTTATGGGATAGCTTTCTCTGTTGTGCAGAAGGAGCTAAAGCCAGTCCACTGATTGTAAAGGCCCATTTCTAACTGATGAATTACAACTTAGACAGTCAGATAAGTTATTCTGATAAGATGTCTCAGCTTTTCTGCTGTTTTGGATCGTTGTCCTGCAGATGTACCCAGTCCTGGATTAGCTTTAGCGGGGAGATGACCTCAGATCTAGAATACTGCATACCTCAGAGAACTGCTGCAGAGTTTCTCCATCACCGTAACTGAAGCTACAGGGAAACTAAAACAGCTTCAGAGTTTTAGTTTAATGTACTAATAAATGTAGGATTCAGCTGTTAAACAGTGAACTGACATGTCACTAGGATAACATTGGGTTACTGTTGAGAAGAAGAGTTACAACACTTACATCTGCAAAATGCAAGTTTCAATTGACAAGAAAACAACTCAACTGTTGCTGGAGAAACAAACCAAAATAAACTAGATTAAATAAGCAGCATCTCTGATTTTTGTTGCACAACCTTAACCCGCTTAGGGTTTTGATGAATATCCACTTTAGGAAATCTGTTGACATTTTTAAACAATTTCACTATTTTATATTTAAATGTAATAAAAAAAACTAACAAGAATCACTGGATAGAAAATATTATCTGAAATAATGTCACTGGTACTTTAGTGTAATTCTTTATTTGTTGTAAATCTGATCTCCTATCAAAAGTAAAACATTTGTAACACATTTAAGTGATTAGTTTGTTCTTTATCCTTTCTTAACATGTTCCTGTCGAGCTTCTGTTGATGAGCTTAAGCACAGTTATGGTTCTGTAGCCGCAGGTTTGCCCCCCCACCCCCACCCAAACACAGACACCCCCCCTTGAGAAACGATCCTCCTTTGTCCTTCCAGTATACTTTTGAGACAACGGTGGGACGTCTGGAGTCTCTTCCAGACTAACTGCACCAATGAAAAGCCGTTTTATCGGGAGTCACTTCCTCTGACTTCGCTTCCAATCTAATTGTTTCCACAGACAGGAGCTTCATTCAGAGTTTCTGCTGCACCACCTCTTCTCTCTGAGAAGTGTTCTTTGTGTTCCAGTCAGCGAACAAGTACGAGACGCTGAGAGAGGGAGAATTAGCACATCTGGATTCACGACTACACCGCAGGTCTCCAGTTTCACTTCCACCATTACGAGCAGGAAAAAGGGGGTTATGGACCTGAGACCTGCAAATGTTCACGGTTGATTTAGAGGCTTCGGCTTGTGTAGCTCCAATATTCCCTCTCATTCCTCACGGGTCTCTGCGGCGCTGTCAGACAGACTGAAGGGGAAAAAAAACATCAACTTTGCACACACTGAAACAACCATTGTGCTCTGGTGCTGCACACACACCAGCAGCTGTGTGTATCAGCAGGAGAGGATTAGAAAAAGGCTTCAGTGTTTGGCGGAGCTCCAGACTCTGCAGACCCGTTACCCCGGGGGAGACAACATATCTGTTCAGTTACAAGCAGCACGTTTGCCTCCGAGCTAAAGACACGGGCCGTCACAGAGAGGAGCTGATCTCAGACAGAGGGAAAAGCTTTTTAGGTATGAGCTGAGATGGAGATGAACCCCTTGAAAGCAACCAGAGGGATGAAACTATCAGAATGTGATTGTTATCTATTATTTTACATAACTACTTAAATCACAGAAGAAAAAAAACGTCTAAACTCACGATGAGCAGCTGTAAGAAGTGGATCTGAATAACATAAAAGTTACGGTATACTGGAAAAACTGAGTACACTGTGATTGAATCAATTCTATTTTAAAGCTTCATCAGTTTGAACATTTTCCTCAAGATCGTCTCTGAGTTCAACTGCCAAGAGATTTCCTAGAGTAAAAAACTAAGCCAGCCTGTAAGATAAGCAAACTAAGCTCAACTCTTGACCTGTCACATAGAGTAAAAACCCTCCTACTAGTTGCCACGGTTATTAAGAAAATGATCCACTAAAAATTCCCTCCAACTAAGTATTCATTTACAATGATGTTAATAGTAAAACCTCTAAACGCTGCAGGGTCCCTGATATAAAAACTCATTCTTTCCTCGGTCTGTAAACCTCATAAATGATTTAGGACTTTGAGTCGAGTTTGAATACATGAGGCCCCTGAGGGCCGGCCTATTCATTCATATAGTTGAAATCTGCATTGGTTTTCTGTTGGACTGGTTGTGTCTCAGTGGAATGTGTGAGAAGTTGATTAAATGTTTTAATAAATGTTTTTTTATTCTTATCCACTTATTATATTCTTGATGTGTTTGGATTTCCCGAAGTGGAGAACATCCAGGACACCAACCGATAAAAAGTGATCAGCACCAGCAGCAAAGGATTGAAGCATGAATTGATGAGCAGCATTAACTTAAACTATCCCAAACATTCTCTTGCTTTCAGCTGCCAGAAATCTTTTATTCAGGGTCTTTTTTTAATGACACAGTAGATTCCCCTTCTCAGTTTAAGATTCCGTCTGGAAAACAGAGAATGAATCATTATAATCATGTTGAATCTGAAAAAAAGGCTCAGCTTATCTGTATTTTCTCATTTCAATAGTAAAATAAACTGTGGGCTCATTTCTAAATGTTATCTGGGAGAAGCCGGCCTCCACAAAGACCAAATGTTTAACTATGTTGAGCAGGAAAAGAGAGCTAACAAAGAAACACAGAGGGCGGCTTACAAGGTAATGCATCCTAATTACCGCCAGGCTGCTCTCTGCATGGGGCCCCGGCTGCACTGGGGGCCAATAATGGCTTTGTTTATGTGCTCTCTGTCCTGCAGCAGACACATTCTTGCATCTTGCTGCATCTCAAATGTGTGACGGCTCTCAGATATATTTAGTTTCCCTGAATATATTTAGTTTCCTTTAAGCTGCTGGTCTCTGCAGAAAAATGTCAGTGATAACTCAGAATCAGGGTGTAAGCTATGTTGTCCTGTAAAGACGGACCCTGCGATACACTTTCACCAACCTCCCATTAAATCTAATGTGCTTTCTGCATCTTCACTGTAGTTTGGATCTCTGCAGATGCTCATAAAACATTAAAAAGGATTAGCAGAGACTTGGTGAGGGTATACTCTCAGACCTGCAGCCTCACAGTTTAAAGGAAGCTTTCATTTCCAAATCAACTTTTCTGCTCACGTTCTGCCTGTTAGAATCGATGAACAGATGCCGCCCTGCACCTCCTCCAGTCTTTCTCTGACTTGCAGAGGAAGACTTGCTATGAAGCAAACAGGGAATTGCCCGGGGCCCCAAGATGGCAGTTGCCACATAAAAATAAAGCTATTAAATTTACAACCTGGCTTTAATTTGTCCAGAGTAGCTGAGTGCCTGAACTTTAATTAATGTTCCACGTTCAGCATAAACAAGAACTGCATTCAGATGCTGAAAGTGACTTCATGTGTTTTCATTGTTCACTGTTTCAACACATCAGCTAACAAAAGTTTTCAATCCAGTAGTTACAAGGTCCTCCAGCAGTCTAAGCCTGTAGCAGCAGAACTATAGAAATAACTTAAATAAGCCCGTAGAGTGAGACATGAAGAAGGTAGAGCAAAGGAGAACCGTCTGTCCCCCAACCGGATTAGGCTGTCTTCTCTACCTCTTCCTAACTATAAACTTTACCAAACAGGAAGGTTTTAAGCCTAGATTTGAAACTAGACAGGGTGTCTGCCTCACAGACTAAAGCTGGAAGCTGGTTCCACAGGAGAGGAGCCTGATAACTGGAAGATCTGCCTCCCATTGTGCTTTTAGAGATTCTAGGAACCACCAGTAAACCTGCAGTCTGAGAGCGAAGTGCTCTGTTTGGGACATAAGGAGTAATCAGATCTCTGATATACGATGGAGCTTTATTAGTGAGGGCTTTATATGTCAAAAGAAGAATCTTAAAATCTATTTTGTAATTAACAGGGAGCTAATGAAGGTTTGTAACCAGAGGCCAGTTTAATAATATTTAGTTCAACAGGTTGACTAAGCAGCTTCTTTTTTTAGAGGTTCTGGTTCACAGATAACAACTTTTGTCTTTTCAGGGGTCAAAACCCAAATGTTTAAGCGTCATCCACATTTTTATGTTTTCAAGAAAAGCATGTAACTTCCAAAACTGAGTGGACTCATCAGGATTCATGGACAAATAAAACACTAACAACAGACGTACACCATCCCTGCAGAGCTGTCTTCTTTCTGAGATGAGTCCCAGTGAGAGGGGACAGGTTGGAGCCAGAGACCAGGGAAGGATGGGGAGTTACAGGAAATCACTGCAAGACTCACTAACTGTAGGAGTTTGTGGTTTGTAGTTCAAACGTCCAAGCAAAGTGCTGGGATGCTTGGGAAAGAAGTGTAATATAACAAAAGGCCATAAGTTATATCTCCACCATTACTGAAAACCTTCAGCTACTCTCTAGTCTAAACATTAGGAGTCACAACATCTTTTTGATTTCATTGATTTTAAAGTCAACAGATTAGCAGTGAGCAGCTTTTAAACTGGTCGAGTTGTTCTCCAGTTGTGTGTAGTAGATGCTCCTTATCGGCTACATACAAACAACATTACTCTCCCCATCCTCATTCTGGTGGCTCTGAAGCTTTTATATGAACAAAATCAACTTCTGAGGTAAGCACTTGTCTTTTCTTTCATCACATATAAAAATAGCTTTTATCAGATCTATCAATACGTCTGAATCATATTCTTTATTAGCCAGAGCAGTTTGGCTGCACTTGCATGAGTGCTTGTGTTTCTGCTGCGTTCTTTACAAAGTTTACTGTTTTTATCAACTATGGTGTTTATTTCCCAAAATGTTGGAGCCATCAAATAAACAAGGCTGAATTTACTGTAGCTGTACCTTCCTAAACCTACAGGCTCATCAGACCAGGAGCCACATAGGAGCTCAAAGTTGAGACAATTCCAAGCGTCGCTGATTAAAATTAACCCTGAAGAATAAAACAGTGGCCCTGGTGAAGATCAACATCAATTATATTGTTGCATAATTTTATTCCTACTACTCCATAATTACAGAACATGTGGCTGGTCCGTGTGGAACGGTTCCTTCGTGCTGTGGGGCACTTGAAGGTGACATGGGGAGGCTTTTTGTCACTTTTGACAACCAATCCATTCTGTTGCTATATTTAGAAACTTTTCAGACCTTTTTAAGACTCTATCGTAAAAAAAGAGCAACTAGCGACATTTTTCCGTTATAGGACGCTCTGCTGAAATAAGCGTGAAAACACTCTGGAATCACTGTCCTCTGTGAGTGTGAATGGAATATTAAGCCTAATTTAACCCACTTTCTCCCATCTACTGTTCATAATCAAGGGCCCATACAGGACTGTACTAACATGGGTCAATTTGAACAAGACATCACCTTAGCACATTTGTAATGTCTCGTTAATTCCTGCTACAAATTGTGACCCACATACTAGACGCATATGCTGTCATGTAAAATGATCCAGCAGTAAAAACTGGTTCTTGTAGGAGGGGTTGAGACTTTAAAGTTGGTTCTGTGAAGGTGCTGATGAGCCACTTAGGTTGCAGAAATGTGGCCCTAGTTGCTCCTCAGGGGGGCCCAGTTAGATTTATTTTTTTCTACGCGTCCCAAGATATCTGGCTGCACCCCTGCATGAGACATTAGTGAGCATGGTGAAGGTTGAGAGGTCAGCAGGTCAGAAAAGTGTGGAACTGCTCCTTTAAACTCCCCCCCGTTAAGCCCCGCCTCCTGAGTTGCAGCGACCTGTTGGTGGACTCGGACTCGCTGACGTGGAGTCAGCTCAGCGGCGCGTGGCCGGGCGCAGCAGAGCGCGCGGGCTCAGCGCAGCTGCTCCCAGATCAGTGGAGCCTCCCGGACTCCGCCGCGCTCTCCTCCTCCCAGTCAGTCCAGTCCGGAGACCCGAGCAGGCTGGCCGCCCTCACGCCTCCGCACCGCCGGCGCCAACAACTTAGACGGGCTAAAAAAGACGGAAAAAGAAGAAGAGAAACACAGTTAGAGGGAAACTTTCAGCTTCACTCGGACTAAACATGCGGGAATTCCTTAAAGGAGCCTCGACTTCTCCTGGAAAGTAACTGAGGAGCAGAAGTAAAGTTGTTAGGTGTTTTCCGTCTGAGTGTTTTATGAGTTTCTTCCTGCTTCGTTTTTATGGACTGTGTTTCTAAGAGGACACAGCGAGGGAGACACTTCCCCGTCTCAGGAATTCGCCGCCAGTTAACTGAGCGGTCCGTGAACGCCGCAGGCAGCTAGCTAACTTAGTAACGACTTTTCGGGATTGTTCCGACGTTCACTGATAGACGTGGGCGACACGTTAGGCCCGAGTCTGCGTGGACAGAGACTCCAGGGGGTTCCGCGCGCAGCTAGATGCTCCGTGGAAGCTTTTCCTGCCTTTTACTCGGGTTAAACCGACTCTGGTCCGGATCAGCCTCCCACCATTAGCCTCCGCAGCTAACGTCCCAACATGCCGCAGCTCGGCGGAGACGGAGACGACCTGGGAGCCAACGACGAGCTGATCGCGTTCAAGGACGAGGGGGAGCAGGAGGAGAAGCCCAACGTGTCCTCGGAACGGGACCTGGACGATGTCAAGTCTTCCCTGGTCAACGAGTCGGAGAGCACCAGCAGCTCGGACACGGAGGTGAGTTGAGCAGAGGTCCGTGAACGCGTCTCCGGCGGTGGACCCGGTCGTCTTCATGTGTCTCCGTGTCCTTGTGTGCAGCTGGACAGACACCCCAGGCGCCGGCCAGATGTGGACAGCAGGGCCAGTCACAGCCAGATGTTCCAGGCAGGTAGGAAGCAAAGCTGCGTCTCCATGTTGTGAAAGTATCGCGATAACGATTAAAAGTGACGGCGAGAGTTTAAAGCTGCTGCTCCAGATTGACAAACACGAGCCCCAGAGCCAGCACGTTTAATCCAGTGTTGTTAGTGATGGAGGACAACAGTGGGAGTCTTGAGGCATCAATCTAAATTCATGATCGTGACACTGGATCCTGATTCTGGAGAGAAAGTTCTGCTATTGTCACTAAATTCACACGTCAACCAGCAGAATTCATGAGGAGGCGCCTTTTTATTTGTTGTTGTGTTTTAACATGTACCCAGCTGTGTGGAAATCACAGTAGCTGTGAAGCCCAACAGCTTTACTTTCCAGAGTGGAGTATTACGGCAATGTAGATGGATGGATAGATGTGATTAGAGGGCTGAAAAAATTTAAAATCAACAAATTATAACTTGTTCTGCTGGAAAAACAACTAGAGAAAAAAAAAACATAACCAGGAAACTATAGGCACAAGTGTTTATGACAATAAATATTACCAAATAACACGTAGAAAATGGAAAAATGTAACAAAGCCAATTGTTATGGTGTTTTATAAAGTTCACAACAGTAATTTGTCCTGTTCATTCAGCTATAAGAAGGAAAAAATGGGTAAATATTAAAGAGCTTTAAGATTCACCCCCCAGCTGTAAGGGTTTGTTGGCTCTTCCACTGTTGATATGATGACTTTGCTTAAAGAGCCAACTAATGTTCTTATTAATCCATGTATTGGCACAGATGTTTTAGCCGTTTAGGTTGGAGAGTGTCTACAGAAACAGACACAGATCTTTTCTAATATTTAGTTTTGGAACTGCATAAGCAAAGTGTTAATATATGACGATTTAAAGATGGATAGATTTATGTAGGATTTTTAAACAAAGGTTATAAAAATGTCTTTAAGATTTAGCCTGTTTTTTCTTCTTATAGCTGAATGAATAAGACAAATTACTCTTTTGAACTTTATAAACACCATAACAATTAGCTTTGTTACATTTTTCCATTTTTTTACGTGTTTCTTCTTTTTGAATCGTAAAAAAACTTAAAATGAGGGTTTGTCAAAAATTTTAAATTCTTAATGGTGATATTAATCCAAAGGTCGTGTAACTCTTGGCCTCTAAACAAGTTTACTTTTGCAGGACTAAGGGCAGAAATGGCTGCTTGTATTGAGATAAAATATGATGAATAAATGTTACATGGTTTCCTTTTAATAAAAAGTTTCCATCAACAAAATCTTAAATGACACAATCTGAGACAACTCCTATTTTGTTTGTGTACATTATGTTGCTGATCTTAAAAAGTACTAATCACACATACTCTTAACTGCTCCCCTTTGATGACCGCTGTGATAAACTGCCCCCTTAATGCCAAGTTACCACCTTAAACGCGTCACCGCTGGTTGTCTTAGGCGCTCTGCTACAGTTGAACTCCAAAGAAAAGCCTAAAGTGAGGTTTTCTGCTTGTTTCTCAGGGCTCAGGAAGCAGCAGGAAGCAGGCTTCTTCCAGCCCTCTCCATATGTGGGCTACCCCTTCTTCATGATCCCAGACCTGGGGAACCTCTGCAGTCCCTACCTCACTAATGGAGCTCTGGCCTCCAGTAACCGGGCGGTAAGACACACACCCACTGTTTCTGATCGCTTACCATCTGGATTTGTTTTTCTGCTTCTTTTTTGGTTGAAATATGCAAAATCTGCAAATCCTACGTGGAATATTTCACTCCTCTTGTAATCGTTTGTTTACAAATGTTACATTAACCTTATGCGTTAAACTTTATACAACAGTCAGTTCTGACCGAGTAATCTGATTGGACGAGAGACTTTCCATGAGTGCTGATATTCTCCGATAACATCGCTGGGACTGTTCACAGGTGTATCACTGCGATACACCTGAACTCTAACAGTTCATTTTAAAGCTTGCAAGCAGAAAATGTCACCGTTCGTTGCCTGGCAACAGTGTTGTCGAGGAACTACTTGTGTTGTGCTACCTTTTTACTGCGTGGTATGGTGTGGTTTTGTGCCACCAGGTTTGCGGGCACAGAGCTATCTGAAGGAGCAATAATTGTGAGCGCGTATGAATCTCAGGTGTGCGCGCTCGCTCAAAGGTGCTCGGACACGCGCTCGACTCACTCTGCTCGCGCTCGGCTCTGTGTCTGCGCTCGCAGCTCTGCTGAAATGTTAGTGAGTCTGAGAGTATGAATCAACTTTGTGTATTTGGAAGGAATTATTTAATTGGATGAAAAAGGCCAGACTTTGATTAGCTGGGAGCTCATTTACATATAATGACACAGAGCCGAGCGCGAGCAGACTGAGCTGAGCGAGCTGTTTGTCAGAGTTGAGCGTGTGTTCGAGCACCTTTGAGCGAGCGCGCGCACCTGAGATTCATTCGGACACGCTCACAATTATTGCTCCTTCAGATGGCTCCATGCCCGAAACCTGGTGGCACAAAGATCACGCCATACTGTGTGGAGAGAAGCGAAGCAGCGCGGCAAAAAGACACAGAGGAAACAGTATCTGACGGGGAAACGCCACTCGACAAAACACCGGCTTTCCAAAGGTCCAGCGGTTCGTCTCCAAAATGCTCCGAAATGATACAACTACAGCTGTGTGTCCATTATGGTTGTCTGATATTGATACCATCGGTTTCAGCCAGACACGATTATCGCTTTGTATCGGCCTGAATTCGACATCTCAGATAGAAGCACTCCCAACACAAGCTGTTTGTTCCTATGGTTAATGTGCGTCAGCCTTTCTCTCCAGCAGCGCTTGTATCCAGCATGCAGAGCCGACATGATGCTAACAAAGTAGCAACTGTTAGGAAATTTCAGCTGAGCACAAAACCTGTCCTGGGCAACTTTACCATGATGGTACAAACCCAGGGACATTTAATACGACCAGTTAAGTCAGATATTTGCCATACATGAGGCTCTTTTCTAATGTAATTCAGCATCAGGTATTAAACAGTTAATCTAATAAGGATAAACAAATACTCAGCGACATTTAAACTACATAACAAAGTCATTAAAACTGACATTCGGACATTTACACACTACGTGTGTTCATAAAACTATGGTGAGTTCAAAAACGTTGGACAACAGTGTTCTTTCCAAAATCTAGAAACTTATGTTTAATTTTAAACTTAATCCAACCCATAGCCTAATAAATGGATCCGTTTTTCCCAAACAAGTATAAAATTTGTGATACAAATTAAATGTTGATTTTAACGGATGTTCTCCCTACGTAACTCTTTTATAGTTTAAAGCCGTAACACTAATTAGTGACTTATTTGTTTCTATAGAATAGAAGCTCCTATTTTCCCACAATGGAGAGATTCTGGTGCAACAACAACAAAGATTATATTCTATCTTTGCAATCATAGCAAAGGTAGAATATATCACGTATAAACCATTCAAGAAATAAAATACTAGATAGTAATGGCTGAATTTCAACATCAATACTGTTATTCAAAGACAGTAGACTCCCACTCAAAGGAACGTGTAACGGTTAATTGAAAGATTTTTAAATGTATAAAAGAATAAAAAAACAGCATTAAAAGTACAATTAGTGATGATAAACCAAATCGCTACAGCAGAGATGTGGAGATACCAACAGATATGAGTAAAACTGTGCAAACAATGGAAAGTTAATTCAAATAAAGAGTAAATATGACTCCTGCTTACAAAGCAGTTTTATTCTACTGTTTTATTAAATAGTCTCCAGATCAAAAATGCAAATCAAACTTTTTAGATTTGTTTTTGCAGTTGGTCACAGAAACCTGCTCATCGATTTCTGCTCTCGTCCTGACACATGTTTGTGGAGGAAAGCTTAATAACAGATGCAGATGTTTCTGTAGAACGAGAGAAAAAAAGCCAACCTGCTGTTTTCTTAGAGTGGCTGATGTCACAAACCCAGTTGCTGCTTCATGCTGAGGGATTTAATATTTCTGCAAACTGACACCGAGATGCCAGGGCCTGCAGGTTTGTTGTAGTGTGCGTGTGTCTAATGGTGCTGAGGTAGGCAGGCCTGGACACGGTCCAGGCCTGCTTGCCTCCAGGAATGAGCCATGATTGCGACTGATTCTCCTCAGCAGATTACCTGCTGTAGCCGTGAGGTGCGAGGCAGGATTTGCAGAGTGTT
>JAVLVB010000633.1:233116-255557 GCA_032876305.1 Orestias chungarensis
CTGGTTCTGGTCCTGGTTCTGGTCCTGGTCCTGGTTCTGGTCCTGGTCCTGGTCCTGGTCCTGGTCCTGGTCCTGGTCCTGGTGCTGGTCCTGGTGCTGGTTCTGGTCCTGGTGCTGGTCCTGGTCCTGGTGCTGGTCCAGGTTCTGGTCCTGGTCATGGTGCTGGCCCTGGTCCTGGTTCTGGCTCTGGCTCTGGTTCTGGTCCTGGTTCTGGCTCTGGCTCTGGTTCTGGTCCTGGTTCTGGTCCTGGTTCTGGTTCTGGTCCTGGTCCTGGTGCTGGCCCTGGTGCTGGCCCTGGCCCTGGTCCTCGTTCTGGTCCTGGTCCAGGTTCTGGTCCTGGTCCTGGCCCTGGTCCTGGATCTGGCTCTGGCTCTGGTTCTGGTCCTGGTTCTGGCTCTGGCTCTGGTTCTGGTTCTGGTCCTGTGAGGAAGATCTGAGTCCAGAAAATACAGAAGTGAATGGATGTGGATGTAAAACCTTCTAGTAGAAAGTTAAATAAAAATACTGAACTATATTTGATTGCATCAAGTTAAGATCTCCATCAGTCTGAGTTTAACTAAACTTAGATGCACATCATGAGGAAAAGCCTTCATTCACTAAAACAGAAACAAACAGCTGTGCTAATTAAACAGTTCAGTTCTTTATCAGACTTATAGAGCTGCAGGTAGCAGAGCTGAAACATGTCAAAATAACAAACCTGTGGATAAATCCTGACTCCACCTGCACCAACCAGCTGCTCCTGGAGCAAAAGTCCATGCAGCTGCACACGGTCCAGACCAGAACCAGACAGAGGTGGATCCAGTCAGAGCTGCTGTGACGGAGCTGCTCCACCGTGTTGCACCAGCAGCACCGATAGTAGAAGTGAACAGTCATATCAGATCTTTAATAAGCCGGCAGCTATGTTTTAATGAGGATGGTAACGTGATGAAAAAGGATAAATTTGATGTTCCAGTATTTATGATCAGAATTTAAATGGATTTTCTTTTTTACTTTAAGATTTCGTGTTTTAAATTGCTGCTATATAAAAAAAACTGAAAGTAAAATTCAGTGAAACATGAAAGCATATTTGTGAAGTCAAAACAGAAAGAAAAAGTAAAAGCATAGATGTTATAGAGGGATAATTGATATTACAGCAGATGAAATAATCTTTTACTACAGCCCTGAATCAGCAGCTTCCTTTAACAGTCGGGCTGAAACTATCCGTTCGTGTCTGACAGGTGGCTGGATTACACGGCGGTGGGGAAGAGGCTGAAGGGAACTCGCTTCGTTGCCTTCAAAGTTCCCCTGAAAAAGGTCAGCAGAGCGTCACGCTGAGGTCGGCGGCTACACAACTGTCTGTTTTCACCAACCAGGCTTTTGGCTTGTTGTCAGGCGCTGACGCAGACGCTGCCGTCCTCCCAGGC
The DNA here is from genome assembly GCA_032876305.1 of Orestias chungarensis. Lineage (NCBI taxonomy): Eukaryota > Metazoa > Chordata > Actinopteri > Cyprinodontiformes > Cyprinodontidae > Orestias > Orestias chungarensis. Next base: position 234,520 of record JAVLVB010000633.1, read on the forward strand.
GTTCGGACCCTGGGAGCTGCTGGAGGCTCTGAGAGGAGACAAGCAGGAGCTGGGGCTGATCATCGACCTGACGTTCACCTCGCGCTACTACAGACTGCAGGTCAGCACACGAGTCTCATCAGAGCAGACAATTCATGTTCCTCCCACTCTCAGGTGAAATCCACATCCTGGTTGTGGCACGACCCACTTGGGTCATCGTTATTATGGGTTGGCAGTATCAGGTCGTCTTTGCGACATGTTTCATATAAATTGTAATTTATCGTATGTTAATTTAAAAAAATTGCCATATTTGTTACTTTTACTTTTTTCCCAAAGGTTTGTTCCATGACAGCATCGATAAATGAAAAATGAAAACTGTGTGTGCAGTTTAATGATAAGAATTACAATTTTTATGTAACTGTTTATGGTTGTTTGAGCAAGTAGACACAATGTTACACTTATTAAAAATCTGACCATAAACTATCTAGAGGAAACTCTCTAGTCAGAGTCAGTGGTGACAGTGAAGAGAAAGAGGGAAGTACAGAGAGAGGAGTAGAGGGGGTATAGAGGTCTGGGTAAGAGTTAGGAAAGGAGATGCTCTTTATAGAGGTGGGTCTACAAAAGTTTCTAGAAGACAGACAGGGACGCTGCTGTTTTTGTGGTGCTTGGTAGTTCATTCCACCATCTTGGAACAACACAAGAAGACAGTCTGGATTGTCTTAAGCTGGTGTAGACACTGATAGACCACAATCCATTGATGACTGAAGCTACCGAGCTGTGACGTAAGCCTTTGGTAGAGTATTCAAGTAGATTGTAGCCGTACCCTTAAGCACTTTGTAGGCTAGCATCAGGGACTTGGATTTGAGGCAGGCAGCCAGGGGTACCCAGTAAGGCTCAATGAACAGAGGGGAGACATGAGACTTTCTGGGCTTATTGAAGACCAGACGCTCCGCCGTGTTCTGGATCATTTGTTAAAGTTTTACCGTACAGGCTGGGAGACCAGTCAGGACACAGGAGATAACCGTAGACTGAACCAGGAGCTGGGTAGCATGCTGGGTTAGGTAAGGCGGCATCTTTCTTATGTTTAGTGATGCGAAGCAACAAGATCGAGAAACAGAGGCAACATGATCTTTAAAGGTCAGCTGGTCATCAAGCGTGAGACCCAAGTTTCTTGCTGCCTTTGATGGAGTCAGGGACAGACATCCAGTCTGGATCTGAATGTTGAGGTTTATGGTTGGTTTGGCTGGAAAAAACAAGCAGTTCAGTTTTTGAGAGGTTCAGTTGGAGATGATGGGCTTTCATCCATTTTGATATGTCAGACAGACGGTCTGAGATGTGTGCTGAGACCGTGTGGTCATCAGGTGGAAATGACAGATAGAGCTGGGTGTCGTCAGCATAACAGCGGCATGAGAAACCATGAGACTGAATCATCTCGCCCAGAGTGGAGGTGTATATGGCAAAGAGAAGGGGTCCCAGTACTGAACCTTGAGGCACTCCTGTGGGGTGGTACACTCCAGAAGTGCGACCAAGCCAGGATACTTTGAATGATCGTAAGGTCTCGGCCCTTCAATGGTCCTAGACAGAAACAGGAGGAGGGAGACCCGCGGTTGGTTTCTTGAGCTTGTTTGAGTTTGGAAATGTCCCTGATGTCCGTGAAGCATTGATCACATGTTGCAGTTATCATAGGAGCAAAGGACTGGAATAGATTTGTAGGAACAGGGTCCAGCGGGCATGTAGTAGGACGCCTACATGTGAGAAGTAAACCAGGTCCAATCATGAGAACGACTTTATTAGGATGTCAGTAGCCTGACTGTTGCCATGCAACAAGGAGGACGCAGCTGAACAACCGGCGGTCGGCTTTATGTTTCCTGTGATCACGCAGGACGTCCCTCAGTCGCTGCTGTGCGTGAAGATCCTGACAGCTGGTCATACGGTCCCCAGTGATGAGACCATCCTGAGCTTCAAGCGCGCCGTCCATCAGTTCCTACGAGACAACAAGGACAACGGTGAGAGGGACAGCTGTCCACACTGAGACAGTATAAACACTTACCCAGATGAGTAAAGAACTACTTTTGTTTTTATATTCGAGCTTTCCTGTGTGGTTTTCCATAGTTGGAGCCACATGTTATCATTTCATCAGTTATTTCTACAATAATCACAGAGACGTTTGTTTCCATTTTCATTGCTTCAAAACTGTTTAAACTCACCAAGTTCTGTTGCAGACACGCTGATCGGAGTCCACTGCACCCACGGGCTGAACCGCACAGGCTACCTGATCTGCAGGTAGGTGCACAGACCCCGCCCCCCCAGGCTGAGCAGGACCAGGTAGTCCGTCTGAATGCTGTGTGTAACCTGCAGGTATCTGATTGACGTGGACGGGATGGCTCCGGCAGAGGCCATTCATCGTGAGTCTCCTTGTTTCTGCCGCTCAGACGATTCAGGCACTAATATGAGTCATTTCAGCCCCATGTTGTGTTCTGCAGTGTTCAACTCATCGCGGGGCCACGCCATCGAGAGACAGAACTACCTGGAGGACCTTAAATACGGCCCAAAGAGGAGGTGAGGCAGAACTGATGCCTTTTAACTTCCAGGGTTTTTCTTGTAGGTCTGGGAGCTTTCTGACCGTCCTTTTAATTCATTTTAATAAATTATGCAAACAGCATTGATTTATCGAAGTGTACTGGCCCCACCTGGTGGCATAACAAGGTAATGCTTCACATTACTATCATCAGTCTAATAAGATTCCTTTGCATTCTGTATTAGTGCTTAATAATGAGTTTAGTACTGAATTAAGAATTATTCACTAATGTTGAAAATGACTTGATTAGAATAAAATGTGTTCAGATTACAAAACCTGTAGGATTGTTGACATGGGTACGAAATTAATCTGATCATGACACACGTTTGAGTGCTCGTGTTTGTTTTAACAGGCTACAGAACAACAAGAAAAGCACTAAACAAGCACAGAAGTATGATGGTGATCTCCTTTAATCTGGGAGAGGTTGAGGTGTCAGCTGAGCTCCACAGTCAGTCTGCCAGTTAAATGTTTTCATGCACATCTTTAGGATTACAGTTTAATTCTGATCCAGTCAGAGCGGGGGTGTTTATTTAAAGCATTTTAAACGTGATCCACTCTCACACCACCCTGGTGGAAGCTTGGTGGCCCCCACTGCCGCTACAGAGTCCTATTTTCTGACTGTTCTCTGACTGTTCTCTGACTGTTCTCTGAATGTCACCAACAGTAACGAGGGCATCGAGGAGTCTGAGCAGGAGCCACACAGAGGCCAGGCCGTCCATCGGCCCACATTCACATCATCCAGCAGCTTCAGTGAACCTGGCTCTCACAGGTATTCATACCATGACAGAGGCTCATGTTTCCTTTTGACTCGTAGAGCATCAGGCCGTTCAGCTGAAGCTGCTGTAGATACAGTCAGGTAATCTCTTCAGTTTCTTCATGAGTTTCTTCAGCTGCACATCTTTGTTGATACTTCAGGGAAGTATTCACAGCACTTTATCTTTTCAGAGGTTACCGTTGAAGCCTTCGTTGTAAATTGTATCAAGTTAATCTTTTTCCTCTAAAAATCCTCCATTATGTAAAAATGTGGACCAAGTTTTAAAGAATATTGCAAAGCTACTGAAACTGGAAAGCAGGAATTCCCTTGTACATAAGTATTCACATATGTTGGTAATGTGACTTTAGAGCAGGTCCAGCCTCCAGGCCTTTTGTATCACTTCTAGTTTGGTTTCTGTTAGAAAAGACGATCTAAGATCAAATCTATTCACCTCTGACTCCTGTAGGTCACCTCGAGGCCAAAGATCCGAGCAGCGCTCTTACCTGCCCCCCCCTCCTCCCGCCCATCCTCCATCAGCGTCTTTCCAACCTTACATGTGGACCGCGCACCCCCCAGATGCTCAGTGCTCAAGACCGCCGGACTCAGAGAGGAACAGGTTTAGGCCCCGCCCCCACCCTGGCCCTGAGTGGCACCCGTCTTTCGCCTCGTTTGACAGGGGGGGAGCTCCTGCCCCCCTTTATCCACGCTACTCTGTTGCTAATGGTGACGCTTCAGCAGACAACTGGAGGCGGCCCGAAGTGAGACACCAGGTCAGATCCTCCCAGAGACCCAGAGCCAGCGGCTACCATCACTATTAGCTCCCGAGATTCAGGTTTTATGTGCCGCCATGCGCTCCAGAACAGTCTGAGCTTTTAACCCTCCCTGTTTTAGTTAAGTATTGCTGAGTCCTCTGACAAGCGGGATGAGGAAGACGTCGCTATCTCTAATTTTAGTTTTTATCCTTTGAGCAGCCAAATTTGATATATAATCGTTTTTTAAAAGGAATTTGTTTTTATTTAATTCCCTAAGATAAATAAAACTAAAATCTTTTAAACATTTGTATCCAGACCAGGAAGGATTTACTGATCTGAACTGTTTGTCCCGTCTGGTGACGGAGCTCAAAAAAAGCTTCATATTTACTCAAAGATTTCATATTTTATCCAGTCTGGGCTTCTCCTATGTGATGAATGGAGATTTTATTTTGAAGGGATTCATTTTTCAGTTTCTTAGCTGATTATTTTGTCTGTTTTCCCTGAGAGTGAACACAGCAGCAGTGTTCCTTTATCTGAATCCCACAATAACCTCCCAGTGCAGCAGCTTCTGCCGCTAAACCAGTGAACAGCGACACCAACGTGTTAAAGTTTCACTTTTCTGCGCTGATCTATCACATTGTTTTGGATCATTGGTCAGAGTGGTCAGATGCACGAGAATCTGTTTATTTAATATAAGAAAACATAATTTTACTGCATTTCTGTTCTGCTGTTAAATCTGTTAATTTCATGTCTGTACAGTTCCAGCATCAGTACGACTGATGACTCATTAAAGCGGGAAAGACTTTTTGAAACTTTGGTCTCCGGTCAATCCTTTAAAAAAAGGTTCAAGCATTAAGAAGACAAATATCAGAACATTTGAGATGTTTTCAGTTTGAACTATTCAGATAAACGTTCTCTATTTATTAAGAAATGCTTTAGAAACTTCAAACATCTTTTCTTGCTCCTAATTCCAGCTCAGACTTTATTAATGCCTGCAGTTTTAGTACAGTTAGCTTTTTATAAAGTGAGGTATTTAAATTACCTGGGTAATTATGGAGTAAGATCGCTGTCACAAAGGCACAACTCTAACATTCATATTCATATTTATATATCAATATAGTCCTTTACCTAGAATTCAGCTGAAATATTTGTTAGTCTGAGAGTTTGAATATAAAAGCTGTGAATGCAAAGTCTAATGAATACAACTTTAATTTCTATGACCACAAACTCTTCCTTTCTCTGTGGACACGAATCCAACTTTGTGGATACGAGTAAAATGTCAAGACACTTCCCATTTTAAATCTGATTATAAGTTCTTGTACATTGAGATGCATTATCTCATATATGTTGACATACACTTCTCACAAAAAGTTAGGGATGTTTGTCTGTCGGGTTGAATTTCAGGATGAGCCCAAAATGCATTCAAACGTTAGCAGGTGAACTTAATGTGACCTTCTCTAAGCTTTTGAATGCACCTGTCCAACTGTTAAATGTCTCAGTACTTTTTGCACATGTTGCTGTTCTCTAACCAGGAGCTTAGAGGGAAAAGTCACAACAGGTGTTTGATCCTCGAATCCACCAATAAATGTCCTGGTTCAACTACAGCTGGTGTTTAAACAGTCGTCCTCATCAGGCTGTTCACATTGAGACATCATGAGACCAAGACGACACCTAACAATGGATCAACAGTACCAGGCCATGGCAATGCTTCAAACAGGACGTTCTCAGACGGACGTGGCCACTGAGCTCACAGTGTCATCAGCAGGTAAACAGAGATACTGAGAGACTGGAAGAGTTGCAGAAAGGCGTAGACGTGACGTCCTTTGGCCACATCCCATGCTGATGACCGCTACATTGTGAACTACGCCCTGAGAAACCGGATGATGAACGCCACTCAACTCCAGGGACGTTTAAGGGAGGTGAGAGGCACCCAAGTGTCACGTCAGACCAGTGGAAACAGTTTACATCAGCGTGGTCTGCGTGCTAGACGACCTACAAGGGTACCTGACCACACCAGCAGGCACAGGCGTCATCTATCATGGGCCAGGGAGCATTTATGGTGGACGAGGGACCAGTGGGCCTCAGTGCTCTTCTCTGATGAAAGTCGATTCACGTTGAGCAGAAATGATGCCCGCCAACGATGTTGGAGACTTCAAGGAGAGATCTATGCATCAGCCACCCGAAAGCCAAAGATCCCTAACTTCTTGAGAGTAGTGTATATATTGTATTTACAATGCCACATGTAACATATTATCTAATATTAAGTTCATTATAATTTAACATCTAATAGTTTATTAAATAGTATAATTATAAATATATACAATATATGAAAATGGAAATAGTTGCCCAATTTATATACTACAACCTATAGCTCATATTGTATGATAGATTTCTACATAAATTATAAAACATATTGCCAGGCTATATATTGATGAATGCACTTCATAATTGGTCCTGCCATCGTTCTTCAGTCCATCCTTGGCCCCTGCAGAGCAGAACCAGGTGTGAGAAGCATGTAGGTGACAACTAAAGAACATTTCTGCTTTCTCTTCACTCAGACCAAACTAGAAAGCTTGATGCTGCAGACTGGGTTTATTACGAAATGCTCTGTCTCAAGTCTCTTTTACGTTCCTTCATCACTTGGTTTCATGTTCTTCAGAGCCAAAGACACATTTCCATTCTTCATCTCACTGTCCGGAGATTCACTCGGTTCTGATAGGATGGATGCTGGTGGACTGGATCTTCTCCCGTAGTTTATGGTACAGAAGGACATGTTCCTCCTTAATGTCCTCTCAGGTCCACTCCACAGTAGACACATTAGAAAGATTAGCATTACATTTCAGAAGGATTGTCTCTCCTGGTTCTGCTTTAATGTTGGAATCTGCTAGTATAGAAACAACACAAGAGGTCAAAGGTCAGATCTGTAAGACTAAGACAGTTCAGTTAGATTTTAAAAGTTGTTGGATTTAATTTTTGCCTTTAAGGATCTTCTCCCAACCTTTAACATGGTTAAAGTCAGACAGTAAGGAAGCTCATCCCAATCCCAGTAGCCTTCCTTATCCAGTATAGAACCGTCCGGTTATGTGTCCTGCTGGGACCAACAGTCTGTAAACCAACGCTTTCACAACAGGCTAATGTGACCCATGACAAACATTTTCATGGCTGTCTAAACAGACCAATTCCTCTTTTTAACACCCAAAAATGATTTTTGTCTCTTCCATATGTGGAACTAACTTGGATTTGTATGTAATTAATTTCAAAGTGTTTTAATGGTCATCTTTCTCAAATAAATCACCTTTTAAATCATTGATGAAAGACGTGTCATAATTGTGCAACATAAGAAGTCGGATGTGATAAATCTGGACATAAACATCGTCTAAACCAAGCAGTGCAGAGTTTACATTTTTTTTTCATCCAGTTCTGATCTTGTGACGATACGGTCGGCTACCTTTACTCAACGACTTCAACGTCCAACAACAGATGGTGGCGTCCTTTGTTACTGCAGTAAGCATCGTGCTACTGTGTGGAGCTCTTCAGGACAAGGCTAGCTCCACATGAGCGCAGACTGAGCTCCCCCACCCCACCCCAGTGGTCGGTTTTGGTTCCTCATGGATGTGCAACAAAAGTGTCAACAAGCTTTATGCTGTTCATTTAACCTTACTGTGCTTCTCTTATTTCTTTGTTTTTTTTTTGGTTAAATAAAAAAAATACTACATGGATATCTGTGTTTTTTAGAGTACTCTTGGGTCTTTCTGAAAGGTGTTTGCATGTTCTCCCTGTGCATCTGAGGGTTCTCTCCGGGTACTCCGGCTTCCTCCCACAGTCCAAAAACATGACTGTTAGGCTGATTGGGCACTTTAAATTGTCCTTAGGTGTGAGTGTTTGTATGAGTGCTTGTGTGTCCTGTTTGTCTCTGTGTTGCCCTGTGATGGACTGGCGACCTGACCAGTGTGTCCCCCTGCCTCTCGCCTGTTGTAAGCTGGAGATAGGCGCCAGCAGACCCACCCGACCCCAATAGGGACAAGGATTTACAGAAAATGCATGGATGGATAGTTCCATTGGAAGATTTTCTACTTTTCTATGTTTTTAACTCAAAGCAAAAAAAGCAAACAGCCCAAATTTTATAGCTAATGAAGATTTTTGAACTTAGTAATTGCAATATTCTGCTAAAACATACTTATAGTTTTGTTTGGTCTTGTTTGAAGTGACCTAAGATGTTTGCACAAAAAATTAGACAGAATTACCTGGTAATATTTTTGATGTGTTTCATTCTAATTTTTTTCCCAAAAGGTATAAAAGGTTAACGCTCATCCCTTATGTAGCCTATGTAGTACTTTCATGTCAGATACAAACTTAATTTAATAAAGCAGAAAGAAGCTTTTAAGCAAAATGTGCAAGGCTAATGTGGTTTAACAGCACATTTCCTGTACAAGACAATTCAAAGTTCTTTAATAGAAAGATACCTGTATGGAAATATTTGAGCCTGTGAAAAACCTAAGCTTGAATATTTGCTTGGAATCAAGCGTATGAGTAACTTCTGACCAGAACAGTGAATACTTTATCCCTTTGACAGAGAAAGGTTCACAGCAAGAGAATTTGCTTCATCCTCGATCACTGACCGACCTCTTGACCTCAGCCCAAATCTTACTCTGGCTGCAGAGGGGTTAGATCATACCGACGACACTCAACATCCCGTGTCATCTACAGTACAGCCTAGTACAAGTGGAGCACATGCTGGTTTCAGCCCTGAGGAGCTGAGACCATTTCCAAAGGCCCCTCCCCGAAAGCAGTCCAAAAACACGAAGAAGCTGAAAAGTTGCATTCTTACTGACCCTCCTGTCAATGAAAAATTTGAGGCAGAAAAGAAGGGCACTAAGAAACAGAAGAAGAGCATCTTTCCTAAAGCAGAAAAGAAGAAATCCTCCAAAAAGAGAAGAAAACTGGAGGACAATAAGTCTTCCTCAGATGAAGAGGAGTGTTTTAGTTTGGCGTGCATTGAACCTTTCTCCAATAGCAGGTCTAAAGAGAAATGGCTTCATGTGTAAGGGGTGGGCCCACAAAGACTGCACACCTGGTCTACAAGTTTTTGTGTCAAAACTGTGATTCTGAGGTGATTAATGTTTTTTATAAGGATCATCCTTAGGTCTGTTCTAAAAAATATGGCATAGTTACCCCTGTTCTCTGTTTTACAAGTGAGTTATGGCAATTACACTTGTTTGGTGATTTAGGAATTGTTTGGTTTTAAATGGACTTGAAAATAAAAGAAATTGTGCAACTTTAAAAACTGTTCTCCTTTGCCTTACCTTTTTCATGTCTCACTCTATAGGGTTAAGTTATTTAAGTTTTTCTATAGTTATGCTGCTATAGGCTTAGACTGCTGGAGGACAATCTGACCACTTCTCTCTCTGCTACTTTTTCTATTGTCCAATCTACTTAGTTACCGTTATTTCAACCTTGTTAACCTTTTGTTTTCTCTTAGTGTTCTTCTCTCCATAGTAACCACACCTGGGCTGGCGTTCTGTTAGCTGAGACAGCTTCTTGGAGGAGAACATGGGCTGAGATGCTTCCAGGGTCACTCTACAACTGCTGCTATAATCTGTATTATTTCAGTATCCTCTGCTTCTAACTTAACTTTCTGTCTCTTCAAACCCCCAGTCGGTTGTGGCAGATGGCTGCTTGTACTGAGCCTGGTTCTGCTGGAGGTTTCTTCCTGTTAAAGGGGAGTTTTTCCTCTCCACTGTCGCTACATGCATGCTCAGCATGAGGGATTGCTGTAAAGTCAACGACAACACAAGCCATTGTTTCTGTCTGCTGATTCCAGAGGAGTGAATGCTGCAAGTCAATGACTCGATGAATCTGCTGGGGTTCCTTAGATTGGAAACTTTTTCTAATTGATTTGTTTATGATGCATCTATGATTTTAATTGATTGTCTTGTAAAGTTCCTTGAGACGACATCTGTTGTAAATTGGGGTTATGTAAACAAACGGATTCATCATTCTACCGCTTTTGTCCACAAAATTGACCAAAACTAAAATAATAAAACCTATTTTCACTTTTTTTCTGTTCTGCTGCTCAATCTGTTAACTTCATGTCTGTGCAGTTCCACCATTGGAACATTTTCCGAGTCATTACCAGGTTCAAGGTGGGAGGTTCTGCTTCCAAGGCTGTTGGATAATCTACTACTGCGGAGTGAAATACAGTTACAATATCATCAGTGCTGAGATTGCTCAGTACTAGCAGCCCCTTAGTGTACTCTGGAAAAGTAGCTACTTTTGTCCCAGTAGAAGGATGGACAGAAGAACTCTGGCGAACCTTCTACCAAATCTTACAGTACTTTGGGACATCTGGAAAAGAACGTTTCATGATTTTCTGATGACTCTAGTTCAGGCAAAATCAAATACAGCAAGGTTTAAAGACAAACCGTATATTTTGAACCAAAAGAACCAGTAATGGTTCTTTTGGTTGTCTTGGAAGAGAGGAAAAAACACCAGACCAGGACGGGAACCAACCTGGAAGACAAGTGAGTTGTTAATAGTTGTTTGACAGAACTAAATATTGCAGATGATAAAATCAGAACTGCTTACTGAGATGAAGAGATGATCATGGGAGAGGTAGGTGCATTTACAGATTGGTTGACAGTGTTAGAGGTTGTTTGAGGCAAAAAAAAATCTGGTAGGATTGTTGAAGGGTGGACAGGCTGATGAGTGTGGAGTCACAGGAGGGTATATTGCAAAGGAGCAGCAAGGAGGCTGAGAAAAAGATGTTTGGGTGTAATCCTCAGAACTCAGACTTTTCAGCCTGGAAGCTGAAGACGATGTTTAGGATGAGGACATAAAAAAAAGTAAGAGGAAAGAAATATTGTTCAAGGTTCTCTTTACATTCAACAGTTACCACAAGTGTTAGTTAACCATCTGACATAAGTCTCAGGAAATACACTCAAGAATACAGATTTAGTTTATTTATAAAGCACCAATTTAAAATACGTTTGAAAATACAAACAAGAACAGCAAATCTGTGGACACAACAACATGTTAATGATTTTCTAATTTCTGACTGGTGCAGACACTGAACCTTCCTGATTCGACCCATGTAGGGCGTTACTTCTAATCCAAGGGCTTATTTACATTTCTCTAACAACACTAGTATGGAGGACAACTGACTAAGAAGAGTAAGTACGTTTTTTTTAATTCTGTGGTTTTTTATCAACTAAATTGTACCTCTGGATCTCCTGTTTTGACTGAAACTCTCACCTGAAAGCCATTCAGGAAGTGAGAACTAGGTCAATTAAGGATCCATTGTCTAGGGAAGTGTTTCTAACCACTCCCCTCACGCCTTGGTTTCTATCTGCCTCCCAGAGTGTCATTTTAGCCGGATCATTCAATCACAGAGAACAGCTGCCAGTGCTTGTGCATAACAAAATAGGGGACTACACTGAAGCGTCAGCGAAGTGTCAGCCTTTGTGTTCAGCCTTTGTTGTGTGAAGACATTCTCGGGTAAAGATTTGCGTTTCTACCGAAGCGTGTCCAACGAACGGGGCCAAGGAACAGGATCTACCTTCTCTATAAGGGATGTGTCACCACCCTATCTCTGTTATTTCTGGCACCCTTAGGCGGTTTTTACTTGCACAAACGGAAAAGTAACCTCAGAAATCTCCTCTCACTAAACCACACATCGTCATCCAAAACCAATAAATTCCCTGTAGGTCTATGGAACTGTCAGTCAGCGGTGAACAAGGCAGACTTAATTTCTGCCTATGTAAACCATCTCTTACTGGACAGAAACTTGGATCAAACCAGAAATCAGCGCCAAACCGACTGCACTCCCCACCAACTACACATTCACTCACACACCACGTCCTGGCAAAAGAGGAGGTTTTACGGGGCTACTGATATCCAAAAAATAGAAATATACCCATTTCAGATCAGTAGCCTCGTACAACTCCTTTGAATACCATCCCGCCCTGACGACATCAGCTGTTAAAATGTATGTGGTTGTTTTATATCGTCCTCCGGGTCAATTGGGTGACTTCCTAGAAGATCTAGACTCCCCGCTCTCCTCCATCCCCGAGCATGACTGTCCTCTGCTTGTCCTTGGTGATATGAAGATTCACTTTGACACTAAAGACGCCACAGATTTCTTCTCGCTAACTCACTCGTTTGATCTCCAGTGGGTAAGCAGCCCCCCAACTCACACGGCCACTAAAGTACTTGATCTTGTTTTAAGCAGACACTGCATGACCAATTCATTAAAGGTTACTCCTATACACCTCTCAGACCACTATTTTATTCACTATTTTATTATTGTGCTTGTCTCCATCAACTACCCACTGCACACCCTCCCACTGTCTCCTTTCGACACAATCTCCACAACTTGTCTCCTGCCCACTTCTCTGCTCTTCCACCCCGTAGCACTTTCTAATCTCTGGAGGTAAATGATTCCACATAGTCCCTCTGCCCAACACTGAGTTCCTTCTTAGACCGCTTGTGCCCACTGATCACCAAACCTGCAAGACCCATGGAGTCACACTCATGGCTGACTGACTCCCTTAGATCGATGCACACAAACCTCATAGCTGCGGAGAGAAGATGACAAAAATCAAAGGCCCCATCTGATCTGTCACACTTCCAAATTCTGCTCTCATCCTTCTCTTCAAGTCTCACCCAGGCAAAGAAGGAGTTCTACCAGGACAAGATCCACAGCGCTACGACACCTGGAAGCCATTTTCAACCTTCAAGTCTTTGTAGCAGCGATCAACAGTCAGTTCTCAGACCCATCTACACAGACCACAGCTCACCCTTCCTCACTGGTCCTTCCTCTGACCACCCCTGAACCCACTACTTCCTTTTCTTCATTTACCCCTCTCACCGAGGAGGAGGTATCAAAGCTTCTCACAAGCAGCCACCCTACATCTTGCCCTCTGGATCCTATTCCCACCACACTCCTGCAGGCCATAGCTCCAACTGTTGTGACAGCAGCCACTCACGTGATCAATGCTTCACTATCTACCGGATCATTCCCCACCACCTTCAAACAAGCCCAGGTAAAACCCTCCCTAGCCCCCACCGAAGTGGAGAACTACCGACCGGTCTCCCTCCTCCCTTTCCTATCTAAAAGCATCGAAAGAGCTGTCTCAAAGCAGGTGATGAAATTTCTCTCCTGACATGACCTCCTTGATTCTAACCAATCAGGCTTTAAGAGCGGTCACTCCACGGAAACGGCACTCCTGTCAGTAACGGAATCCTTGAAAGAAGCCAAAGCGACAGGCCAATCATCACTTCTCATCCTACTGGACCTCTCAGCTGCATTTGATACTGTAAACCACAGAATCCTACTTACCAAGCTGGCAGACATGGGCATTGAGGGCAGTGCACACTCCTGGTTTGAATCCTACCTCACCGGACGATCCTTCAAGGTGGCATGGTAAGGCCAAACATCGACGCGACACCACCTCACCACAGGGGTGCCCCAAGGTTCAGTGTTGGGCCCCCTCCTCTTTGCCGTGTACACTACTTCTCTGGGCCCAATCATCCATTAGCATGGCTTCTCCTATCACTGCTATGCAGATGATACCCAGCTCTATCTAGCCTTTCCTCCAGACGACCTCTCAGTACCAACATGAATCTCAGCCTGTCTTTCTGACATATCTGCATGGATGAAAGATCATCACCTCCTACTGAACCTCTCCAAAACTGAACTGCTTGTCATCCCAGCCAAGGAAAGTATTCACCACAACATCAGCATCAGGTTAGACTCCCTATCTGTGGCACCGCTAAGGTTGTGAGAAACCTGGGCGTCATGATAAATGATCAGCTGACCTTTGTGGATCATTTTGTCTCCGTCGCTCGATCGTGTCGCTTCTCTCTGTTCAACATCAGGAAGATTAGGCCATATCTAACTCAACATGCGACACAGCTCCTAGTTCAGACCTTGGTAATTTCCCGCCTTGACTACTGCAACTTCGTCCTAACAGGTCTACCAGCCTGTGCTGTGAGACCGCTACAGATGATCCAGAATGATGCAGCTCGCTTGGTTTTCAACCTGCCAAAGCAGATAAATCTAAACTCGTCTGATTTGCGGTTCCTCGCTGGTGGAACGACCTGACGTGCACTATCAGAGCATCAGATTCTCTTTCCACCTTTAAGAAATCCTTGAAGACCCAGCTCTCCCGAGAGTATCTATTGCACTGAAAGATCTAAAAGCACTTATTACCCCCCCTGATATCAGTTAGCACTCAGTGTTTGGTACTTGGGTCTTCTGTGTTTTACCTAAATGTTGTAAATGAGTCTCATCATTGATGTTAAATCATCTCCTAGCATATTGCAGGTAAATTGCGTCGTAGTTCAATGTTAAACCCTCGTTTTGGATAAAAGCGTCGGCTAAATGCATAAATGTACACAGAGGAGGTTACATGTTTATCTGGCTGCCACTATTAAAAACCCAGATACAGACTGGTACTCCGATTATCTTCAAGCATACTGGAGTCGTGTTAGTAGGCAACAGTGGGTGTTCCTGTCTTTGTTTTCAGCCTATAAAACAGTATCTGGAGTAAATGGTCCTCTGGTGATTTTAGATCAAGTAAAGGTAAGGAGCAGCTTTACGGAGTTTAGAGTCTGAATACCGTAATCTTATCCACATTGGAGTCAGCTCTCTCTCTTTAGTTTAGTAAAGTGCTTCTACTGATGCATAACTGATCTGTAATATCATACTGACCTCCATATCTGATTCCTCTTATATCTTTATAAAAACAAAGCATGATCAGGAGTTTCCGTCAGTTTTGGAACAGTGTCCTTCATGCTTGTTGGTCGTATTTTACATGAACAGTTTCCAAAGTACGCTGAGATTGTCCATCTCACTCTGCCTGATGGAACCAAGAGGAGTGGCCAGGTGCTGGATGTCACCGGCTCCAAAGTGGTGGTGCAGGTCAGAGCAACACTTTTAAACCCTAATCTTAATCCTGCTATGCTGTCAGGCTAAGAAAATAATAATAAAAACAAACAAACATGAGCTTTAAGTCTGTTAGAATTGTGTTTATTGGATAATAAAAGTTAGTCAGTCGACCTACAGTTAGCCTACAGTTGTAGGTGAAAGAAAGTACAGCCTGTAGCTAAGTTATAAGGGGTGATGGAGGAAACTGATAAGCAATCAAACCAAAGCATACTACCGTCAGAAGGATTGTTCAAGAATAGAAAACATTAAATAAACCTGTCAATAGATGTAAGAGTGGAAATCTTAGGTCTCACTGTTAGAGCAATGACAGTAAAAGCACAACCACAGTTCTTAATTGTGGCCACAATATCCAGCATCAAGTAAGCAAAGAAGCAAAACACAGATACCATCACCTTCTATTGCAGCCACAACATCTGCAAACTTTACAGTCATGACTTAAACTTGAAGACCGAGGTAATCTGTGTGACATGAGGGCTTCAACAGAGAGTCTCCCATAGCTCAGCTTTACGTCTGTAGGAGAACAAAGTCGAGCTGTTACAGGAATAAACTGTCAGGCCTCTCCTATAGGAGACATTGGAGCAGCCAAAGCCTACCACCAATAAAGTGAAGCGAGATTTAAAAGAAAATTCCTTCAATACAGAGAATCAGTCCAGGATTCTCCATTTTGCTTTTCTATCATAGTCTTAGTTCATCAGAGACGGTAATTAAACATTAACAGTCATGGTAACAGGTGTCAAAAAAGCATTTTCTTTACTTTGGTTTAAAAAAAAGAGAGAGAGAATCTTCTGAACTTACCGCTGACACTAACCAGACTGAATGTTGGTTATTTTGAGTTTTTCCTTTTTTGTCCAAATGCTCTGCAGGTGTTTGAGGGCACTGCAGGAATCGATGCCAAGAAGACCAGCTGTGAATTTACCGGAGATATCTTGCGGACGCCGGTTTCTGAAGACATGTTGGGTGCGCGTCTTTGCTTTACGTTTAGATCAGTTTGTTTGTTCTGAAGTAGCCGAGCGTCATGTTTCATCCGCTTTCAGGGCGCGTGTTTAACGGGTCTGGCAAACCCATCGACAGAGGACCAGCAGTGCTGGCTGAAGACTTTTTGGACATCATGGGTTCGTCTGTAGCCGTCTTTTTCTCTTTTGAAATATTCACTCAGTGTAAAATGTACAGACAGTTCCCATGTCTTGTGGATTTTCTGTGATAATGTGTCCCTAAGTAGTTCTCAGCGTCTCTGTGTGTGTTGTTTCACAGGCCAGCCCATAAACCCTCAGTGCCGCATCTATCCTGAGGAGATGATCCAGACTGGCATCTCTGCCATCGATGGCATGAACAGCATTGCTAGGGGGCAGAAAATCCCCATCTTCTCAGCTTCAGGGCTGCCGCATAATGAGGTACAAACAGATATGCTGCCATCCTGCTGTTCTGTACCTAGAAAAAATGAAATAACATGTTTACTGTCACAAACCGACAGTCTGTTTTAATGCAGTGACAGAAATGTGTGTGAAACAGACTGAGCTTATAGTAGAGATGTCTGGACCACTGATACTGGGTCTGGTTGTTTCTCTAAGCTTTGTGTTGAACATATAACATTTTATCAACTGGAAACTCAACTTCATGAAAAGATATCAGAATATATATCTTGGAACAGTTCTTGGGATTATACAGACAGAATCAGTTTTAACACCTCATGTGTTGCATTCACTGATAGGAAAAGAATCAGGTTTTTGACTTATGATCAAAAGCTGTTTTCACTGTACATAATTTATTCTAATATCGTTTTCAATTGTCACTATTCCTTATCTAATTCGGACTTTTTAATGTCCTCATTTTTACATCAGTGATGAATTGAACTAGAATAATAGAGGAAAAAAGTGAGCAACATGAGGTTTGAATGTAGAACGTTTATTATATCAGACATTTGAAAACTGCATTGTCCAAACTCCTGTATGTCATATCTAGAACATGTTAAAAAGGCAACAAAGGAGACATTTAGCAACATGAAAAAGTTCAAAATAATAATAATAAAAAAAACAATGAAAAGTAAATATATCATGGGTAAGATTATCAGGTTAGGATGCCAAACTGAAAAGAAACCATGTTAGCTTTGACCTAATAACATATACGAACGAAAGCTTCCTCCAATTGAAGCTCATGTAGATCCTGAAATGTGAACAGAGACGGGAAACAGGGCCTAAGCATGAAGGAACGACTGGAGCAATGGGCTCACGCTGTTTTGTCTTTACACAGTAAAATTGTGAGGGACCGAGCCGGTCAGGCATGAGGACACAGTAAAGGTTTTCAAGAAGAATGCTAACAACGTTTACAGGAGCCTTAAACAAGGTTCACATAAAGAAACTAAAACAATAAGGTTCAACATAACAAAACCTTAAATTAATGATTCTTAGTAAACTGACAAACCGACCTGACACACAACAGACAGGGAGGACTTAAGTCCTGGCTGATCAGACCAGAATACAACACACAGGAAAAGGGAACATCTACTATGAAATACACTAAACACAGCTAGCGTAGGGATGAGATTAATGCCTGATGTGCGCTACAATTTGAATTAATGCATTATATAATGTCAAATAAAAATATGTTTTTAATGCTGCAGTGAAAGTGATATAACTCAACATTAATTGAATGTAGGTTTGTGGGGTAACATCACAAACATTAACCCAATTCCTATTGTCTTATCGTACCATTAAAAGGGAGAAAAACAAAAGTCTTCACAGTAACTCGTTTATCCTAAAAACTGTGAGGAATATTCATAGACAGAGTTTTGCCAGAAATATCTGAGTATCTTGTCTAATTGCATAAACGTGAAAGGAAGTTAATTTCCTGCATGCCACTGGATTCATTTAAAATAATTTCCTTTTACCTCATCAGATTTCATTTTTATACAGAAGCATTTAAAATCTCTCATTGAGGTGGAAGATAAAGAAATGAGCTTCTCAGAGGGTTGGGGACTCAGTTTCTTTCTTCCTCCTGTCAGATCGCAGCTCAGATCTGTCGGCAGGCTGGTTTGGTGAAAAAGTCCAAGGATGTGATGGACTACAGCGAGGACAACTTTGCTATTGTGTTTGCGGCCATGGGGGTGAGATCCTGAACACTCCCTTAATATCATTTGTTCAAAAAGATTCAGCTTATTCATGTGATGTTGTACTTTGCTAACAAAGCTTTGTTTAGTCCTTTCATTTGATCAGTTTAGCTGTTTTCTTTGATTCTAAATGAACCTTTCTGTGACATCAGTCCTGTTGTAACTGCTGAATGATAAAGTTGAACAAACCTAAAGGTATGGAAAGTTTCCAGTGAGGTCAGGAGGAGGGTGGATGACCAGTGGGACCTACAGGAGTAATGTTTGTTTTTAGGTACCTCATGAGGAGATCACGTGAAGTTTAGCACACCTAAGGTCAATCGTGACATGAATATTTAATAGATGAACCGCAGCTGAAATAATAAGGTGGTTTACGCAGGGATATTTTTTCTTTCTGCAGAAGGGAAGGATATTTTTGGCCTGTTTTTTCAGGCCAAAAATCCAGAAGTTCACACAGAACTTCTGGATGCTTGATTCTCCTTTTATTATTGAAATCCATTTTAGTAGTTAATTACCTGTGATCATCATCAGACTTTAACGGTTTGCGATCCTAAAGCAGTCCACTATACCACATAGTACTTTTTTGGTGTAATAAACACTTAAAGTCCAATTAAAAGTTACATACATTCACCTCTGACTTATTTTGAACACAGCTCTATCGTAACTGCCACACCGTTTCTCTCTCCTCAGGTCAACATGGAGACTGCCAGGTTCTTTAAGTCAGATTTTGAAGAAAATGGATCCATGGACAACGTTTGCTTTTTTATCTAAGATGCGTTTGGATACTAGGTTTGTTTATTGTGTGTAAGTGAGATGAACTTGTCGGTTTGTGCAGCATTGAGCGAATCATCACTCCTCGCTTAGCTCTGACAGCAGCGGAGTATCTGGCCTATCAGTGTGAGAAGCATGTCCTCGTCATCCTCACCGACATGAGCTCCTATGCTGAGGCTCTCAGAGAGGTCTGGCCATGTTCTTCTATAGGATTTATTGTTATTACTGCAGTAAATATATGCAGGTTTTATATGTTCTCTCCCAGATGTCAGCTGCCAGAGAGGAGGTACCCGGACGAAGAGGTTTCCCTGGCTACATGCACACTGATTTAGCCACCATCTATGAGAGGGCCGGCCGAGTGGAGGGCCGAAACGGCTCCATCACCCAGATTCCCATCCTCACCATGCCCAATGATGGTACCTCCTCCATCATATGATTAGCATATATTAGCAGCGAGAGTCCCCTATAGGTAAATCTTTCTTTGTGTTGCAGACATCACTCATCCTATTCCTGACCTCACTGGTTACATCACTGAGGGACAGATTTATGTGGATAGACAGCTTCACAACAGACAGGTAGTTCCTTTCTTTTCATTAAACAAGTGTAAATTGTCCCACACTTCTGAACAAGACTTTGGTTATGTCCCAACGGTGTTCCAGGTAGTTCCATTATAAAACCATAGTGTGTTAGCAGAGCCATGAGCCCATACTGCCGACGTGTTAGAGAAACTTCAATAGCTATACAAATACCTTATACAGCTTATGTTCCTGTGAGTTATTCTGAAACTAAAACATTTTCTTGTAACTTGTAATATTTTGGGAATTTTACAGGGTTTAACCACTAAGGTGACTTTAGTTGGGATGTTTTTTTAGATGTCAACATAACAAATGTCATATGCGATGGTAGATAGAATATAATTATTTAATCAATTTCCTTGGTAATTATCTTGTCACTTGTTGTTTTTCGTCCTTTGGTTAAATTTACCCCCCCATCAATGTGCTGCCATCTCTGTCTCGACTTATAAAGTCAGCTATCGGGGAGGGGATGACCCGCGGAGACCACTCTGACGTTTCCAACCAGCTTGTTCGTACAAAACTCCTTGTATACTGTGAAAAAGTTATTTACCACACTTTGCTTAATTTATGTGTGTGGGGACATATGCTGGTATAGGGGTAAGAGGTTAGGACTAGGACTATGGTGTGAATTGACTTGGTTTAATTTATGCTTAGGCTATAGAAATTCATGACAAAATCTGTGGAAAGTCTCCAGAAGGATACAGGAACATAACGTGTGTGTGTGTGTGTGTGTGTCCAGGCCATGAAGGCGGTGGTGGGAGAAGAGGCTCTTACTGCTGATGACCTTCTATATCTGGAATTCCTCACTAAATTTGAGAACTTCATCTCCCAAGGTACACTGCTCATTAGATGTCCTGTGTTTACATACAAAATTGACATGCCTGTAATCTACCAACCTGACTGGATTCATCAGGATTTATAGATAAATACAGTTGTGTATCATCAGCATAACAGTGGAAATTAACACCATGCTGTCTGATGATTTTACCAATAGGGAGCATGTATATAATAAATAGAATTGGGCCAAGCACAGAACCCTGTGGTACTCCACAAGTAACCTTACAATGCGGAGAAGATTTGTCATTTAGATGAACAAACTGGGACCTATCAGACAAATACGATTTAAACCAGCCTAGTGCTGTTCCCTTGATCCCCACAGTGTGTTCCAGCCTTTCAATGAGGATATTGTGATTGACTGTGTCAAAAGCAGCACTGAGATCTAACAGAACTAGAATAGACACAAGCCCATTGTTTGAGGCCATGAGAATATCATTAGTAACTTTAAGGAGAGCTGTCTCATTGCTATGATGAGCTCTGAAATCTGACTGAAATTCTTCAAATAGGTCATTATTCCTCAAATGCTCTCTCAGTTGATTAGCAACAATTTTTTCAAGGATTTTAGATAAAAAAGGAAGATTAGATATGGGTCTGTAATTTATTAAGTTTTCTTGATCAAGAGAAGGTTTCTTAAGTAGGGGTTTTATTACAGCTACTTTAAGAGCCTCTGGTACATAACCATTCACTAATGACAAATTAATCATTTCCAAAATGGGGGTAATAATAATAGGAAATACTTCTTTA
>JAVLVB010000633.1:268977-292349 GCA_032876305.1 Orestias chungarensis
CAGTCGGTCGTGGCAGATGGCTGCTTGTACTGAGCCTGGTTCTGCTGGAGGTTTCTTCCTGTTAAAGGGGAGTTTTTCCTCTCCACTGTCGCTACATGCATGCTCAGTATGAGGGATTGCTGTAAAGTCAATGACAACACAAGCCATTGTTTCTGTCTGCTGATTCCAGAGGAGTGAATGCTGCAAGTCAATGACTCGAGGAATCTGCTGGGGTTCCTTAGACTGGAAACTTTTTCAAATTGATTTGTTAGAATGTATCTTTGATTTTAATCGATTTTCTGTGAAGTGCCTTGAGACGACACCTGTTGTAAATTGGCGCTATATAAATAAACTGATTCTTGATTCTTGATTCTTTAAGTGTCTCGCTGTTAGACTCAAGCTGCCAGTCATTCCCTTGTGATACAGGTAAGAAACACTTAACCTAGACAGAACTCAGGTAATGTGATAGTTTATTTGTAAAAGACAATATTTTTTTCTGCTTTTTAACAAATTTGTACTCCTGTGTGTTGGTCTACATAGCAGCGAGACAATATATCTGCGTTCTCGAAGAAGTCTGAATACCTCAGCAAACACAAAAGTTTTATGAGAATGGTTTTAAAGACTACAGGGAACTGTGACTTTCATCATCTCCACTTCAGAATGTCCTCCTCTCCTCCTGAGCAGACTGACAGCAAAGTGAATGAAGGAGAGTGATGCTGTTATGCTGATTGACAGTGGAAGGTCTGTTTCTCTACCCTGCTTTGATTGCTCACAGTGACTTGTCTCGTGCCACACTGGTGCTCTGTGACTCATTCACAGCGTATGTGGACGAACTCACTGCTCGAAGGTTTCTGAGGATTGTTGCAGCAGACAGAAGTACAGGGTGCAGAGTGGCTGCAGGATTCTCGCTGGAGCTTCTATAAACTCTTTAAGTAACTAAGGGTTGTAACACAGGTACTTACTCAGAACTGTGATAAATACACTGGTAATTTGGTATTGTTTTTTAAGATTGTTTTTTATATGACTTTTAGAACATTTATTTCTTTTTGCACTATTCTTGCACTGTTTTGTTTGGTTAAAGCTGCTAAAAACATTTCGTTGTTTCCTCAGGAACAACAACAAATAAAGAATTTTGATTCTGATTCTGAATATGTAAACCATTAATAATAGACCATAGGTCAGGGTTTAAACCCATGATGTTCCTGCTGTAATGTAACAGAATCACACAGTATGTCACTGTAAAGCCCCAAACGCAAAAATAAATTAAAAGTTTGACTTTTAATAGCCCTGTCTGTTTACCCTGTTAATCTAACAATTGCTTATATATGTTCATATGAGTTCATCAAGAGTACTGAAATGGATCTGTTACCACAATGTGATCTATCTGCAAAACAGTCCAGAAAACCTTCAAATTACCCACAGACTGTCAAGTCTTAATTATCTGTAGCATTTTTATTGTAGTTCAGGTTCGGCTATGTGAGCAGAATTAAGCCCAGGTAAACACATACTTCTTTTTTATATGAGATTTATTCATGAGTGTTCTAATTGTGTTCCTGACCACACAACACATAAAGAAGAATGTGAGAACAACTCTCCATTCTCCATCCTCTCAACCTATACAAAGACAAACGCACACACACTCAGACAAACAAATCATGGTAGTAAAATGTACATCAGTGTAGCCTTGTTTGTTATTGCTCAGCAAAAATATTCAAAGCATGTCATTTTGCAGCTAAAAGCATAGTGTACACATCACTATAAGCAAGTATTTATATTTGGGTAATTATTCTAGTCTATAAAAATTAAAGCTATGCAGATTGGAACCCCAGCATGAAGCAGGGCGGGGGTACTTTAACTAGGACATCCAGTGGGTAGCTGGTGCATTGTTGGAATCTTTGGCCACTCGTTGGTGAACAGGACGTTTACGACCAATAAGGAGATTCGTTGGACTATTTTATGCTTGAAAGACCCAGACACTGTTAAATTGTGTAAGAGCAATGGTCTTCTCTTTATAGCAGGAGATTAGCTTGGAGTTCTATTACAGTGAAGACCTTTGAAAAAGTATTGTATGAAGGTCAGACCTGTCAGGTTCTATGGAAGAACAACACAGAGAAGCTTTTTATGTAGTAAGGGACTCAAGCATTTTGGTGGCAGGAACATTGATGGAACAAAACTAACATTACGACCTAAAGGGAAACCCACTGACAAAGGTAAATAAACATAAATAAATGGATACAAGAATAAAACAATAAAAATGAACATATACGAATAAGCAAGTATGGCAACACCCTTGTAACTAAAATGACCATACAGAAATGAATACAGCATTTCTTAAAGACGTATATATAAAAAAGGGAAACATAAACACAAATGTAAACCAAGTCACCTGTGAATAATAGCAACTCCATCATCTTCGTCTATGCCATCCTCCCTGCTCCATTACAGTTCATTAGAGATGCCATCTGCTCCTCCATCCCACTCTGATTTTTTCCATCATTTCTTGCCTTCAGTATCTTCAGCATAAGTACTCATCTCTAAAATGATCTGCAACAGCCCCTTTATCACCTCCTGTGGTTTCATCTTTACTGTCCTCCATCATCACCATCCAAAGGACCAGCAGCATAGTCTTTGCTGGTATTTTTGTTAAAGTACCTCTACTTTATTATTAATGCCTCTCTTTCTTTCATAGTGTAGCTTCAGTCTTATTCTAAACAGGCCACATCATTCTTCACCACCTATTGTCACAAGCCAGCAGCAGGGCTGGGCGATAAAAGAACATAACTTTTTCTCGATTGAAGTGTAAGACTATCGGGGTAAAACCCTTTTTTTTCATTTTTGGACTGTAGCTAATCCTAAAAAAGCACTGTGACAAACTCATGGGAACAGGAAACACGATCCAAACACGGATTCAAGCTCCTAATTAAGGTACTTGACTCTCGTTATCAACTCCCTGGGCGTAAACATTTCTCTCAGACAGCACTTCTAAACTTTATTCCGAGTGCCGAGAGATTGCCTTCGTTACCACATCCAACATCTGGTGAATTACACGTGGTAGCCTTACCTTAGACTCATTATCCACTACATCGACCAAGATCGGAATTTGAAAAACAAATGTCTTTACAGGTGAAGACATTCCTTTAGGACTGTCAGAAGCATTTGTATCCTGGCTGCTTAGTGAAGACAAACAAGGCTGCATCACAACTGGTAGTGGGACAGATATTCTGAATTCATATCCCTAAACAACTGGACCCGGCTACAGTTCTTTGGACATGGTGTTTACTGGGCTACATGTAATTTGGGGAGCAGAATTGTGCCAGCAAAGTTTATAATGTGTAAGGTTTTGGAAAAGAAGGCAATGAAGTAATTAAGTGATAGTGAGTGTGTTTTCAGGGCTTTGAATTTTAGTTGTCATTGCATATAAATCTTCTGAGTTTAATTTGTGCTATTCCTATTTACCTTTTATCCACAGAGAAAAGACAAGAGGGTTTGAGCAAGCTGTGGGTGTGTGTAAGAGAGTAATGGCGTCCATCAGTTTCTCTTGGAAGAAGAAGAGAGCGTTGACCGTTGCTCCCAGCACAAGTTAGTGACAGAGTCACCCACCAGGTCGGGCCCACGCCAAAAAATGTCTGGGAGGTTGGTGAAGCGCTGGAGTCTCTGCACGCGGCCCCTGAATACACTCCTGGAATTCATTTTCACTTTTTGGAGAATGTTATGTGAGTGTGTCATACCTTCATCCTGTCAGAACCCAGATTCTTAAACCATCTGAGGATTAAACACAGCTGACAAAGGACATTAAGAGGACAATCATGACATACCTTGATGAAAAGTATGATGACAAGATTACTGATGAACTGCTTGATGTTGCAACCCAAGTAGATCCACGATTCAAGGTACAATTCACGAAGGCAGAAAAGGTTGGTGCCTTTAAAATGAGAGCAGTGTCAGAGATGTTGGAACAAACTGAGGATCCGTCCACGTCAGCCAGAACAGAGGAAGCAGAAGAAGTGAGAGTGGCTACTGTAGTGCAACCAGCCCGGAGGAAACATTGTGTAGTTTCTTCAAGACATCCCACCCGACTAGCACAGGACTCACTGACAAAGAGTAGGTGAAAAGCTGCCTGATAACAACTTGCTGGCACCAAATGCAGACAGTGAAATGGACCCACTGCAGTGGTGGAAAGTTCATGAGAGAAGCTTCCCAAGAATCAGTTGCCTGGCAAAACGCTACTTTGTGCATCCCCGGGATCAGCACCCCTTCTGAGAGGGTATGTAGCACAGGGGGAAATATTCCTAGTTGCTACTGGGCAGCTTTAAAACCGGCACCTGCTTTTGTCTGACTAAATACATGGGCAGCACTAATTGGGATTTCTCATTACTTCACACGGCATATAATGACAACATTTCAGTTTATGTCTATTTATGTACGTTGTCTTTCAAAACTGCTTGCATTTGCACCAAGGACTTAAATGAGAAGGTTTTATTTTTATTCTGCTTATTTTTAAACATTTTCATTGCAACTATGTAAGAGAAACTGTAGTAGAGAGTGAGAATCTTTTGTTGTTGTTGTTCCAAGCATTTTTATTTGATACTGACAGAATTGCTTATGAGTCCATTTAGGCAGTTCCCCTGTAATACTTGGACGTGTTTAGTTTTACATTTTCCCTTGTTTATTGTCTCACAATATGATATGGTAGCCTTTTATTTTATGTTGCCTTTTAAAGCGGCTTTAATGCGCACTGATTTTACACAATATTATTATTCTATTTCGATATCGCCTGAAATATATATAAAAAAAAATATCGTGATCAAAAAAAATAAATTCCCTATATCGTCCAGCCCGAACTGATGGTGAATGAAAGGTAGGTAGAGCGTTAAAATGTATTTTTGACCTGGTTAAGCTAACGTTGGAGCTGCCTTTAAGCTAACAATTATAAAACTCCAGTTGTGACACCAACATTTTTAGGAACCGAGGAAAAGGATAGACAACGGTATCTGAAACATTGCTGGATAATCAGAAAACTGAAATGTAGATTTTGATTTTGGAATCAAGAATGAGTTTATTTATTTAGCACCAATTTACAACAGATGTTGTCTTAAAAGACTTTACAGGAAAATCCCATTAAATCATTGATACATAAAGAAATCCATTTGAAAAAGTTTCCACTCTAAAAAAACCCAGCAGGTTGCATGGAGTCACTGACTTGCAGCATTTTACTTATGTACTTACCTTGATCCATGGTGTGGGTTCTTAAACGACTCTGGGACAGGAAGAAACTGGACTGACACATCAGCAGTGAGAGTAGGATGTAATATGTTAAATAAAACATCATTTTTATGTGAATAGAGAAAAACAGAACATGAAAAGGAAGGGCAGCTTACAAGGGACAAAGGTAAAATCAACCAAAAAACAGAAAACAAGCCAGACTAAACAGAACATTGTTGTAAGGTTTGCTGCTCAGTATTATCCAGGAGGAGCTGACACGCTCTCTTTCACTCAGATATGCTTCTCATTCTTTCTGCCAGTCTGTTCTTTTTGTTGGTTTGTCGTCCTAACAAGCCCTCATTTGCTGCTGCATCACCCGGGACAGCAGCAGGCACATGTTTGAATAATGATGGAATAAGGATGGGTCACCAGACCCTAAAGATTCGGCTGTGTTTATGCATTCATGTGAACTCTGCAGCCTTTTGTGCACCTTTCCACACGCATACATTTTAGTGGAGGAACAAGGAGGACTTCAGCCACTGTATCTGAAATTGGCTGAAATTGGACATGTGTGGTGTGTTGAGGCTTCTTGTCACATACAAAAGGTCCAACAAATCCATGAAGCAGACACTCTGCAGATAGAGTTCAAAGGGATTCATCCAGCATGTGACAGATACAGAAAATGGATTTTACCGCCTGTCAAAACAAACAATACTTTTCTGCTTGAGGCTCAAAGAGAGACAGCTGGAGGGGGATTGGACGTAGATGAAGGATAGAGCTCCTGAGCTAAACCTTCACTTCTGCTTTCTATATGTTTAGCCCCTGGGAAGGTCCATACAGATGATTGGATGAAAAATATAATAAGTAAATGATTCTAATCCAGGAGTTTGATTAACGTAGTTGTTACAAAATCAGTCATACTCAAGCTACTGCAACAAACCAACTACACAGGTACAACCATGAATTCAACATTGAATTCCAAGCTGATAAGGTAAAGAATGGAGCTCTCGATCCTCCTGGACCTGCATGCAGCAGCAGCAGATTGTCACTTGGGTTGTGTTGATGACTTTATAGCAGAAAAACATCTGGCTTAGTTCGAACTGGTTTGAGAAGACACAAAGAGCAGCTGAGGAACTAATCAGTGTTTATTTTCTATGTTAAACAAAAGTAAAGTGCTCTGCTATGAACATATACAACAATCAGATCTCTGAGCTTGATTGGCAATGAATTTATGTGTCAGAAGGGGAATCTTAAATTATGCTCTTTATTTAATAAGTAACCAGCAAAGGGAAGGGAAGCTAAAACTGTTGCTGTAGCATTTTGAATAGTAAGAATCTTTTTACTGCATTTTGTGGACTTCCTTTTAGTAAAGAGTTTAAATATTCCAGCCTTGAAGTAAAAAATGTTTCCTGTGATTATCTTCCAGGACTATTCCTTGTGCTTCACTGCAATGTGTGCTTACTTTATGCAGTGTTTTAACTGTGCTCACCTGATCCTCAGGAGTTTCATTCCTTGGGCATTGTGTGAGTTCTACTCTTCCATAAATTACACTTTTACTAGAAAAGCTTCTCTGAATGATCAGCCCGTGTTCCGCCACACAGTTTTACCATCGGACCTCCTCCAGTTAATAAATAACAACACGCATATAAAAAGAATCTCATAAAATCATTATTGCTGAGAGTTGGGGGAATTGATGGCTCAAAAGAGCATTCACTCTGTGAGTGTTTGACATCAGTTCTAAAAGGAAACCACAGAGTATTCTCATTCTCTTCTGTTAATGATGAAAAAGTTGCTGTTCTTTTTGTACAGAAACAGACTTTTTTCCAGGTTAAGTAGGACTCTTGTAGGAGTGAACAGCGACATTTCCTCACCAAGTTCCTAACATTCTGCTTTTAACATCTCCAAATTAAACCAGCCAGAAAAGCTTCTATAGGTAATTACTTTCTATTGTATGGTCTACAGTCTAATGCCATATGCAATGAGGCAGTAACTGTATGAACAAGAACATAATTTATGAAGGACTAGATATGAACTTGCTGCCCTGGTTGAAGATTACCGTATAAAACAGGAACTGTGTCAAAAGCCAGCACTTGCTTATGCTAATAAACCATACAGAAAGCTAAAAGTGTGTGCTAATTTTTGGAACTTCAAGCTGTATCCTGTCAAGGATAAAGTGTGAATTGTATTTTTTTCTCCCTCATCTCTCCCTAGGTGTTGTTTTCCCTTGTCCTCAAGGACACGATGCAGCGCGCCGGAGGTGCAGCAGCAACGGGTCTTCGTCACACCAGAAATTTTGTTTGTGCTCATTTACCCCATGTGTATGAATGACAATAAACGATTCTGATTCTGATTCTGATTCTAATGTGTGTAAGCAAACATGAAATAGTAGCATTTAGCTTCCAGACATGTGCATGTATCCTGTCGGGGCATGACTGTATTTGTGTAAGGACTCTTGCTGGGCAAATAGCAGTTTACAGAGGGCTGGTGCAATGCTGTGATGGGATGTGCAGTGGAACACAGTTGTTTGTGTATTTATGTGCGTCTGTGCTAGTGTCAGGGCTGGAAGTCTGTGATTGATGCTGGCAGGTGTTTGTCCCCTTACACGCTCAGTGAAATCTCATTCCCATCCTAGTCACTCAAAACTGAGGCCTGCGGGAAGCTGCTGATCGCAAGCTGAATGCTAAACAAGACAGACCTGAACGCCTGCTCCACTATCTGATAAGAGCACATGCTGATGTGACAGAGAAGGATCAGAGCTGACATGTTCTCACCTCAGCTGATCTGCCGTCACTGACCAGTGGAGAGCCTAGATAAAGGGAACGAGGTGGGGGGGAATGAAGAGGTGGCAGATGATGAAGTCAGCAGGCAATCGAGAGTAAAGCTAGAAAAGGAGACAATAAAATGAAGAAAGAACACATCAATGTTCACAAAAAAGCTGTGAAAATTCACTAATTTGTCCCAAGACAGTTGGAAAAACAACCACCTTTTTCTGTTTTCCTACCACGTCAACCTTTAGCTAGGTGTTGTCAAATAGTAACTTGCCACAAAAACACTAAACAGTGAACAAGGTTCTTGAAAATGTTCCCGTTTAATATTACAGTGAAGTCTATGTAATAGAAACGAAGCAATAGCTGACCACAATAAGCTCAGCATGGAGAAATTTACATCCTCAACCAGCCCTGATGGATCCTCGCTCCCACACTGCTGCTTGGATCCTGCTGTGGAGGACATCTGATCGGCATTCCTGAAAGGGACGTACATGTCAGATGATTCCTTCACTTCAAATCAATTGTTTCCCCACAAGTTAAATTTAAAATTAATTGCCTTCCAGAGATTAATGATAAATTAGATGTTGTCTTATTGTTCATATTTTTGCACCTCAGGTTTAGCAGCCCAATAGACCCTACTATATGACAACGTTTTTAAATTTGAATGCCTGACTGAACACAAAACACATTTATACATGACAGGAAAAACAAGGGATGTTTTTTAGATTTATTACACTGAAGATGTTTTGGTGGTGAGCGGCTGCCTGACTTTTCTGACATGTTAGCATCTTGAACTATGCCTGTAATTTAATTTAACCAGAAACACTGAGGACGCAAAGTCTCAGCAAGACACAGACAGTAAAGAGATGATAGAGAGATGACAGAATCCGGGTCGAAGTCTAGAAACCAGAAAGCAGCAAGATGATCCAACAAGGGCAGAACAAATAGAGGAACCAGGGAGGCAGAAATCAGAACATGATCAATCAGGCAGGAGATGAAGAAACCTAAGATACCTTCTCACAAGAAGGCTTTTAAAAACCTGCCGCCATCTCCCTGCCAGTGTCAGGTGCTCTAGAGTTCTCCCGATTTACCGATTTCTTCACTTAGGTCTGTTGAAGCAGAGGCACATCCCTGTTGATCTGGTCTCTTAGTGATTCTTCCTGTTTTTTCCTGTTGTAAAGTTTTACCTGGATCCTTCTTGTGGCGATCTACCTGGTTTTCTGGATAAAACCATGCTCGTGACGCTGTGGAACGAACCCACTGGTTGCCCGAATTCCTGAACTCACCACCTCCGTCAGTTTTCAAGTTCCGCCTGGATTCTCCGCCTGGCCGTCGTGCAGCTCCTCTAACTCCTGTCTACCTTAACCTATCTGTCCGCCCTCCATCTCACTTCATCTTCAAGGACCTCGAACACCCTCAGCAAACCCCCCAGGCTTTGCACCCCATTTCCACAAGTAAGGTCTTCCCAATATCTGTCGGCATTGCCGTTTCCGACGGCATTGAACTCACCACCTCCTCGCTGTGTTTTTTCTTAGTAAGCCAACCGCTCCGTGTGCCCCCCTTTTCCCTGGACCGGACCCGTTACTTCACCCTGTTCATTCATAATTTAATAAATTCACTTTCACTGAAAATTTCTCTCCTGTGTTGTGTTCTGCATGTGAGTTTGTAAATAATCCCATCATGACAGAACACTCAGGCCAACAAACAAGCCCAGCAGACGCGATCAGGAGAACATTATCTGAACAACACACCGTTACAGTCACACAACATAGCCTTAAGAGAACTAGGGACACACCAAGCTGAAACCAACCAACGGCTAGACGAACTTGCTAACCTTCTTCACAGTTCTGTCCCTCAAACCCCATCCCCAGATACTGTGTCAGTTCCAGATCCAGTCCAGTTAGTCCGACCCACATTTTCCGGCCTCCAACTCCTGAAAGATTTTCTGGTGACCTGAGCAAATGTAAGGGTTTTCTGTTACAATGTTCTATAATATCCAATCACTCTCCGCAAAGTTTTTCTCACGACAGCACCAAGATCGCTTATATGTTGTCCCTGTTGTCCGGGCGGGCTTTAGAGTGGGCTGAGGCCCGTTTCCCTTCCCCCGCAGATTATGGTTGCTCGTTTGGTGATTTTCTGAGGGAGTTCCGACAAGTATTCAGTCATGACTCAGATAAATCATTTAATTCACTCGAATTATGGAAAATCAAACAAGGCCAGCTTACTATAGCAGATTTCGCTTTAGATTTTAGAACAAGAGCTGCAGCTACCGAATGGAATGCAGCTGCATTAAAGAGCGCTTATTTTAACGCTCTGAACGAGTCTCTTAAAGATGAACTTGCTACCTTAGACGAACCAGAGACGTTAGAAGAACTAATAAATCTGACTATTCGCCTGGATAACCGAATCCGGTCTTGTACTAGGGATAGAACAACTACAGCGTTTCCTCGGAACCCGCCATTTAGGAACCTGGGAGGTGTTACATCTACTCCTGTGGTCTCTCCTTCTCCTCCTGCTCCTCAGGAACCTGAACCCATGCAGGTGGGTTGGACTCGCCTCTCCCCAGAGGAGCGACAAATGCGAATCTCAGGCCGTCTTTGTCTGTACTGTGGATCCCCTGGACACTTCCTCACCCAGTGCGCGGTCCATTTAAACTTCTCGGTCCGCCAGTAGAGGCGAGGAGGCTGGCGGACCACCTACAAAGTAACGACTCCCCTCGCCTATCATTACCTGCCACGTTAGTGTTCAAGAACCAGACATTACCGTTGTCCGCTCTAGTTGATTCAGTCTGTGAACAGTATCTCATGGACAGCTCGCTAGTCCAACAAATGTCTATCGAGACCGAACCACTAACTGTCCCTCTACGAGTCACGGCCATTGATGGAAGATCCCTTCCCCAAATAACTCTTCAGACTAAACCGCTACATTTAATCATTTCCGGAAACCACAGCGAACTCTCCTTTTTTTTTGGTTTTCCCCACGTCCAATTCACCAAACATTCTAGGCTTCAAATGGCTCCAACAGCACAACCCCCGAATAAACTGGTCAGAAAGGCATGTCGAATCCTGGTCCTCCTTCTGTCATGCATCTTGTCTCCGCTCAGCTGTTCCCCCAGGTCCGTCACCGGTTACACAGCAGGAAGCAGACCCGGCAGACCTGTCGACCATTCCCTTTGATTATCACGACCTTGCTCCAGTGTTCAGTAAGTCCATGGCACTCTCATTACCTCCTCATCGTCCCTATGATTGTTCCATAGATCTTCTACCCGGTGCACCTTTACCCGCTAGCCGTCTTTACAACATCTCCCGACCAGGGCGGGAGACTATGGAAAAATACATCAAGGACTCTCTGGCTGCCGGCATAATCCGCCCATCCTTTTTACCCCTGGGGGCGGGTTTCTTTTTTGTGGGTAAGAAAGATGGTTCACTAAGACCCTGTATTGATTACCGTGGGCTAAATAACAGAGTTAAAAATAAATACCCCCTGCCTTTGTTATCTTCAGCCTTCGAACCAGTTCACGGTGCCATTATTTTTTCCAAGCTTGATTTAAGAAATGCATATCATCTACTCCACATTCGCAAAGGCGATGAATGGAAGACAGCATTTAAGACTCCCATCGGCCACTATGAGTACCTAGTGATGCCTTTTGGGTTATCAAATACTCCTGCCTTTTTTCAGGCCCTCGTCAAAGATGTTTTGAGGGATTTCCTAAACATCTTCGTGTTTGTATACTTCAATAATATTCTGAACTACTCCACGACTCTGGAGGAACACAAACAACATGTCCGTCTGGTCCTACAACGTCTCCTAGGAAATAAATTATATCTCAAAGAAGAAAAATGTGAGTTTCATCAACCATCTGTTTCATTCCTCGGATTCACACTAGGGGGCGGACAGATAAGGCCCACGGATAATCAAGAATCAAGAATCAGTTTATTTATATAGCACCAATTTACAATAGGTGTCGTCTCAAGGCACTTCACAGAAAATCAATAAAAATCAAAGATACATTCTAACAAATCAATTTGAAAAAGTTTTCAATCTAAGGAACCCCAGCAGATTGCATCGAGTCATTGACTTGCAGCATGCACTCCTCTGGAATCAGCAGGCAGAAACAATGGCTTGTGTGGTCGTTGACTTTACAGCAATCCCTCATACTGAGCATGAATGCATCCACGGAGGAGAAGATCCGAGCGGTACTGGATTGGCCGACCCCTGAGACCCGCAAGCAACTACAGCCTTTCCTCGGATTCAACAACTTTTACCGTAGGTTCATCTGTAATTATAGCCAAACCGCCCTGCCATTAACTGCCCTCACCTCTACCAAGATCTCCTTCAGTTGGACCCCGGACGCTGAAGCCGCTTTCATTCGACTCAAGAACCTCTTCGCCAACGCCCCTGTACTCATCCAAACTGACCCATGTAAACAGTTTAACGTCGAACTTGACACGTCAGATACTGGAGTGGGAGCCGTGCTGTCCCAGATCTCCTCCCATGACAATAAAACTCATCCTTGTGCCTTTTTTTCTCGCAGATAATCACCTCCGGAGCGTAACTATGATGTGGGAGATCGTGAACTATTGGCCATTAAGTTGGCTCTGGAGGAGTGGCGGCACTGGCTGGAGGGAGCTGAACATCCGGTACTAGTCTGGACCGACCATAAAAACCTGTCATACCTACAATCAGCGAAGAGGCTTAATCCCCGTCAGTCACGTTGGTCATTGTTTTTCTCCAGATTTAACCTCTCCATTTCCTACCGTCCAGGGTCCCGTAACATAAAGCCAGATGCCCTGTCCCATCTACATTCACCTGACGACTTTGAGAGAGTTTCAGCCACTATCCTTCCCCCAAGCTGCACAGTGGCCGCAGTTACCTGGGAGATAGAGGATCTAATAAAGCAGGCTCAACTGTCTGAACAAGCCCCTGACTCGTCCCCAGCTAACAGGATCTACGTACCTACCTCCGTTCGAGCCCGTTTCCTGCAGTGGATCCACGCTTTCAAGTTCTCAGGTCATCCAGGTATCAGTTGAACCATTGCTCTTGTTAACCGTAAATTCTGGTGGCCATCTGTTCATAAGGACGTAAAGGAGTACGTCCTAGCCTGCACGATCTGTTCAAGAAATAAATAATCCCGTCAACCCCCCTACGGTCTCCTTCAGCCTCTTCCCATACCCAAACGCCCATGGACCCACATTTCCGTTGACTGTCACCGGATTGCCATCGTTCAAAGGCATGACCACCATTTTTACCATTGTGGATAATTTTTCTAAAGCCTGTCACTTAATGCCTCTTCGAAGGTTGCCCTCAGCCTTTCAGACCGCACAACTACTGATCAAACACGTGTTTCGGATTCATGGAATCCCGTTGGAGATCCTGTCCGACAGGGGACCCCAATTTTTATCTCAGGTTTGGAAATGTTTCTGTACCGCGCTTCATGCGAAGGTTTCACTGACCAAGATCTTGAAACCACATTCCGCTGTTTTACCTCCTCAAACCCATCTGATTGGTGTCATTTCCTCCCTTGGGTCGAGTATGCCCACAATAGCCACATTTCTGCCGCCACTGGCCTGTCTCCATTCAAAGCTTCCTTAGGTTATCAACCCCCGCTACTCCCGTCCGAAGAGGCCAACATCTCTGACCTTGGTTCGCCACCACATCCGCCGTTGCCAGAACATTTGGAGAACCACCATTCTCAACCTCAACAGTACGGCCGAGCTAAACAAGCTCCCACCTACACTCCTGGCCAGAAGGTTTGGTTGTCGTCCTGTAACATTCCCCTGAAGTCCCTCTCCAAGAAGCTTTCTCCCCGGTTTATCGGTCCTTTCGAGATCGAAGCTATTATCAATCCTTCTGCTGACTTTCTCCCCCTTCCAGCCTCCCTTTGCATTGATCCCACCTTCCATGTATCTCGAATTAAGCCTGTCCTGACCAGTATGCTGTGCCAGTCTCCGGAGCCCCCTCCTCCCGCCCGTGATGTTGATGGCCATCCGGCCTACTCTGTCCGCCGGATCGTGGACTCCCGTCGGCGGGGTCGTGGCTGGCAGTACCTCTTCGATTGGGAGGGCTACGGTCCGGAGGATCCATCCTGGGTCTCTGGTTCCTTTATTTTAGATTCTTCCCTCATCTCGGATCACTTCTCCTTGCTCCCCTCCTGTTCAACTAGGCCGCCAGGTGGCGACCGTTGAGGGGGGGGGTTACTTTTGTGTTCCGGGGTCCTTTGCTGTTTGTTCTTTGCTGTCGCCACTCACCATTCAGCCACAAGTTAGCGTCAGACTCACCTTTCCCGGAGTTGTGTGCTGTCGTCCTGCACAGCTGAGTCCTATCTTTTCATCAAGCAGTGAATACAAGAGGAGCTGACGGCCAGTACTTGGACGCCTGAGTGTTAGCCAGTAACGGTACCTCTGAGCCTCCTAGAGTTAGTCTCTGTTTCCCCTGTTGATCTGATCTCTTAGTGATTCTTCCTGTTTTTTCCTGTTGTCATGTTTTACCTGGAGACGCCCTGGATCCTTCTTGTGGATAAAACCATCCTTGTGACGCTGTGGAACGAACCCACTGGTTGCCCGAATTCCTGAACTCGCCACCTCTGTCAGTTTTCAAGCTCCGCCTGGATTCTCCGACTGGCCATGAAGGCTTTACCTCCGTCTGCTTGCAAGTTCCGCCTGGATTCTCCGTCTGGCCGTTGTGCAGCTCCTATAACTCCTGTCTACCTTAACCTATCTGTCCGCCCTCTATCTCACTTCATCTTCAAGGACCTCGAACACCCTCAGCAAACCCCCCAGGCTTCGCACCGCACTTCCACAAGTAAGATCTTCCCGAAGGCATTGAACTCACCACCTCCTTGCTGTGTTTTTTTTAGTAAGCCGACCGCTCCGTGAGCCCCGCTTGTCTCTGGACCAGACCCGTTACTTCACCCTGTTCAGTTATAATTTAATAAATTCACTTTCACTGAAACTTTCCCTCCTGTGTTGTGTTCTGCATGTGGGTTTGTAAATAATCCTATCTATCTATCGTTATGAAATTTGAATTTGTAAGCTGTGATTGTGATTTCATTTTACTCCCTCCTGTGATCCTAAATTGCTTCTGACAGTGTAACTATGTGCAATCCTTTTTATTCTTTTTCAGTCTTTTCTTGGACATGTTCTCTCAAATCAACATCATTTGTGATGCTCACGTCGTTTGATGGATGGACACAATGGTCTATAGAGTGTTAATAGGACTAAAAGCCATATAATTGCACACCAATTAACAATGGCAGGATGACTAATGTTAGCTGCTTCCATTTCTAGCCTCTTCTTCTCTGCTTCCATCATCCCTTTCAGTACCTTTTTAGATGTGTTTCCCTTAACATCCACTCTTTATACTCCCCGCGGTTTGCAGTGAGTGCATGGATTTCTCCTGACCTCATCCTCTACTTCACCCAGATGGGAGCCATGGGGGCAAAGCTGCTAAAACTGCCGTCTCTCTTTTTTAGCATTTTCCCTGTGTTTATGCATTTCCCTGCCTCCACTCTTAGTTTGCTGATTATGCTTTTTTCTTGCTTAATATGCTGATGGTTGTAATATGCTTACCACGGGTTTGTCTCAAATAACTACACAGCAGACAGGTCACAGAGTGGGAGTTCACGTTGATTACAAAAATGTGAGGTTTTTCAAGGCTCAGATTAGAAAACTGGGAAAGAGAAACGGATTTAAAAATGTAAGCATCTAATTTGAACCATATCAACTGATCTAAGGGGGTTTTATTTTACAGTGGGGTCTTTAAACAATAAATTAACACTCTAGAGCCTCCATACTCAAATACCGGCCCGTGGGCCTTTTGTGGCCCTTTGGGTATCTATTAATGGCCCACGAGCTGTTTTGAAAAGTTTTTTAAAATTACATATAAAAAAATTCAAAAAATTCAATCGCACGCTGCAATCTCAATACGAGGCTGGGGGTTGCCTCCATGGCAACAATAAACAGCAGCCCTCCCAAACTGAGACAGTGACTCCCAGCAGCAGCCAAACAAAAATTTGCTCCAAAAAGAAAACTGGACAGCTAAAACCGCCAGTTCCAAACAGAGTGGACAGAAAGTGCACATCCTTACAATGTTCGGCTCCACATATAGATGTGAATCTGCGTTCTAAAATATGAACATAATTAAAAATCTGTACCGGAGTTGCCTAACCAACGAGCACATGCATCAGTGTGTCTCCCTGGCAATCACACCATTTAAGCCCAGGTTTGAAACATTGGCCAAAGAAACAAGAGGCCATTTCTCCCACTAAAGGGGACATGTGATAAATGTGAAATAGTTCTTGAGATGCATAGTTTGTTACACAAAGAACAAGAAATGGGGTGCCTGGAGCCTATTTTATTTTGGATCTTGAACAGGGTTATGTTTGGTTTTATTTAGTTATTTATTTTAATACATACTCAAAATAAAAGTATATTCTTATTTTAGGTAATATTTTAGTTTTTAATAAAAAGGAAATGTTATGTTATAAAATATATTATAAATGTTATACATATGTTATATTGTTATGATACGTTATCATACACGGTCCCAATAAATGGTCCATTGAGTCACTGAAAAAAGAAGAGGCCCCTCATCATTTCTATTTGAGTACCCCTGCTCTAGAGAAATGTTTATTTATTTATTTAACATTTATTTGAGATGTCATGATCTGTGTTTTTGGTTTTGTTAAGTTCTTTATAGTAGTCTTGTTTTATCATTATTTATATTATTGGTTATTGTTTACTTTAGGTTATATTTCATTTTGGTTAAGTCTTTATTTTTGTTCTTTTCTGTGTTCTCCAATTCCCCCTGCTCCCTGTCTTCCTCTCTGTGTTTTCCCTCAGCTCCATCATCATCATTCATTCATCCATTCACATTTGTCTCCAATTTACAAAAGGTGTCGTGTCAAGGCACTTCACAGAAAATCAATTAAAATCAAAGATACATCATAAACAAATCAATTTGAAAGTTTCCAATCTAGGAACCCCAGCAGATTCCATCGAGTCATTGACTTGCAGCATTCACTCCTCTGGAATCACCAGACAGAAACATTGGCTTGCGTTGTCGTTGACTTTACAGCAATCCCTCATACTGAGCATGCATGTAGCGACGGTGGAGAGGAAAAACTCCCCCTTAACAGGAAGAAACCTCCAGCAGAACCAGGCTCAGTACAAGCAGCCATCTGCCACGACTGACTGGGGGTTTGAAAAGACAGAAAGCTAAATTAGAAGCACAGGATACTGAAATAAAAGAGTTTATAGCAGCATTTGTAGAGCGTCACTGGAAGCATCTCAGCCCATGTTCTCCTCCAAGAAGCTGTCTCAGCTAACAGAACGCCAGGCCAGGTGTGGTTATTATGGAGAGAAGAACACTAAGAGAAAACAAAAGGTTAACAAGGTTGAAATAACGGTAACTAAGTAGATTGGACAAAAGAAGAAAGTAGCAGAGAGAAAAGTGGTCAGATTGTCCTCCAGCAGTCTAAGCCTATAGCAGCATAACTATAGAAAAACTTAAATAACTTAACCCTATAGAGTGAGACATGAAGAAGGTAGAGCAAAGGAGAACCGTCCGTCTTGACTGAGTTCCTCCCCAACCGGATTAGGCTGTCTTCTCTACCTCTTCCTAACTATAAACTTTACCAAACAGGAAGGTTTTAAGCCTAGATTTGAAACTAGACAGGGTGTCTGCCTCACGGACTAAAGCTGGAAGCTGGTTCCACAGGAGAGGAGCCTGATAACTGAAAGATCTGCCTCCCATTCTGCTTTTAGAGATTCTAGGAACCACCAGTAAACCTGCAGTCTGAGAGCAAAGTGCTCTGTTAGGGACATAAGGAGTAATCAGATCTCTGATATATCATGGAGCTTTATTAGTGAGGGCTTTATAAGTCAAGGGAAGAATCTTAAAATCTATTCCAAGTTTGACAGGGTGCCAATGAAGGGAAGCTAAAATTGGGGAGATATGATCTCTCTTTTTAAGTTTCATCAGAAACTTAAAAAAAATATTGTTCTTTTGAGGTCTCCAGTTTCCCATACTTCCTTCTTTGGTTTATAAGTTATTCCTCATTTGTTTAGTCCCTTCGTCGTTTCTAATCAGTGCTATTATTTATTATTTTTCTTATTGCTATTAGTTCGTCAGTTATTTTTTTTTCCCTTCCCGTGTTCTTTCGCTGGTTTGTTTATTTCGATTGTTTTGTTTATTCATGTTTATAGTCCCCGCGTCCTGCTTCAGTTCTGTTTGTTTATGTTCCAGTTCCGCGTTATTCCTGTTCCGTTTCCGCTTGCCTTGTTCCGGTTTATGTTCTGTTCATTAATCTTCCCCACAATAAATTATTTATCTTCACAATTCCACCTCTGCTCGAGTCATTGATCGCAACATGACAGAGATTGATAATCTCTTTTCCATATGATTCATATTATAGTAAAATATACAACATTTAGACTTAACAGTAAGCCAACCTGGCAAACAGTGTGTTACTTCTCACATTGCTGCAAAAGTAGCTAAAAAATAACACTCTACACATCATTTGCTTTGGTGCAGGGAAGATTGTCCTGCTTAAAGACACCAGAGCAATTAGACAACATTGCTTTAACTGAAGGGTGCGCATTGTCTTCAACAGTTGTTTGGGTTTTTGCAGCATGTCAAAAGGCCCCCCCACATGTTTGGCACCAGCATAGCATGACCCAAGCATCACGCTGACTCTGTTGGCTTGCCAGCTTCTCAAATTAAATCACGGTGCCTTGTGTTCCCCAGGCATCCGACACATGCATGCAGTCATCTATGTGATGGAAAGGAAAACTGGATTTGTTAGACCAGGCCAGCAACTGATTTTGTTCTGTGGTTCAGTTCTGCTGCTCACATACCTCTTGTTGCCCCATTTGGCTACTATCTGCCTTGCTACTCTACTGAACCAAGTACATCAAACTTTGATTCATTACATGCTAGAAAGTGTTGTCAACTGATTTCTGTGTTTTTTTGCAACTTCTGTGCTGCTATTTCTTTTTTTTTCTCTGATTTTTTTTAAAGATAAAACAGAAAGAAACAAAAACTACCTCATTTAGATCATAATTGACAGTTTGACCGTTTTATGTCTCATATTTAATTTCCTTTCAGAACATTCTACCCCCCCCCCCCCACAAGTAAAACAGTGGTTGCATCCACAGA
The DNA here is from genome assembly GCA_032876305.1 of Orestias chungarensis. NCBI lineage: Eukaryota > Metazoa > Chordata > Actinopteri > Cyprinodontiformes > Cyprinodontidae > Orestias > Orestias chungarensis. Next base: position 288,084 of record JAVLVB010000633.1, read on the forward strand.
TCTGGATGGGGTTTTTGTTCATATTCTCTCACCTTCCTATTCTGCAAGATGTGATTGGTGGATGCTGGTATTAATCAGTCAGGAACTTTTTCCTGTCACCTTACAGATAGAGATTACCTGATCAGGCTTCCACCATACAGCTTTATCAACATCACACCATGGAATGAACTTTAGTTTGTTTTAGAAAGCAAAGTGTTTCCCTGCCTCGGGTTTGCTAAATCAGTATTATGTTTTTTTTTAATGTCTTCTCTCTTCCCTTATTATTCCCCTACTCTTGAGGTAAACTACTAAAACTTTTTTTAAACCAGGGTTATAATATTATGATGTTTTTTCCTCTCTCTGCTTTTCCGAATAACACGTCTTTCTTCTATGTAAGCGTATGTTTTTTTTTTTTTTTAACCAATGTTTGAGGTGTCAAAGACAGCTGCATTTGTACTTAGATGAAATTACACAAAGTTGGGCAATATTTATCCATTAGTAATCACTAGACAACTATTAAAACCAATTGGTTGCAGAAAAAAGCTGAATTATTTTGCACACCATACTTTTCCTTAAATAATGTTTTAAATCCTTTATAACTTTCATTCCAATTCAAAATCTTATCTCACTTAGTTTTGGTCTTTCACATAAGATTAAACTGAAACATATTTATTAATGTGATTGTAATGTGACAGAGTATGGAAAAGGGCAAAGTGTGTGAACACTTTTTAAGCCACTATGTCAGGGCTGTTTCTAGCTGTGTGGGGGCCCCTAAGCTAAATGCTAACCACTTAACTGGCCAATAAAATCCCATATATTTTTACTAGCAAAGCAGTCTATAGCTAAAAATGTACATCGTAAGCAATATTAAATTGATAAACTTGTTATGAACTGAAATGGGGCAAAAGGACCCTGAGATTTAGCTGAGTGTTCAGGAAACTTAAACAAGGATTTAATGAAAAAATCAGAAGTACAAAAATACAGGCGCTTGGCAGAACTCAATAGTCAGTGATAAGAACAGGGTCGTACCATGAGAGCAGAATAATAAACAGGTTCAGGAGTCAGGTGTGATCCATGTCCGAAAATGAAAAGATGCTCTATGTCCAGATAATCCGAATTGGTGTGGTAACCAGAGGGCAGGGCACGGAAATCTGAGGAATAGAAACAGGTCATGAACAAGAATAGAAGACAGAAAAACACTGCAAATTTACTCAGTAGAAGTTTTCAATTATCTGGCAGCCAGACTAGGGAGGATGGTTGCTTTTATAATTCCTGACCTGTGACAAACAGGTCAAACAAAGGCAACTGTTTAAACAACAAGGACTTCCTCGAATTTGGAAAAATAAGCACAATCTCTAAATATACTTTTCTGTCTTTTCTGTCATTTATCAAAAACAGTCAAGACATATTTTGGATAACCCAATATTAAGTAAACCAGAAAACAATTACCCTGATTCTGATTTATACAGTCTATAAAATGATTTTATTTAAACTGATGCATATAATCTACTAGCAACTGTTGCTTCACAGAAATGCATTTAAAGAATATTTATCATCACGGTCCTCCCACAATTGGTCACATTTGTATCCATTTGCTTTTAATCTAAAACTGACTATTTCTGATTATTTGAATCATGATAAAATACAATTACTTTACCACACAATTTTAATGTCTTGCCATTAAATGACCTCATTAACATCGACTCTACTCTGTGTGTGCCTTATCAAGTTCAGTTAAAGGACGTGTGACGGCATGCTGTGAGTGTTTGCCATAAAAATGATCTCCTGGGCTCTATAGCTCCTAGCAGTTTCACTTTGGGACTAAAGTCTTTCTGAATGGGGTCCCTCTCATCAAAAGTGTGTAACTGCCAAACCAAAGCCACCTGACTCACCCACAGGCAAAATTTCAGCATTTAACAGGTAAAGCATCACATCAAAGAATCATGTCAGAATTAGCAAAGCTATTAGAGCATGCAGAGGTTTGGCATTTTTAGAGGGTAATGTGTTTCACCGATAGTGGCACTTTAGTTGCTGAAGGAGAAATCGCCTTGTTCCTGGCCCATTGCCACATGAGTGGAGGTTAGAGGTCTGAGCTGCAAATCAATCCCATTTGGGTTTCACATTTTCAGTCAAGGACACTAAACAGAAAAATGAGCACTACACCCAGAGTGACAAAAAAAAAAAGCTGTTCTCTTTAAACTAATTTAACTAGATAAAATAGAAAGACAGACAGCAGTCATACAAGAAAATGAATTGCCTATATACTGTTTTTAGAATACATCCTTAAACTAAAAACTAATCACTAGAAGATGATTTGAAACTAAGAAAAAACATGACCTTATTTATGTGGGTTTTCCTTCATTGAGATATTAATCATTCTGTATTTTAAAGTCTGATTTTGAAGATATAAATAATTTATTCTCTAGCATATTTATTACCTTTTTGTTGTGGAACCTTGAAGGTCACAGGCCCAAAAAACTTCACATTAAAGCCATAAGTTTACATCATACAAATAGAAATAGGCTTCTTCTCCTTTTTACTGTGTAAACATAGATCAGACAACATTTCTATTGTTTCAGGTCAGTTAGAATGAACAAAATATTTATGTAACTGAATGCCAAAAAAAAAAATAGAAAAAAGGAATATACATCAGATTAATAGAAATAATGTCTTAAAAGTCAGAGGTTAATACACAAAAAAATTATTGTTATATTTACTTAGCTTTTAACAATGGGTGAAAGCCCACATGATGACGTCATGGCTTTGGAAACACCTAGTGGCACAACAGTGGATGTACTTTAAGGCCACACCAGAAACACTGCTTTCTATTTTGACATGAAAGACGAGTCCAAAGAAATCAGCCTACGTATCAGAAAGACAATTGTAGAGCTGCAACAGTCTGGTTCATTCTTGTTAACAATTTCAGATTCTTTAAGAGGACTCTTTGAAAAAGAGTCAGACCAGACCAGGCCAGACCATGTGGACATAGAGAAGGTGTTTGAGCATGTTCCTAATATCCCCATATTAACTGTGACAGAGCTTGGTTAATTTTACAGGCAATAACTCCGACTTGATTCCAGCGAGAAATTGACTCCACCAAGGTACTGAGTCTGTTTACAACCTCTCTGGGAGATTGGTCAAACTGGCTGGGCAGAGGGATGTTATCGCATGTCTGCTTACGCAGCTGACCCCAAACCAGGAGAAACAGAGATAATTTTTATCTGATGAAGAAGAAAAGGTTCATGTGTCTTTTTATACAGTGTATCTAAACTTTTTTCTATTGTGAAACAGTAAATCTAACACGCTAAATCCAGATTCCTGGGGATCTTTTCCAGGGTAAACCTCTTACACACCGGAGATAGGCACCAGCCCACCTCATGTCCTTGTGAGGATAAGCAGGTGTAGACAACGGATGTATGGAAGACATTGTCCCTAACATTGTCTGCCATTGTCGTGGTTTAAGATGTTTCCTCAGAAATGTACATAATCACCACAAAGCTACATTGCTGCAATAACAGTTGATATCAATCATATTTAAACAAGTAGTTTTACCATTTGCTCCTGTTAGGGTGTTTTGCATACAGTCATGTTGATGACAGGAGGGTTACAAGACCTTTACCTTTTTTTGTTTCTTTCATGCATACATAGAGGGTCTGTAGAAGCAAGTGACTATGCAAATCTTGCATCTCTAGACATTTAATTCTCTATCACAACCATACAATGTTTGCATGTGTGATGATTTTTGGAGTTGGATTGGTGCCAATTCCATGATCTGGCAGATAAACACATACCATCACATCTGATCACCAAACTGTTACGTCACATTGCCACAACCCATACACAGTGGTAGCCATTCAAAATGGCCCTTCCCAGTCAAACGCCAGTCGAATGGCAGCAGACTTCCCTATACCTTCCAGCAGAATCCCCACTAAGTTCCAGTCGCTAGAGTGACCCCCTCCTTCTCCTGGGCATGCATATTTTTTACTCTGACTCCACCCTTTTACTGAATGACATGGTCCTACCAGGAGATGGCGCTTCTCCCACATAATACACAATAATCCCGATAGGCCCGATGTTTAAATACCTTAACTGTCATAATGTGTGTTTTGTTTGGTTCTGTTTCCTCTCTGTGTCTCGTCACTCCGCTTTCATTCACAGCTGTCTGCAATAATTCACTCCCCTTCTCAACCAATCACACCCCGGTTCCCCAATACTTAAGCCACATTCATTCACACACTCACCGCTGGATCGTCTGTTGTTTTCCCCTGCTTTTCCTCGTTGCTCCTA
>JAVLVB010000633.1:294837-312073 GCA_032876305.1 Orestias chungarensis
AACCACGTTTCTGTGAGGCATATTATACAGCAGTCCCTTGTTTCTCGCTGGAAAGAGATCCGTGCCCTGAGTTCGCCGAGTTTATTGTCCAAGGACTGGACGTTCGCCAGCAGTATGCTAGGGAGAGGAGGACGGTTAGCACGGCATCTTAGCCTGACCAGGACTCCGGCTCTGCTGCCCCTTTTCCGGCGTCTGCGGCCTTTCCTCGGACTCGTTGCCCCGGTGAATGGAGGCTCGTCTGTGTTTACAAACAATGGAACTTTGTTGAGAAATTCGAAGTCCGGTGCGCGGTGAGTTATTGAAGATCTTACGTCCAAAAGTGTCTGTCTGTCGTAGATAAAGGTGCTGGCAACATTTAGTGTAAAAAAAGTTACATATATACATAAAATTAACAAAAAGCTACAAACACTGGAGGGAACTCGCAACACGGCACCCATACTCGGCGCCATCTTGGGATGTAAAAATCTTATCTTATCTTATCTCATCTTATCTTATTTCTCCCTTTTGTGGGTTACATCTGCAGTCGTCACGTCATTTGCAAACCAACTAAAGTACCAGAAACAACAGTAATTATACATCTTGTTCTCCATTTACAGAGGCAGAATTACTGGTGAGGAACACCCTTTGGGAAGATTATTGCAAGTAATTGCAGTGCTGCTTTAGGCCAGCTGCTGTTCACACACATCACCATTTGCATTCTCATTGCTCCACCTTTTGTTTGCACCTAATGGGCCATTTTGTCTCCCAGTGTTATACAAATCACAGCAGTGAAAATGCAGCTCCATGGTTGCTGTAGACTACCAAGCCCAGCTAAACCCTGTAAGACCCAAATATTGAAAAAAAGGAATTCTGTTTTTGACCCCCCCTGCTGTTGTTTTAGGAGGCCTCTGATGCAGAAATTGAATACTTTTCAAAAAAAATTTAAATTTAGAATATTTTTTAGGGAAATACTAATTGTAAATATTAAATGAATATAAAGTAAATACTGAATTGGAATTGCTAGTTTATACCTAATGTTGCTAGGTCATTCTCAGTCGTCTAATTAGACACTTTGAAAACATGGGTGGTGGTTAAAGAAAACAGAGAAGTTGTCACAGCACATTGTGACTGGGTGGATAACACTAATAAACGAACATCACATCAACTTGTAATCATTCAAAATCAAGCCACCTTTCCCCTTGCTTTTGCATGTTGTTATCCTGCCACTTCCTGCTGCCCAATCTGCAGTCGAGACGTAATCTAAAAACCAGACGGCTTAATGCTCATTTCATGCTCTGTGCTGGCTATCAGATCTCATCATGTGTGGTTCTTAAAGCAGGTTATGGTCAATAATCATAATGATTACACAGTTTTGGTACATAATTGGCTGTTTTTGACTACTTTCTATCTTATCTTTATATTTCACTTCAAATTGTTTACCATGCATTGCTTGGTATCATTTTCTTCAGCACAACCTTCCCTTTGTAGATTTACAGAAATCTTTCCATTTTGACATACCACATTAACACAGTGGACCTAAAATCACACAAAAAACATAAAATCTGAGTAGAAAAAAGTCATATTTTTTTCTGTGAAAACCACAAATATGTTTAACAAACCATTTTCGCAACTTAGAATACTAATCGAAATTGTTAATTTCAAAACCAACATACAATCTTTCACTGAAAAAAGTAATTCATGATTTGTTTGTGCATAAAATGCAGGCATTATGTTTAATATGTTTAACAATATGTTTAATAAACCAATTTTGAAACTTAGAATGCAAAGAGAAATTGTTAATTTCAAAACCTATGTACACTCTTATCACACAACAAAATAATTTAACACTATCTATATAAAATTTAGGCAATGCCTCAGAGTTTTTACCTGCTTAAAGGTATTTACGTCAGAAAGCAACTGTAACAGCAGTCCCAAAGGCCACTATCAGAAAGCAACACATTTAAATCACTGCTCCTCCCCGTGGACAGATGAGTGATTGCAGCGGGTTTTCACTTAGTCTCCTTAGGGGCGTTTTCCAGTTGAAACGTCACTGACTATGTCATCGCGGGGATCATATTACCACCGTGGACACAGCAGGGACCTGTATGGGACCAGCCAAGGACAACCCAAGGGCCCATAAAGGAAAGTGGGAAAATTTTAACTACTGGCTACTACTGTATATCAAAAGTATCACTCTGAACCCATGTTTAATGTTTTAATTCAGACACTTTTGTTCAAGTAATGAAATGAGGACAAGGGTAGATTGTACAACTATACTACACATCAAATCTATCTATCTATACATGTACACAACTGCTAATAAAGTGCTCTTCAGCTTACAAGGTGAGTCTAAAGGACATCACTAACTACAGGAGCCAAGGCCATAGCTGTCAATCAATTAGTCATTCATTGAGAGGAGAATGAGAATGTTACAGAGAGAGGCAAAAACAAATTAGAGGCAATGAAAACGACAGTTAAAAAGAGGCAATCCCTCCAGCCAGATGTTGCCAAAAAATCTGTGAAAATAACACAGATGTTTGCTGGTGGCCATGGTGTGGGTCCAATTTAGCACCCAAAGCAGCTGCAGGTAATGATGGGTGAGGAGGCCGGCAGGTGGATAACAGAAAAGGATAGTAGGAGGAAGATAGACCTATGGTGGCCATCAATGGATTTTGGGAAAATCAGAATCAGTCTACCAGCACCAGATATGAATGACGTTTTAGTGTAGTTTCTTTTCGTTTTGCTTCTTTATGTAGTCAGTATTTACATGTATTGCTTCAATAACTACGTTTTATTAATTTAGTTAGTTTAATGTGGTTAGGTAATTACATTTTTTAGGTTTATTTAGTTGATATATGTGGTATAGTGATACGATAGGTTTTAAACATAAACAACTAAAGCACAATAAATTATAAAATAGTTCTCATAATGCCACACTATAAGGGCCCTTATTCATCTTTAGCCCTTATTCATCTTTAGCCTTCTACAATTCCAGACATATGATTCTGCTCATTAACACGAAAGTTGCATAAAGTTTAAAGCTGAAAACACCAATCTCACTTTTCATATATATATACTCTAAATTCTCAGGTCCACCTGGCAACAACCTAGAGGAACTTGCCCCCTGACCCAAAAGGGGGTCTCCCTCATTCTGGGGTGCAGGAGAAAAGAGCATCAAAATCTCCATTAATAATGGAACCAGTCAGAGCCTGGCATTGCCGGAAAGACCTCAGTCCAGACCCAAACCTTCCAGAGACAGTGCAACAATGACAAAAACAAAACAAAACAAAACAAAACAAACAAAAAAAGCAAAAAAAAACAACAACAAAAAAACAAACAAACAAACAAAAGGGGAGCATAGAAAGAGCTCATAAAGAACTCTGACTAGCCCCAGAGTGGATCGTCCCAGCCTCAAGAAGACCCCAATCTGACACACATGTTACACACATTACTGCCTTTGCAGTGTCACCCCAGGTACAAACACCACCAAGCTTAACTCCACTGACAGCCCCGCCAACTGAAACATCTGTGAACCCATATCCAACAAAAGTCACAACACATGCCCCCGAACCCCCCACAGCACCACCAATCATCAGTGCCAGTATCTCCGCAGTTGTAGTAGGACCACATGACCAAAGCAGCCAACAGCCAACACCCTAGACAGCCCACTAAGCTAAGCCAAGCAACCCCACTGTCCCCACAAGATGTAATCCACCAACCTAGCCACAGCCATCGTGGCCCAGCAAACAATTCCATCAGAGAACCCATATCAGAGCCGATGGAAGGGAGATAATCAAGACCAAAACCCACCCAGAATTCATAAATGGACTTCACTTATGTACCGCTTTTCTAATCAAACTGACCATTCAAAGCGCTTTACACTGTAGCCACATTCACCAGTACTAGGGGTTAAGTGCATTGCCCAAGGGCACATTGTCATGTGACAGGGGGCTGCAATCTATCTGATTGCAAGACGACTACCCACTGTGCCACAGACTCCCTTCTCCCCTATTGGAAGGAGACATACCCCCCTCAGAGACTTTGCATATCCTGCCGATGCATCAAGGTTTCAAAGCCAGCTCCATGTGCACATTTTTATTTTTCCAATTCATAAGGGTAGTTTTCATTCGTCAGCTAAAATCATGTCAGCTTTTGTTTTGGTCATCGTTTAAAAACAGAAAAATATATCTGAGACCAGTAGTTTTGGTCTAAGTTGACTGATAAATCTTTATCCCATTTTAAAATAGGAATTGATATTGATCCATCTATTTGAGAGATTGTTCTCTAAATGTTCAACTGTAAATTGGGTGGGGGATTAAGATTAAGGACTTCTGATACACTTACAAGTGTTTCCAGACTATTTTTATTTAACTTACATTTAGGTTTTATTACAGATTTAATTTGTTGATATCATAGGACTGTATTCTTGTCAATCCTATATTGTTTAAATATTCTGTTAAAATGCATAAAGTCTGTTTCTTCAAATATATGTTCCAGGTCATGTTTGTTGTATGATTTCAGACTGGTTCTAAATGGGTGTACATCTGCATGGGATTATGGAAGACTTAGTCATTTTTAGAAACTCCATGCTTTCGGATAGGAGCTGATATTAATGCGAACAGAAGTAATATGACTGTCTGGAGTGGAAAGAGGGATGAGATGACAGGTATTTGAAAAACGATCTACTATGGAGAAGATGTTTGTCATACCTTAAGATAACGGCAGTCCTGTGATGAAGACGATTGCGATATGTGACCAGGGTCTCTTGGTGATATAAAAAAGTTGAAGAAAGCCAGAAGGAAGTTGATTGTTTGAATTATTCCGGGCAAAGATTGAACAAAGATCGGTCGGCCCATACTCGTACCGGTTGTTTGGCGCCATCCAACCAATGACGCCATTCTTCCAAGGTGAGTTTAATGGCCAGAGAATCCACATTGTAGTTCCTTTCAGTGGGAGATAGATGACAAAAAAAAGGCACAAGGATGAATTTTTGTTGTCTAAGGCTGAGGGCTCGGAGAGTACAGCTAAGTACAGGTAACTCCACCAGTACCCACCGACTTCACAGACAGGGCTCTCTCTGTCATCAGGAATGCCAAAGTATAAACACTGATGAAACTGCATCCTCCTTTGTTGTTCCTCCAGTGTAAGATGGGTCCGACCTGTTGCATAGCTTTGAGTTCAGGCAATGATGGCATCTTAGTAGGGGGCAATTTGTGAGGAAGTCAGTGGGTTTGATTGGGTGGATGAGCAGAAAGTTGGGTTGATCTATGAAAAATTTATTTTATTGTTATTTCTTCCCTCAGACAACCATCAATTCTGATGGACATTTTTTAACATGGCAGTGCAACGTTACTAACTTAGCTGGCCATTTTAAATAGCTAATTTATCACCAGACCTTACCTACCCCTCTCTCATCTATTCATACTGCTTCCCTGTCTCTGCTCTGTGTGAAGAATTTCCTGATATCCATCTACAGGACTCATGAAATAATGTTCAGTTAGTATAAGGTCATTTGGTTTCAAAAATAATAAAACTGAGATTGTTGCTAAAAATTAATAGTAGCATTTACACAGGGGCACAGCTCATTTTTGCTGGGGCACGTGCTTCAGTAAATGGGGCTTTTCTATATCAACAGAAAATTTGGTTTAAGTTGTTGAAGTGCGTTTACTGATCCATTTCGAATAGTGATGGGAACAGATTGTTGACTTTATAGTTACGTTGTAAATCTTAACCCTTAATTTGTGCTTTAATTAATAAAGTGATACTTCCTTTGTTTCATAACACATTACTGCTTTTTGCATTAAAACTTGTCAACAGACTAATGTGAAAAAGTCTCAAGGATATCCTTCTTTGCGATGATTCTGTTGTCTATTGTCAACAGTCAAACAGTATTTAACAACTTGTATTTTTGGTTAAACTGTAAGTTAAGAGCAAATCTATCAAAGACAAAGACCGTTTTATTAGTAATTTCCTCACATGTAGTAAACATATAAAGGAATTATAAATATGTTTGTCTTTGTGCCAGGTGTAGACAAAGACATGCCAGAGTACAGGGCACGGACACACACACAGAAACAGGGTTATAACAAAGCAGAAGAGGGAGTATTGCGAAGTAATGTAAAGTGAATGGTGCAAAAAGGCATAGTGTACGTAAAGTGTCAGACATGTGGGTGGGGGTTTGAGACCATGTTTTCATTCTTGGGAAGATTCCTGGCTTAATGGCAGCATAGTGGTGCAGAGTTCTAGAGTTCACGCTCCTGATGGCCTGGTTTTAGAAGAAGTTGCTGAGTCTGGTGGTCAGAGAACAGAGTCTTCTGTAGAATGTGTCCATGATGATGAGTTGTGAAGCACTTGTTCTCTTAACTTTGTGCAGGAATGAATGGCAACTACCATTCTTTTTTTTTTTTTGCATTTTAGCTGGTTTAGCTTAGCAAGCAACTAAATAATTCTTTTTAAATAGAAAAAAAATGATGGGAATGTTTCCACAAGATTGATACTCTTAAAATAATGAATTGATTGACAAGCCTTAGTACGTGCTTTGAAAACGTTTTGGCGCATGCTATCTTACCTCTTCTAGGGGCTAAGCCACCCCTGTCTCTCAAACCTATTAACATCCCTGGTAATGGTCAGCTAACTCTAATGGGGAAACACATATCTAATTAGAAGCTGTAACTGCAATATTCATGTTAAATAGCATAAGATGCATAGATTCCTGTTTGAAATGGAACCTCTTAAATATTTTAGATCTTTTATTTAAACTAAATCTCAAATACTGTGTGCACACTGGCTACAGACCTATATTCTTAACCTCAGTTGTTGTGACAAGCTTTAAAAGGCTGGTCATGACCCACACAAAGGACTCCATCGATGTCATTTTGGACCCCCATCACCAGGCCTACAGGAAGAACTGCTCCACTCATCAGTAGTCCACAGAGCCCTCACGCATCTGGAGAGCAAATATTCTTACATTCATCTGCTATTCACTCTGCTGACAAATGACTGCTCAGCTGTACATCCCAGCTGTCATAAAGTGAAGTGTGTGGAAGACAGAGCAGTGGCCGGGAGCATCACAAACAAAACATCCAGATACGAAAAGGAGGCGGGACATCTAGTGCAGTGGTGCAGAGAAGACAGCTTCCGGATTAATAATAATCAACCTTATTAGCCAAGTACATACACAACATATGAGGAATTTGTTTTAGTGTAATTACACCGAGGCAGCCATTTTCAGCAATAGCACAAAAGGTCTTGTCTAACGACCCTCAATGGATGCTGTAGTGTATTTGCCCTGGGCTGGATTTGAACCCATAGCCTCAGAGCAGAAATCAGGTGATATTCCATTTGAACTGTCGAGATGAGGAAAAAGATCAAGAAAAGGCTAATGGTTTTTATATGGGACGAGCGCTTCCTTCCTCCCATGAACGTCCAAGGATCAGCTGCATAGGTGGTTTCCAGCTACAGGTACCTGGGTATGGTTATATCCAGTGAGATCACCTGGAGTGCCAACACTTCCTGTCTGGACAGGAAGGCCCACCAGTGGCTGTACTTTCTCAGGAAATTGCAGAAGGCTGAACTTCAGAAGTCCATCCCAAGGAGCTTCTCTCACTGTGTGGCAGAGGGCGTTCTCTGCACCTGCATCCCTGTGTGGCACAGTAACTGTCCTGCTGCTTAAAGGATAGTTCTACATAGCGTGGTTAAGGCTGCACAGAGGACTATGGAAGGCAGCCTTCCCTTCTCCTCAGACCTCTACACATCACGATGATGGAGAGAGCACATAGACTAAATACAGCTCATCTCACTGTTAACTTGTATATTCATTTATTTGTGTTAAACTGCGATCTGAGTTCAAATGATAAAAGTTTTACAAAATAAATCCCGAATATTTTGCATTTCTTCCTATAGTACATACAAGTACTATTTTGTCTATGTTTTTATTTTATTTTACTAAAGTAAGTGATTGGAAATAGTTTAATTCAGGCAGAGCTTTACAAAATTGGCCAAAGATTCACTAATGTGTCTCCAGGTAAAATTTTCAAAATCTTTCAAGGCTTCTTTTACAGTGCCATCACAAAAAACCAAAAAAATAAATATAGTGAGACAGGTGTTAAATCCAAGTTAAAAATGTGACATTATTCTCTTAAACTGCCATTTTTGTTCTAAAATATTACTTTCAATGCAGCTGTTAATCATTATTTAAAGCACTTTAAAATAGTCTGTACATGAACTGTGTTACTGATATAAAGTTGTCTTGGCTATAGGAAATGTAAAGGACTGGTCATTTTTCATAATAAGCATCTTATTATTGATATAGTGTCATAGTAAATAATGACCAGTTAATTATAATCTGCTGTGTTGACACAGCATATGGGTGCTGTGTATTTATTTCAAGCATTTATGCTCTTGAACCTTAAATGTCACAACTCCTCAAATATCTGACCACAGAAGAACCTGCTGCATTATCTCTCAATCTAAGAAAGAGAGCAATAATCGGCTTATTTTAGAGTCGTGGCCTGAAAGGCTCCATGTCATTTATTCACAGATGAATTTGTCAGGACTTGCTGATTTTATTGATTGTTAGTCTGATGAATTGTTGGTTTATTGGATGTGAATACGAGTCCAAGAATGAGCAAGAAGAAGAAGATGAAGAGGGGTGGCACTGTCAGAGAATGAGACATTAGTGGCTGTGACGGCTCTGCGAGGGAGAGACATGCAGAAAGAGTGAAGCAGACACAAGTGGAGCTGACAGCCAGCAATCAGTTTCAGTGTGAAGCTGAGAGAATCCCGGGAGCAGTAGTGACGCGCAGACAGCGCTCTGTCAACAGCAGCAAAACACAAGGCTGTCGGCACACACAACATACTAATTTGTCTGTCAAAGCAAATACATCATCTAATTACAAAGTTTTTTGACAGAGAGTCAACAGGTCCAATACTTCTACTGTCATGTCTGTTCGTGAAAGTACTAGAGCCACTATTTATGAAGCTAAGCAAGAGCAGCAACGGGGAAAAATGTGGTTCCGGTAAATAGCTATTTGCTCTGCATCTTAGCTCATGAGCTGTCTGTATCATTTTAGAAACAAAAATATCCTGTCTTTATGAGGAACACTTTATAGCTTCTTAGTTACAGTACAGTAAACGGATGTGGACCTTTCTGTAACACAAAGATGTTTTACTCAAGCTTCAGACATGGAGTCAAGTCACAGACTTCAGACTTAATTTTGATTAACGATCCAAGAACTTGAGGCATGAACTAGATTTGTAGTGTAAGACTTGAATGTCCATCAAATTCTTAATCTTCAGTAACGATCATTGAATGAAGTTTGTTTGCAAAAGAGCAGCTAAGAGCAACTATTAACTGACTTTTAACAGCTTTAAAACCAAATATAACTAAATTACTGGTATGTATGCATACAGTTTTAAGCGAACTGCCCGTTGCAGGCCGGTTCTTTGCGTTGATTCAAGTTTTAGTTTATTTATATGGAACCGGTTTAAAACACATGTCCACTAAGAGGTGGAGAAGGCTTTTGTGTGTGGCCAGCTCCTCTTGTACTGCTGTTGATAACATCTCTCACACCTGCAGGCCAAACAGAGTGGCACCCAGGCACCCTCTGGTCCCCCTGCAGATGTAAGCAGAGACAAACAAAAGCCGAACCTAATATTTTCTTAATTTAAAGCTCTTAATTTTTTTGAAACAAGCTTTCAATCTTAAAGTAAAGCACTGTGAATTGTCTTGTACATAAAATGTGATATACAAACAGCAGTACATCTGTGACATCTGATGCATATCCATTGATGTACATTTACATTACCACATTCCCCAGTTTACTGCCCCCCTCTCAGTACTGAAATGGAATATACTCAATTGTCATCTCTAACAGATGCCTTATTTGTGTTGACGACTTGCACTCTGCCAGGCCACATTCTTAGGTGGTTTTATTTTTAGGCTTTGGTTTTATCAACCAAACTGCTAAGTAGATACAATTTAGTTCAAATTTGGGGAGCAACACTTATTGTTTATAAATATCTCCCTGCTTAAATATTGAACTTACAGCAGATGAGTTCAGCACAGTGTAGTTTATTAAAAAATAAATGCATAAAGATCCACAATACAGTTATGCTCCAATCAACAAACTGTAGCTCGGAGGAAGTCCTGCTTAAACACTCGTAGAAGCTCTTGAGATGGGCCATAGTAGAGCTTTGGGTGCCTTTGCACTGCAGTAAACGAACTTTTCTGAGATCACCTGAGCCGTCGAGCACCACTGACCAAAATAGTTGATTCTGCTGGTGTGTTTGCCCGAGAATATTTGCCTGATCCAGGCAAGGACTAGAGAAGGGAAAAGTGTGGTTAAAATGTCTATGTAAGCTCTGGAATCCAATCCCCACTAAGCTAAAAACAGACAAAGAATGCCCTAAAAACACAGAGTTCCTGTCTTCCTCATCCAGCTGATCGCCACCAAAAGGATAATCCTCTTTCAGTTCCTTCCTGCTGCGGAATTTTTCTAGCTTCAACTTGATAAGTCAAGCACTTACAATGACCAGCTGATGCAGAACACAGGGGAAACACGAGAGAAGAGAGAATATTAGAAGGAAACAGGAGAAACCAGCAGGGAGTGTATAAAAGTAAAGAGCTTAAACACAGGGAGCCTGATAACTAAATAAGAAACCGATGTTTTTTGTTTAATAATAGGCTGCAGGTGAGAAAGGAGACCAGACAGGCAGGGCTGAGGGAGAGAGACGAATGGCACCTAAGGAGCAGAGGACTAGTAAACATAAACATGAAAATAAGCAAATAAGTATTCTAATATTACTAGCAAGGACAAAAAAACTAAATAAGAAGAACAAACAAACAATGACAGATAAAAAAATCCAACATCTAAGGACAGACTAATAAAATAAAAACAAAGAGACGAAACAAATGGAAAACCAGCAGAAACTCAACTACCAAAACAGTCTGAGATCCTGTGTGAAGATTTATGCCCCCTGCTGTTCCTGTTTGCTGAGTGCTGTGAGGTTTTTGACAGCCTTAAAATAACAGCAACTTAATTTGTATTAAAAAGATAGCCATTTAATAAAAATTAAATAAATACATACCTGTTCCATGAAATAAAACATATCCTGATGAAATAAAAAAATAATCTGGAGAATATACTTTTTCTTTTAATTTATTTTTATCATTATATTATTAAGATTATATGTAAGATGTACAATTTACTTGAAGATTTATTTATTTATACATTTCTTAATGTAGTTTCATAATTAAAATCAGGGGGTGGGTTTTTTTCTGTGTTCATCATACATGTCAAAACAACATAAACATATTTAATATGCATGCGCATGCATTCGTATTCTATAGGTGGTCCATGACATTTACTGGATATGTCAAGTCATCGTACACTGAGGTTTGGTCCGATTCAGGGACCCAGATTTTGGTTCGGAAATGTTTTGATGGTCCCTAAATGAGCCAACATATGTGGAAGGAGGGAGGAGGCAGAGAGGAGCTGGTTGAAATTAGATTACTTGATTTGATTAAACTTGAGAAAGACACTGTTGACTCTGCAGAGCTTGAATATCCCATATCCAGCCTGAAACTGACTTTACTTAATATGGTACTACTATGAAAACCCATTTGTTTAAATACACTGGAATTGGACATCCATCCTCAAAGTCAGGGTGTTACAAAGCCATAAATATCCAAGTGTATGAGGATATGACGGGTTAATTACTACATTATAGTGTAATGGCTGATTAAATAAAAGCTGTGATCTCATGGTGTCTACTTTAACTGATACAGCCATTCGTTTTTGCCACGCTTATGCTGAAGTGACCAAACACCTACCTGATATGCTAAATTTCACTAGCAAGCTTTTGCATCTTTATCGTCCTCCATATTGCCTGCTAAACAAATTCTCAGCCTGAACCCGGCTGTTATTGGTCATAATGGTTGGAGTACTTTTGTACTTTTTCTTTCTTGGACTTAGCTACAAAAAACTAATATATTAAGGGAAGTAAATTATTTAATTGAACTGCATAACTGGAGTCATCTGGTGTTAGTACATTTTCCTACGACTACCTACTAACTACTACCTCAGTAAGCGATGAGGCACTGAATATTGCTCTGGAGCGTGATCTCTGTTTCAAGTGTTTTGTTCCAGTTGATCCTTCTGAGCTTTCAAAAATATTTTCTTCATCTAAGACTTCAACTTGTATGTTGGATCCAACCCCAACTAAATTGTTGAAATAAGTATTTCCTATTATTATTACCCCCATTTTGGAAATGATTAATTTGTCATTAGTGAATGGTTATGTACGAGAGGCTCTTAAGGTAGCTGTAATAAAACCCCTACTTAAGAAACCTTCTCTTGATCAAGAAGACTTAATAAATTACAGACCCATATTTAATCTTCCTTTTTTATCTAAAATCTTTGAAAAAATTGTTGCTAATCAACTGAGAGAGCATTTGAGGAATAATGAAGAATTTCAGTCAGGTTTCAGAGCTCATCATAGCACTGAGACAGCTCTCCTTAAAGTTATAAATGATATTCTCATGGCCTGAGACAATGGGCTCGTGTCTATTCTACTTCTGTGAGATCTCAGTGCTGCTTTTGACACAGTCAATCACAATATCCTCATTGAAAGGCTCGAACACACTGTGGGGATCAAGGGAACAGCACTAGGCTGGTTTAAATCGTATTTGTCTGATAGATCCCAGTTTGTTCATCTAAATGACAAATCTTCTCCGCATTGTAAGGTTACGTGTGGAGTACCACAGGGTTCTGTACTTGGCCCAATTCTTTTTACTATATACATGCTCCCTATTGGTAAAATCATCAGACAGCATGGTGTTAATTTCCACTGTTATGCTGATGATACACAACTGTATTTATCTATAAATCCTGATGAATCCAGTCAGTTTGGTAGATTACAGGCATGTCTACATGACATAAAAATGTGGATGACTTTAAACTTTCTGCTGTTGAACTCTGAAAAGACAGAAGTTGTTATCTTTGGACCGGAACCTCTAAAAAAGAAATTGCTTAGTCAGCCACTTGACCTGGATAGAATCAGGTTGGCTTCTGGTGACAATGTAAAGAACCTTGGTGTTATTTTTGATCAGGAAATGTCTTTCAAGTCCCATGTAAAACAGGTCTGTAAGATTTCCTTCTTTCACCTTAGGAATATAGCAAAAATTAGAAATATTCTCTCTAGGACAGATGCTGAAAAGCTAGTCCATGCATTTGTTACTTCAAGGCTGTACTGTTGTAACTCTTTATTAGCAGGAAGTTCACAAAATGCAATTAAAAGTCTACAGTTGGTCCAAAATGCTGCAGCAAGGGTTCTGATGAAACTTAAAAAGAGAGATCATATCTCCCCAATTTTAGCTTCCCTTCATTGGCTCCCTGTCAAACTTAGAATAGATTTTAAGATTCTTCTTTTGACATATAAAGCCCTCACTAATAAAGCTCCATTGTATATCAGAGATCTGATTACTCCTTATGTCCCTAACAAAGCACTTTGCTCTCAGATTGCAGGTGTACTGGTGGTTCCTAGAATCTCAAAAA
The DNA here is from genome assembly GCA_032876305.1 of Orestias chungarensis. Lineage (NCBI taxonomy): Eukaryota > Metazoa > Chordata > Actinopteri > Cyprinodontiformes > Cyprinodontidae > Orestias > Orestias chungarensis. Next base: position 308,373 of record JAVLVB010000633.1, read on the forward strand.
GCTGAATGGGAGGCAGATCTTTTAGATATCAGGCTCCTCTCCCGTGGAACCAGCTTCCAGCTTTAGTCCGTGAGGCAGACACCCTGTCTAGTTTCAAATCTAAGATAAGATAAGATAAGGTAAGATAGACTTTAATGATCCCGGAGGAAATTATTTTGCCAGGGTTACAGAGTATCAATTAACAATTAACACGACACACTCATCTCACATACAACACAGTACAGTACACAATCACCATATAACAATAACCACACTACTATCTATCCCTCCTGCAGATGGAATTGTACATTTTGATTGCCACAGGTAAGAGAGACCTCCTGTGGCGTTCTGTGGTGACTCTCGGTGGTCTCAGTCTCTGGCTGAAGGTGCTCTGACAAGCCGTCAGTGTCGCATGTAGGGGGTGGGAGGTGTTGTCCTTGATGCTCAGCAGCTTCCTCAGCATCCTCCTCTCTGACACCTCCACCACAGACATCAGTTCCAGTCCCAGGACAGAGCCAGCTCTACTGATGAGCTTGTTGAGTCTGCTGGTGTCAGCCGTCCTCAGCCAGCTGCCCCAGCACACGACAGCGTAGAAGATGGCACTGGCGACCACAGAGTGGTAGAACATCTGCAGCATGGTCTGGCAGAAGTTGAAAGATCTGAGCCTCCTGAAGAAGTACAGTCTGCTCTGACCCTTTTTGTAGACAGTGTGTGTGTTCTTAGACCAGTCCAGTTTATTGTCTATGTGGACACCGAGGTATTTGTAGTCCTCCACTATGTCCACAGCTGAGCCGTTGATGATGACGAGGTCTGGGCGGTTCCACTGTTTCCTGAAGTCCACCACCAGCTCTTTTGTCTTCACGACGTTAAGCTGCAGATTGTTCAGACCACACCACTCCACAAACCTTTCCACCACACTCCTGTACTCGTCCTCCTGGTCCCTGCTGATGCAGCCCACGATGGCAGAGTCGTCTGAGAACTTCTGCAGGTGGCAGGTCTGTGAGCAAAACCTGAAATTTGAGGTGTAGAGCGTGAACAGGAACGGAGACAGTAAAGTCCCCTTTGAGACCCCCGTACTGCTCCGTATTATGTCTGATATGGTGTGTTACAGTCTTACATACTGTGGGCGGCCTGTTAGGTAGTTGTTGATCCCGGACACCAGTGGAGCGTCCATCCGCATGTCCAGGAGTTTGTTGCTGAGGAGAGATGGTCGGATGGTGTCGAACGCACTACAGAAGTCAAAGAACATGACTCTCACCTTGCTGCTTGCCTCCTCCAGGTGCGAGTAGACTCGGTGCAGCAGGAAGATGATGGCGTCTTCCACTCCCATCCGGGGCTGGTACGCGAACTGCAGGGGGTCAAATGAAGGTCCAACGATGTTACGCAAGTGCTTCTGGACGAGCCGCTCTAGTGACCTCATGACATGCCATGTCAGGGCAACCGGCCTGTATTCACTGTGTGTGGTGGGTGTCTTCTTCTTGGGCACAGGAACCAGACATGAAGTTTTCCACCGGTCGGGAACGACCCTCTGACTCAGGCTCAAGTTGAAGATGTGATGAAAGATCCCACACAGCTGAGTGGCACATCCTCTCAGCACCCGGGGGCTGAGGCCATCAGGACCAGCTCCCTTTCCTTGACGCAGGCGACTGAACTCTCTTCTCACCTCTTCTGCGGTGATGGTTATGGGGGATGGCAGGGAGAGTCCCTCAGATGAAGATGGGCAGGAGGGCTGTGTTGATGCTGAAGCAGTTGAGGAGAGTTGGGGTGGTGCAGGGTGGACGGGCGTGGTCAATGAGGTGCTAACAGCGTCGTTGGAGGAGCTGGGGGGAGGGCGGGCAGAGACTGTCTCATCAAACCTGTTGAAAATCAGGTTTAGCTGGTTAGCCTCCTGTAGGTCTCCTTCCATCAGCTGGTCGCCCTTTTTGCTGTGACCAGTGATGGCTCTCATCCCACTCCACACCTCCCTCATGTTGTTCTGCTGGAGCTTGCTCTTCAGCTTCCTCCTGTAGCTGTCCTTCCCCTCCTCAATCCTCACCCTCAGTTTCTCTCTGTACTCTCCTCAGCTCTTCTTTGTCCCTGCTCCTGAATGCAGCCTTCTTCCTGTTCAGTACTGTCTTGATGTCCGTGGTAACCCACGGTTTGTTGTTGGAGTAACAGCGCACAGTCTTTGAGTGGAAGATGTTGTTGGTGCAGAAGTTAACGTAATCCGTGATGCAGTCTGTGAGGTCATTGATGTGCTTGAATGTGGGTAGGGTGGAGATGAGAGTGACATGATTAAAATCCCCAGAAATGGCGATGAAAGCGCTGGGGTGCAGGGTCTGCAGTCTGGCGGTCGCAGATGTGATGACGTCACACGCCCGCGACGCGTCTGCAACCGGTGGAATGTAAACAATGATGACGATGGCATGGGAAAACTCACGCTGCAAATAATGTGGACGCTGGCTGACTGCTAACAGTCCGATGTCCGGTGAACACACACGCTCCTTCACAGTAATGTGTCCCGGGTGGCACCACTTGTTATTAACTTAGACAGCGACTCCCCCTCCCTTCTTCTTGCCGCTGTCGGCGCTACTCCTGTCTCCTCGCACCAACTGAAAGCCTGGCAAACTCACCACAGAATCGGTTATGTTGTCGAGCAGCCACGTCTCAGTGAAGCACAGGAGCGACCCCACATGTCCCTCCTCGTAAGCGCCGTTAGCTCGTCCATTTTATTCACCAGCGATCTCACGTTTCCCATGACGATGGAGGGGAGATACGGCCGGTATCTCCCCTTCCTCAGCCACCGTCTCCTACCGGCTCTGTAGCCCCGGTACTTTCTCCTCAGTTCTTTGGGGATTTTGTGTCTCTCCTTGTACGGTCCGCTCCTTCGGAGATCCCTCAGCTGGTTCCTTGTGTAAACAATGTGAGCCTGACGCTGCTTCGCCAAGGCCGGGGCCACGCTGGAAAAAAGTAAGTAAAAACTCGCAGCGCTGCATAATTGGCTTAAATAAATAATTAGACACTAAGAATGCCATAAAAAAGGCCAAAATACCCTAAAAGACAAGCTAACAAAGGTAACAAAAACGTAGAAGGCTTAAAACCTTCCTATTTAATAAAGTTTATAGTTAGGAAGAGGTAGAGAAGACAGCCTAATCCGGTTGGGGGAGGAATTCAGTCTAGACAGACGGTTCTCCTTTCCTCTACCTTCTTCATGTCTCACTCTACAGGGTTATTTAAGTTATAGTTATGCTGCTATAGGCTTAGACTGCTGGAGGACAATCTGACCATAGTAGCTCCTCTCTCCATAGTAGCCACACCTGGCCTGGCGTTCTGTTAGCTGAGACAGCTTCTTGGATGAGAACATGGGCTGAGATGCTTCCAGTGACACTCTACAACTGCTGCTATAAACTCTATTATTTCTGTATCCTGTGCTTCTAATTTAGTTTTCTGTCTTTTCAAACCCCCAGTCGGTCGTGGCAGATGGCTGCTTGTACTGAGCCTGGTTCTGCTGGAGGTTTCTTCCTGTTAAAAGGGAGTTTTTCCTCTCCACTGTCGCTACATGCATGCTCAGTATGAGGGATTGCTGTAAAGTCAACGACAACACAAGCCATTGTTTTGGTCTGCTGATTCCAGAGGAGTGAATGCTGCAAGTCAATGACTCAATGCAATCTGCTGGGGTTCCTTAGATTGGAACCTTTTTCAAAATATATTTGTGCCTTGAGACGACACCTGTTGTAAATTGG
>JAVLVB010000633.1:326631-336762 GCA_032876305.1 Orestias chungarensis
CCTGCTGATTCCAGAGGAGTGAATGCTGCAAGTCAATGACTCGATGCAATCTGCTGGGGTTCCTTAGATTGGAAACTTTTTCAAATTGATTTGTTAGAATGTATCCTTGATTTTAATTGATTTTTTGTAAAGTGCCTTGAGACGACACCTGTTGTAAATTGGCGCTATATAAATAAACTGATTCTTGATTCTTGAAAGGTTCCTTTCTAGGAGGCTATTTGGGAAATATTTAACACGCCTGAATATGACCTTTCCTATTACTGTTATCTTTTTCTGCTTCTTAGTTAAGATTAACTCAAAAGCCTTTCTTGTGCTGTGACAAATGTTTCCACCTATGGAAACAACTCTGATCTTCTGCTGAACAACCATCAAATTAATAATTTGATAATCTATATTTATTGGTTTTTGAGGTAAATAAGGTGTGTATGTGTGTGTGGTCCAGGGGTGGGTGGGCTTGGGTGGGGGTGGGGGGGGTTGTAGGAACAAGAAGGCATCTGAGGAGAAAATGTCAACTATGCCGTGTAGTTAAATAATTGGCTGCAGAGTTTATTATCAGAGGTTCCGGATTAAGCTACTCCATCAGCCAGCTCCTGTGTGGGCATCGGGGCAGATGTAGCCGCAAGCTACAAACTCTGAACGAAGAAATTAAAAGGAAGCCAGAAAGACAAAGGAAACCGTAGGTAAAATTAGGAAATACATTTAATATAGAAAGTAAATGTCCTCTTGTTCAGCAACGTTTTACATTTTTAATTGTTAAAATGTATATGACCTTTCTTAGAATATGTGGTCTGCTCTTTCTTCCTCAGCCAGGCTTTAATAATAATAAACAATGTTGTAGGACATTTTACCTTAGCAAGTTGATGATTTGGGTATGAAAACCATGCAAGAGGGTTGTATACAAACATTGTATACAAAAAATCCCAATGATAATATAACCCCCCCTGAGTTTAAAGGGTGAGCTGACTAACATACCGATCAAAAAACATAGTTGAAGCAGGGGTGAATGCAGTAAATATATGTAAAAAACCATTTTTACCCTCATGTCATCTCTTTTGAAAAAACATTTTGCTTCACTAAAGATTCAACAGTAGGAAATCTAACCCCCCCATCACCCCCATAAAAAAGAAAACAAAAAGAACTTAACCACTCAAATGTATCATTGAACCACTGGAAAAATAAATATTATTTTGAGAATAAAAACAGGTATTGGAATTACAACATTTTGTGTAGAAAATCACAGCAACTGGAATGTCCTGATTTAATCTCCAAACACAGACCCCTCACACAAACTACCTTCTTTTTCAATGTTTTCTTTCTTTGTACAAGTTTCTTTTTCCTAACACAGTATTTAACACTTTACCCTACACACATAAAACCACACATTAGAACTTTGCCGTTGAGTGCTGAATGCTAGAAATAGACCAGATAGGCTGCCTGAAGGTAGGAGAAAGAGAAGTCAGGCAAACGCCAACATCCTTCTCCAGGATGCACTATACTCGCAGAATAATGCCAGCTCACCTGGCAAAGCCATGAAGGAAAAAAAGAGCAGATAAACAGTCTGTGAACAAGAGATGAGCGGCTTTATCTAAAATAGAACCGCACTTTAACCATCAGCATCACCTTGATGTTTGGTGTGAACCGAAAGATCATCTCTGGACTCTGAGCAGCTATGTTCATTTAAAGCAAGGTTTTACACACAGTTTCTTATGTGAAAAAAATGCCTTTTTAAAGGTTCTTACATAAAAATGAAATTATAAAGATAATGAAGGAAGATATAAAATATATTTCCTGTAAACTATAATATTATACTGTAATAATAAGTGGGCATATAGTCAACACAAACTCCCTTCCACTTCCATCTGAAAATAAGGAACCCCAAAGCATGAATTTTACAGCATTATTCTCAACATGGGTGTTCAGTTCAGTTTTTAAACCTCCTTCGTTGTCAGTCAAAAGTACAGGAACCTTTTTTTCACAAATATTGCAACAAGAACTTATTTAATCTCCTCCAGAGTGGCTGTCGGGCTCATTTTTATTTATTTATTTATTTATTGAGAAAAGGTTCAGTTTTCAATATAAACTTTTTTTCTCAAAGTTTCAGCAGTTATTTTCAATGAGCAATGGTTTGTTTTTACATTTTTTTGTGCTCTTCTCCTGACCAATATCTTTGTGTACAATGTTTTTTTTTCTTAGATCAGTGATCAGGATATAAGGGATCTAATATGACCATCCACCCCTTCCTGAATCCATCCCCAGTGTTAGAATTCAATTTAAAACCAGCAAATTACATCGAGTCATGACTTGCAGCCTTCATTCCACATGAATCAGCAGGCAGAGCGAGAAGGTGATGGCTGCCGTTGTCTCGCTGACTTTACTGCAATCCTTCGTACTGAGCATGCATGTAGCAACAGTGGAGAGAAAAAAAAAACTTTGACCGGAAGTTTCTTCCCGTCAAGGGGGACCAGAGTTTAAGAAGACAGAGTACTTTCTGAGTAAGGTGAGGTGTGTAGGTAAACGGAGATTTACAACACATGGTATCTAAAGGCACTTTACAAAAAAATAATTTTATTCCAATCATAAATACATAGAAAAAAAACAAGTCAATTAAAAATAGTTTCCAATCTAAGGAAATCCATCAGATTGCATCGCTTCATTGACTTGGAGCATTTACTCCTCCTATTGCTCCTTCTATTGCTTTAAAATAAGTACACTAGCAGAAAACCACTTAGCAGACTTAATAAAAGATTTGCACAGTAATCAAATACTTTGTTACCTTGTAGTAGCTTATTGAAGGTAATGTTAAATAACCTGTTTTGGTCACCATCGGTTTTCTGCGGTCCCAGATCCAGTCTGTAAAACACTTACATTCACATTTGTCTCATGTGACTTCCTTAACCTCAGTGTAGTACCTGCCAGCCTGCTCTTGTACAGCAAGCGCTCCACTATCAAACCTGTTCTCTTTGGATCTCTTGACTCACTGCAAGTCTACATTCATACCCAGAATGTAGACTAACACTCTCACCTCACAGCAGAATCAAGCCCATTCCTTAACTTCTCAGCCTCTACCAAAGTAAACCACTTATTTTAACAACATCAGCTCCAAATCCATGTCCTTCTATCTCTCCTTATCTTGGCATTTCCACTTCAAATTGCCTGGAAGAAAAAATATTTTTGCTGCACATCTGCCTTTGTATGCATTTTCTCATTCAGACACTTGTGAAAACTCAGGAATACCGACGTTTTGCACCCACTACTTTGACTGCTCTGTATTAACAGCAACATGCTTGAACACACCTTGTTTTTGCAGAAAGAAATATTAACAGCTTGTGTTATTTTGTCTTCTATTTTGTCTTCGTGAAATCTAAAACTAAAGCACACATTTTACTTTTTTAATATATTCATCTAAAGATGATGAATCACGTGTACTATTATAGTGTTAGATTTCTTTACAACACGTCAGTGTCAAAAAAACGGATTAGTCAACCCAAGAAAGAGATTGGGTGACTGAAAATAATGTATATTTATTGTAAGGATGAACTATGGCAGGAACAAAACAAAAAAAACAAATACAGGAATGACCGACACAGAGGAACTAACTGGGAAGCTATGGAGGAACCAATTAGCTGAACGAATAAAACAAAGAATGTGGAACTAAACACGCAGAGGGAAAGAATCAGTTTGATATACAGCGCCCTTGTAAACCGGATTAGGCTGTCTTATATACCTCTTTTAAAATATAAACCTTATCAAACAGGTAGGTTTTAAGCCTAGATTTGAAACTAGACAGGGTATCTGCCTTATGGACTAAAGCTGTAAGCTGATTCCACAGGAGAGGAGCCTGATAACTAAAAGATCTGCCTCCCATTCTGCTTTTAGAGATTCTAGGGACCAAGAATCAACAATCAAGAAGAATCAGTTTATTTATATAGCGCCAATTTACAACAGGTGTCGTCTCAAGGCACTTCACAGAAAATCAATTAAAATCAAAGATACATTCTAACAAACCAATTTGAAAAAGTTTCCAATCTAAGGAACCCCAGCAGATTGCACCGAGTCATTGACTTGCAGCATTCACTCCTCTGGAATCAGCAGACAGAAACAATGGCTTGTGTTGTCGTTGACTTTACAACAATCCCTCATACTGAGCATGCATGAAGCGACAGTAGAGAGGAAAAACTCCTCTTTGACAGGAAGAAACCTCCAGCAGAACCAGGCTCAGTACAAGCAGCCATCTGCCACGACCGACTTGGGGTTTGAAAAGACAGAAAGCTAAATTAGAAGCACAGGATACTGAAATCTTGTACTGAGCCTGGTTCTGCTGGAGGTTTCTTCCTGTTAAAGGGGAGTTTTTCCTCTCCACTGTCGCTACCTGCATGCTCAGTATGAGGGATTGCTGTAAAGTCAACGACAACAGAAACCATTGTTTCTACCTGCTGATTCCAGAGGAGTGAATGCTGCAAGTCAATGACTCGATGCAATCTGCTGGCGTTCCTTAGATTGGAAACTTTTTCAAATTGATTTGTTAGAATGTATCCTTGATTTTAATTGATTTTTTGTAAAGTGCCTTGAGACGACACCTGTTGTAAATTGGCGCTATATAAATAAACTGACTCTTGACTCTTGAAATAATAGAGTTTATAGCAGCAGTTGTAGAACGTCACTGGAAGCATCTCAGCCCATGTTCTCATCCAAGAAGCTGTCTCAGCTAACAGAACGCCAGGCCAGGTGTGGTTACTACGGAGAGAATACCACTAAGAGAAAACAAAAGGTTAACAAGGTTGAAATAACGGTAACTAAGTAGATTGGACAAAGGCAGAAAGTAGCAGAGAGAGAAGTGGTCAGATTTTCCTCCAGCAGTCTAAGCCTATAGCAGCATAACTATAGAAAAACTTAAATAACTTAACCCTGTAGAGTGAGACATGAAGAAGGTAGAGCAAAGGAGAACCGTCTGTCAAGACTGAGTTCCTCCCCAACCGGATTAGGCTGTCTACTCTACCTCTTCCTAACAATAAACTTTTTCAAACAGGAAGGTTTTAAACCTAGATTTGAAACTAGACAGGGTGTCTGCCTCACGGACTAAAGCTGGAAGCTGGTTCCACAGGAGTGGAGCCTGATATCTGAAAGATCTGCCTGCCATTGTGCTTTTAGAGATTCTAGGAACCACCAGTAAACCTGCAGTCTGAGAGTGAAGTGCTCTGTTAGGTACACAAGGAGTAATCAGATCTCTGATATACGATGGAGCTTTATTAGTGAGGGCTGTATATGTCAAAAGAAGAATCTTAAAATCTATTCTAAATGTGAAAGGGAGCCAATGAAGGGAAGCTAAAATTGGGGAGATATGATCTCTCTTTTTAAGTTTCATCAGAACTCTTGCTGCAGCATTTTGGACCAACTGTAGACTTTTAATTGCATTTTGTGAACTTCCTGCTAATAAAGAGTTAAAATAGTCCAGACTTGAAGTAACAAATGCATGGACTAGCTTTTCAGCATCTGTCCTAGAGAGAATATTTCTAATGTTTGCAATATTCTTAAGATGAAAGAAGGAAATCTTACAGACCTGTTTTATATGAGACTTGAAAGACATTTCCTGATCAAAAATAACACCAAGGTTCTTTACATTGTCACCAGATGCCAACCTGATTCTATCCAGGTCAAGTGGCTAACTAAGCAATTATTTTTTAGAGGTTCTGGTCCATAGATAACAACTTCTGTCTTTTCAGAGTTCAAGAGCAGAAACTTTAAAGTCATCCACATTTTTATGTTTATAGACATGCCTGTAATCTACCAAACTGACTGGATTCATCAGGATTTATATATAAATACAGTTGTGTATCATCAGCATAACATTGGAAATTAATACCATGCTGTCTGATGATTTTACCAATAGGGAGCATGTATATAGTAAATAGAATTGGGCCAAGTACAGAACCCTGTAGTACTCCACAAGTAACCTTACAATGCGGAGAAGATTTGTCATTTAGATTAACAAACTGGGTTCTATCAGACAAATACGATTTAAACCAGCCTAGTGCTGTTCCCTTGATCCCCACAGTGTGTTCGAGCCTTTCAATGAGGACATTGTGATTGACTGTGTCAAAAGCAGCACTGAGATCTAACAGAACTAGAATAGACACGAGCCCATTGTCTCAGGCCATGAGAATATCATTTGTAACTTTAAGGAGAGCTGTCTCAGTGCTATGATGAGCTCTGAAACCTGACTGAAATTCTTCAAATAGGTCATTATTCCTCAAATGCTATCTCAGTTGATTAGCAACAATTTTTTCAAGGATTTTTGATAAAAAAGGAAGATTAGATATGGGTCTGTAATTTATTATGTCTTCTTGATCAAGAGAAGGTTTCTTTAGTAGGGGTTTTGTTACAGTTACCTTAATCAGAATCTGAATCAGAATCAGGCTTTATTGGCCAAGTATGCTCACACATACAAGGAATTTGTTTTTGGTTACACAGATGCTTGCAGAGCACGAAAAATACAGTAAAGAAACGTTTGTAACATTTAGCATGTGTAATTTATATTTTTAAAAAAGTGCAGTATAAAAACTATAGAAGTTATAAAAATATATAAATAAATTGTTCAATTGTTCATGAGACTAATGGAAGTTGGAAAAAAGCTTCTCTGTAGCCTGGTCGTACGGGTCTTCTTGTGGTTGAAGCGTCGGCCTGATGGAAGGCACCGAAACAGGTGAAGGCCAGGGTGAGATGGGTCGGTAATGATTTTCTCTGCACGCTTCCTGGTTCTGGAGGCATGCAGGTCCAGCAGTTCCGTAGCTTTACACCGATGGTCCTCTCTGCGGATTTGATAATGCACTGCAGTCTCTTCTTGTCGTGTTTTGTGATAGCACTGCCCCACACTGTGATGGGTGTGGTGATGATGGACTCTATGATGGCTGTGTAGAACTGCACCATCAGCTCTTGTGCTAGGTTGAACTTCCTCAGCTGATACAGAAAGTACATCCTCTGTTGAGCCCTCTTGATGACGGAGTTGATGTTGCTGTCCCACTTCAGGTCCTTGGAGATTGTTGTGCCAAGGAACTTGTAGGACTCCACAGCCATCACAGTCCTGTGTAGGATGGTGAGTGCTGGCAGGGTTGGGGGGCTCCTCCTGAAGTCCACAGTCATCTCCACTGTTTTTGCTGTGTTCAGCTCCAGATTGTTCTGACTGCTCCAGAGGACAACCTGTTCAACCACCCGTCTGTAAGCGGACTCCTCACTGTCCTTGATGAGACCAATGACTGTTGTGTCATCTGCAAACTTTAGGATTTTAACAGAAGAGTCCATGGAGTTACAGTCATTTGTGTACAGCGAGAAGAGCAGTGGGGAGAGTACACAACCCTGTGGACCACCCGTGCTGATGGTTCGGGTCACTGAAGTACACTTCCCAGCCTCACCTGCTTTTTTCTGCCAGTAAGAAAGTCAGTTATCCACTGGCAGGTGGAGCCTGGTACGCTGAGTTAGGTCAGTTTGCTCTGTAATTGTCCTGGAATAATTGTGTTGAAGGCTGAGCTGAAATCCAGGAACAGAATTCTTGCATAAGTTCCTGGGTGTTACATATGTGCTCACCTTCCTCCACTTCGCCACTGCCATTTTGCTTCGTGTTTCTCCTGCTTCAGACAATGACTGTGTTCTAACTTAATCAAACCATACCACCGGAAGACAACACTAAAGCTAATCAACAGTCTGTGTCAGGTTTCAACAGGAAGCATCAGTAGAGGGAGGGGGAGGAATGGGGGAAGGAGCAATGGGAAATGCACTGAGCAACTAAACATTTAGTACAGCATTTAGTGTACCAGAAATATTTGTACACATACTGTCTACTGTATGCTCTTAAACTTAAACATGCTCCATGAGCATGCTCTTAAACTCGAGAAATGGTTGTTACAAATGGTTGTTGCTGCCAGCAGATATTTTTCATCCTAACTGAAACAACTTTTTAATGCCCATGGTCACCTTATTTAGTCATGCTGTACTTATTTGTCCTTATTTGGAGTCCTTTTCTTTATCACTGTTCCTGGTTCTTTTTTCTTTGGCACCACTCTGCTTTCTCTTCAGATTCCCTTGCATTGAAATTGCTGTAAAGTTATAATCATTACTGTCAGGTACAGTATGTCAATTTCCCCCTCACTGGGTACTGAACCACATGGCGTACGTACAAAGCTCACACATGCTCATGCCAAACCAAGATGCCTTGCTAGTGTCAGGTTGGAAATGGCAACTATCACTCTAGTGAAGCTCAGCAAAAAAGATTTGGTGTGGATTCCCTGTTACTGTAGATCTGTCTTTTTTTTGCAAAGTTATGTTTTGTTGCATTCGTTTTGACAACTCTTTTAAGACAAAACATTAGCAACAAATGCAATGGGAAAGTAAAGTTTAGGAATTTCAGTTTTGATGAACAGTCATGACAGGTATTGTGCTCATTCATTATGGCCATGATTTCTGTTTGTTCTACATCTCCATCACTTCTGATGGAGATGCAGTCTCAGTCCTGCAACCATTCTCCTCAGTTCCCTTTGGTGGAAACCTGGAGATGGTTGAAAAGAATGTCCAGACAAAAAGTCTCCTGACATAAGCCTTTATCCTGGTTGAGGAGTTGATGTAGATTTCCAACAAAGGCAAAAACGCTACTGAAGTTGATATTGGTAGGAAGCAAGTGAGTGTTTCAGCCGAAAATTTGCTTTGGGTTCTTTTGTTTTGTTTATTCCTGAGTGGTCCAGAGTATTGGATTTTGAACAGGTAGGTAATATGGGCCTATGTTATAGGTTGGTGGTCTGAGTATTGTGTCTTGGTTGTGTTTCGAGTGTTGTGTTTGTGCAGGAATAAAATGTGTGGGGGGAACTCGGAATTTAGCTTATCCAACAAAGGCCAGAGCTTGGATAAAAGCTTGTTTGTTAGGGAGTCAACTTGCTTCTAAAGTCACTGTAATTGGAGATATTTAAAGGATCAAAGAATGACAAGATAAGAGTGAGGTTGCTCCAGATCCATAAAAACTGTAGCAACCAGTGTTAAGTCAGACATTACTCAGAGGTTTGTGAGGTTTGGTGAGTGTGTCTCCATTCATGTTTCATGAATGTTTTAATAAATGTTATTGTTTGTTTACATAATTCTGGTCTGTGGCTCATTAATGTGTTTTTCCTTGTCAGATTAAAACTAAAGAATTGGAGTCAATAAATGTAGGGTTTTGTTTATTTATATTTGAGGACAATGGTTAAAATAAAATCAATTTCTTCACTGGTCACACGGAAGCAGCCAAATGAGCAGCAATGAGACTTGTGCTATGCATCAAGAGGAAGCATCGTAGATCAATAGGTGGCAACATAATAGTTTTATCCAGGGAACCAGAAAAAATTCATTAATTAAGAAGTAAGTACTACGGAGGTAATTGGCAAACAACAGTTTACCGAGGTAAGTCTGTTCAAAATTCACTCAGCTTGTACGCCAGAGGGTTAACAGCAAAAAATAGAATTGATGGCTCGTCCTTCTTTGATAAATTCTGATAATTGTCTGATGCAGGAGCTCTTAGCTGGTGATGGATTCATCTTCACAGGTCCCGTAAATTACAGACTCAAACCAAAAATGTATAGTAGAATAAACTTTAAAGGGATTTAACAATTTTACTTCCCAATTCAACTTTGTTGCTCAAACCTGCAAATACCTTTCCTTTGAAAATTTCCACCATTTAAGCAGGCATAAAATAGGCTTTCTAAAAATGTTGTGTATTTGCATTACCATAAATCAACAACTACATATGCTCCTTGACTTTCAGCACTAAGTTTTTCTCAGAAAATACAGTACAAAATAAATTAAAAGTAATCTTTTTCTTAAACAATAAGCCTTTCTGAACACTTTTTAATTTAACCCAAAACAGCATTTCTACCTTTGGCGACCAGGCTTTGACCCCAACAGGAGGAGTCAGTCCCCACAAGAATAGTTTTTGTTAAGAAAAAGGTCCCCACATTTTAGCAAATATATGGCTACACATACATACACACAAACACGCACGCACGCGCGCACGCACGCGGGCACGCACGCACGCACACACACACACACACACACACACACACACACACACACACACACACACACACACACACACACACACACACACACACACACACA
>JAVLVB010000634.1:61461-76244 GCA_032876305.1 Orestias chungarensis
CAGAAGTTTAACTGGTCTCAGTTAAACTGAGACCAGTTAAACTGGACCAGGCAGTTTAACTGTTGATCCTGGATGATCCCCTATAAATATTTGAATATAAACTAAGTAAACAAAGTTTATTTAAAATTCTCCATCAAATCGACTCTGCTAAGAACTACATGTTAAATAAATAAAAACATTGATAACTATTGCAGTTCCTGGGATAAACAGACTTTAAGGAAGTTTCCCTTGTGTTTGTTTTGTTTTGTTTTGATGGATTTCCCAGATAAGATGCTACATATTTAACATGTTTTAAATAATAAACTTGCTTATTCTTTTTGCTAACTTTTATATTCATATAGGGAACTTTGTCAATGCAACGCCATGTTTTCCTTGTTTAATAAAAAATAAGGAACTATGTATTAATCCAAGAACAGATCTACTAATTAAAAACCTCTAAGGATGTTTGTATATGATCAGCTGTTTGCTGTATATTAATATTTAAAGTATTTGTGTTTGTGGGTATATGGAGGACAGCTGCTGCCAAAAACCAGTTAATAGAGGATAAGTGAGACTTGCTCCTATTGGTCAGTTATGCAGGTTTTTGTTTTTGTTTGAAATTAAAACTACGAATAAACGGCAAAATAAACCTTAATCTGAGATTAGTTTTGTATGTATGGGATTTATATCCGATCCTTGGAATCTTCACGGCCAAATTCTGGCCTTTTTACCCGAAAATATCAGATTTGTGAAACTCCCATCTGTGGTACTAAATCTGAAATGTATTGAAAGTTTTCAAACAAAATAAACGTAAACAATGTCTGAAGCAAGCGGTGCCGAGTTTAGCTTTATTTCTTCTCTGCTTCCTTCATCTTGTTCTGATCTTGTGACGATACGGTCGCTCAACAATTTTAACGTGGTCCACAGACGGCGGCCATGTTGTTACTGATACCTAAGGTCATTATTGTTTCAAAGGTATTCTTCACTCTCAATAATATCAGAACACATTTTTCTTCTGATCCATAATCAGGTTTCAGAACCGACCCCACCTTTAAATGTTGGCCCCGCCTCCTAAATGAGAGCCATCCGGTGGTGGTCTGTGTGTTTTTCAGAGCGTGACTCCAGAGATGAAGGAGTTCCTGGAGAAGCTGAGGTCGCGGGTCCGAGTCGGCGTGGTGGGAGGCTCGGATCTCAGCAAGATCAAGGAGCAGCTGGGAGACGACGGTGAGGAGGCGCACGGCTGCTCCCTGCTGGGATTATTACTAATCCAGATATCGTGATTTATTCCTCGTCACGATAAAAAACGGATTAATCGGCACAACGATACACAAAGATTAACGATGCTTAAAAGAACAATGTTAGTTGTTGGTTGTTTCTTTTAAAATGAGGAATGTTTCACTAAATCAGTCTGAAAACGTGCAGCTGCCAAAAAACAAAATCTTACCACAACATCTTTCCAGTTTGTAGAGCAAATATTGAAGGACGTGTAACAAATATTAGTCTGAAGATGTTTTCCCTGCATGAATAAACGCTTGGTAAACATTTAAAATAGAAACAAACGTATAGGTGCTTCATTTAAGTCATTCATTCATGAAAAGTTCTGGTTCCTTTCTCTCGTTTTCTAAATAGTTTGAATTCACTCCAACTAGAACTTTTATTATTGACTAAAAAGATGAGAAGCTCCTGAATCAGGTTAAAAGTTACGTGTAAATTTATGTCTTGTCTTATTTTTCAGATGTTTGCAATAAAAAAACCTAGAAAATACTCAGATTATGTGTGTTTGGCAGCTGTTGCTCTTAATAAGTTTGTTTAAAAATGATAAAAAACAAACTCTTATGGTTTAAATACATACAGAAAATCCACCTCTGTGTTTCTAATAAGACACTAAGAGAAGCAGAAAAACCTTTTCTAGATTTACTTTTCTCACCGTCTTTGACCAGATTTTCTACATCAACATCTCACTGGAAACATTTGATTTATTGGCAAATGCTTAAAAAAGTCTGAAAACAGTAGAAAGTGGTGATTCCTAGGTAATTATCAAACTTATTACCAGTAATAGTGATTTTTCATCTTTAACATCTGTGGCTGGAAATGAGATTTGTTCGGCTGAAATTTGCACTAAAAAGTCTCTTTGGGTCGTAACGGTGATGAATGGAGAATTCTTGTGATTGAATGTTGTAACCGTGTTCAGTTTAGATGTTACATCTTTGTTTTTATCGTCACTTCCACGTTACGGCGGTAAGAACCAGGCGATGTGGTTTGACTCCGTGTTTTCCCGTCCGCAGTCATCCAGAAGTGGGACTATGTGTTCGCTGAGAACGGGCTGGTGGCCTACAGGTACGGACAGCTCCACTCCGTCCAGGTAACGGCCGTCCGTCTTTGGTCTCCTGGACGCTCGTCCGTCCTCTAACTCTCGCGGCTCTCCTCAGTCCATCCAGGCTCACATGGGAGAGGAGCTTCTGCAGGATTTCATCAACTTCTGTCTGAACTACATGGCCAAGATCAAGCTGCCCAAGAAAAGGTAGAGGACCGTCTCACAGCGGCGACTGTAGTTGCTCCTGATTGGTAGTCATACTGTTGTCCTTGTGACCTGACTGAGCATTCCTGCCTCTAGTGGCCGGAGGCAGAATGACGGGGAAACAAACTCTTCTGCTACTTTAAAGCAACAATAAAGAAATTTCAGTTTTGGTTAGTTTTGGCGCCCCATTATGGACAAAAGTGGTAGTGTTTCAGCTCAATATGACCCCAATATGCTTAGTGCTGGTTAAAGTGATACTGACCCTCTCAGGTCATGACAGAGGCGTCATTCAACGAGCTGTAAGTAGACGTATGATCACAAAAGTTATGAACATATTTAATGAAGGTTAAAAAGTTTCTGTGTTGATTTAATCCTGGAGCTGGATTATAAAAAGTATCATCGCTCTCAGAACCAGTGCCAGTCCTAAAGGAGCTCCAACACTCCTAACCGACACAGGAGAACTTAGGAGAACTCGTTGTGCTTCTATTCTGCAAAAAATCATTAACCGTATTACGGTCGCCTCCGCTCATTTTGTGGCCAAACTCATTTGGATTATTTAATCCGTGTAAATCCTAATACCATCAAGCCGTTACTGATCCTCCTGCTGGACTGAAGGGCTTTTACAAAAATCTATTAAAACACAGATCGTGATTTGAATGGCACAACAACTAAGATGGAAAAGATTTGATCGGCTGTTCTTGGTTGAGGGTGAAGGTTTGGACTCGTTTAGATTTATGCGACTTGAGGAAGAGATTTCCATTTAATCTGCCATCGATGAACGAATTACTTAAAAAAGCTGGACTCTCTCCTCCTGCTCACGGCTGCAGGAAAACAACCCAGAATGATTTTAATGTTGGAGACTAAAACAGGATTTTACATTCAGATGTTCAGAAGTGAAACACTAAACTGCTACGAACTCATGAAGAATGACGGATAGAGAAGCAGCAAAGCTGTTCAGCCTGTTCCATCTGTGCTGCTTCAGACTGATTTCCTCTGAACAGCTGAGTTAAAGTCTGCAGACGCTTTAAGCTACTGTTAGCATGCTAACTGTAAAGCTTTAGGCTAGTGTTAGTATGCTAACTGAAAAGCTTTAGGCTAGTGTTAGCATGCTAACTGTAAAGCTTTAAGCTAGTGTTAGCATGCTAACTGTAAAGCTTTAGGGTAGTGTTAGCATGGTAACTGTAAAGCTTTAGGCTAGTGTTAGCATGCTAACTTCAACACTTTAGGCTACTGCTAGCATGCTTACTCTAACGCTTTAAGATAGTGTTAGCATGCTAACTGTAAAGCTTTAGGCTAGTGTTAGCATGCTAACTGCAAAGCTTTAGGCAAGTGTTAGCATGCTAACTGTAAAGCTATAGGCTAGTGTTAGCATGCTAACTGTAAAGCTATAGGCAAGTGTTAGCATGCTAACTGTAAAGCGTTAGGCTAGTGTTAGCATGCTAACTGTAAAGCTTTAGGCTAGTGTTAGCATGCTAACTGTAAAGCTTTAGGCTAGTGTTAGCATGCTAACTGTAAAGCTTTAGGCTAGTGTTAGCATGCTAACTGTAAAGCTTTAGGCTAGTGTTAGCATGCTAACTGTAAAGCTTAAGGCTAGTTTTAGCATGCTAACTGTAAAGCTTTAGGCTATTGTTAGCATGCTAACTGTAAAGCTTTAGGCTAGTGTTAGCAGGCGAACTGTAAAGCTTTAGGCTAGTGTTAGCATGCTAACTGAGGTGCCGCCTCTGCTGGGAACAAAACGTGTGTTTGTTACAGATGCGCACGGAGATGATGACGTCACTACGGGGGGTTAGTGTCAGAAGTAAAATAATCAATTATTTCTATTTTCTGCAGTAAAATCGGGATAATTTATATAATTCTATGATTATTATGCCCTTAGATGCTATTTATGTGGAGAATATGCAGCTTTTTAATAATTATGTGCACCCCTGCATATTCTGCGCCCTTTTATTAACTTTTACGGGATTTTCTGTGATCACAATTTTTCTGGAGGTTCTGACTAATTAAAAAAAGATAGAAAGTCTCTTTTAATGTGGGATTTGTATTTCGATGTGTAAATCTTGGTTGGATCTGCAGATCTGTCGATAATGTTGAGCTTTTCTACACCTCTCATCGGTTCTTTGGATACTTTATGCCAAAACAGAAGAGAAGCAATGTTGGATTTCTGAATGCAGCTTTAATAATACAAAATGAACGTTCCAGTTGAGAGAAGACTTCAAGCTGCAAAAAGAAGTGTCTTTTATAGTTTTACAACAGTGAGAAGCTTAGTTCAGTCTGTGCTGTGCCTCCCAACAGACGCTCACATCAAGGACACAAACATCCTGAGAACCTTCCACACCGACAAATCTCAGGCAGCTCCGTTTCTACTCCCAGGGGTCACTGGGTCACTTCTGCACTTCTTTCTTAACCTGAGCTCATACTTTCCAAGTTATGATTAACAAACAATTGATTATAAAATATGCATGTATCAAAGTTATAGTTGTTTTAAGAATAACAATGATTATAGTCAGGAGTATATGAGTAAAGATAATTCAAACATAATTTCCACAATAACAAGGATCATTTTCAGAGTGGAAAATCCCCCGAGACAGCGAAGACTTGCATGGCCGCTGGATCGGCACCGTCTAGGCCGGCCTGCACAGATGTCGCCGGATACAGATGAACCTGTGCTGTGTTGGGAGGGTAATCTGCTAATCCGCTAATCTGCTGCTGATGTTTCTCCTCAGAGGAACCTTCATCGAGTTCAGAAACGGGATGCTGAACGTCTCTCCCATCGGGCGCAGCTGCAGCCTGGAGGAACGTCGCGAGTTCTACGAGCTCGATCAGGTGAGAGGGAAATCTGCACCTGGTCAACAAACGTCTCAGAAATAATCCTTTCAGTTTCTATTCAAACGTTGTTGTTTTCAATTGTGTACATTTGATCCTAATGGAGCAGCAGCAGCCGGTCGGACTCTGAACTTCCTTGTTTTTCTTGCAGAAAGAGAAAATCCGGGAGAAGTTTGTGTCTGTGCTGAAGGAGGAATTCAAAGGGAAGGGACTTTCGTTTTCCATCGGTGAGTAAAACAGTTTTCATTTGATCGTTGGTGTCCAAAAGTTTAGGGATAAATGATCAGAACTTGTCTCACCTATGCAGAGAAATTCCTCCCAAAGGTTTTCTGAGAGTAATTTACGTTGTTCATGTAATAGTGGAACCGTTATTCATGCAGGTAGATTTGTTTTTATTTTTATTTTAAAAAATTATTTATATTGTTCTAGAAGTTCAAACCATGATAAATGACGTGATAATTACTAATGATGACGTTACCTTTTATTTTAAAGAAAACAGTTTTTGGAGCCAAACGAAACGCAGACAGGAAGAAGCGCTTCAGAACTTCCTGTCTGACCCCAGACCAACAGAATCGTTGTTTTTAAACTAGTCAGGAAGAGAAATTAAAGGAAAATCTTCTGCTCACTGTTTTTTGTTAGGATATTTTTTCAGTTTCTGCTTCTTGCCTGAAACAATATTGGAATAACTCGTGGACATTGTTCCTCTGCAGGAGGGCAGATCAGCTTCGACGTTTTCCCTGACGGCTGGGACAAGCGCTACTGCCTGGACATCGTGGGGACGGACAACTACTCCACCGTCCACTTCTTTGGGGACAAAACCAAACCGGTGAGTCGGCTGAGCTTCAGCTCATTTTTGGCCCCCCGGGGCCACATGTGGCCCTCTCCACGTCCCTGTCCGGCCCGCTGAGGCCTACCAAAGTAACGCCGTCATTGGTGAAATGCAACTGTGATGCTTTTATTTTGAAGAGCGTGATGTTCACACTTATCCGTACGTGTGTGAAGGTGAACAGCGGCGGATCCTTTGCAGGTGCCTCATGGGAACTACGGAGGCCCTGAAAGCTCAAATTTAGCGAAGGTTTCCCAGGTTTTTAGCAACAAATTGAAACTTAGAGTTGGTCTAAGTAATAATAATATATAAAATTTTATTATTAGAAGAATATTATCATTATATTTGTAAGTATTTCATATAAATGTAAAAGAGTTATAGTTTGTTGTATGTCAGGATCTGAAGTCTTATTATAAACAGTTACAGAACAGTTCCCACTTTTCAGGACAAGCTGCTCAAATATGCATCTGATTAATAAATGGATTTTCCGATGGAAAAAAGTTGAGCAGAAATGTTTTATTTAAATAATTTACAGTTATGATTTGTAAAGTTGTCATGTAATAGCTGGTTATGCTGGTTATTGTGAAGCTAAACGAGCAGACGTGTCATGGTGCTTCATACAGGTGATCTGACGTTGAGCTTCACCTGTTAGATGTTCAGCTCATGTGTGTTTTCTGCTTTTCACTCCGCATGTAAACTGCAGCTGCGTTTCAGCCTTTAAATCTTACACGTTGTTCCCCTAGTTACTAAGAAGCCCCAGATATTCATAAACTGAATAAAACTCCTGATGTAATTAAGTGTATTTTACAATGAAAGACAGCCGAGCAGAGTTAAGTCAAAGTTACCTAGACACTGTAGAACCAGGGCTATTCCCGCCCTGATCTTACACTTAAAATAAGACAAACTAACTTACAAAGAACTTATTAAGAAGCTGTAATACGAATAGGAGTCATTTATTTATAGGTGCCTAATTTGTTTTTACTTGGTTAAAGTGAGAACATCTGCCAATGGTTCTGGTACTTCTTTATTAACATTGAAAATCATTGACTTAAAACAAGCTCCTGAGTTACTGGTAAGTTAGTTTCGTTTTATTTAAACGTCCTTTATTCCTCTTTAAACCTCCGACTTTAATTAACTGACACGTTAATCTGCTGACCAACACTTGAACTTCCTACTCATCTGGTTTTGAGACTGTTAAAGAAAAATGTCCTTTAAATGGTAAGAAAACATGTCAGAAGTTTTATTTTTAGTTTTTATTCAAACAAATCCTTTTCTGCAGCTATTGGAGCTAAAACAAAAGCATTTAATGCGTAAATATTTAATATTTAGCTGCGGCTCCAGTCTGAATATTCTGCAGATGTTTCAGGTTTGAGGCTCAGCAGAACATCTGGCTTCACGTTCTCCTTCGTTCTTCCTCCTCAGGGTGGAAACGACTACGAGATCTACAGCGACCCTCGAACCGTCGGCCACGAGGTGGCGTGTCCCGACGACACGCGGCGGCTCTGCGAGCAGCTCTTCTTCTCCTGAAACGTCAAACCTGCAGCCGTCTCTGCTTGTTTCTCTGGTCTGAAACGGAAAGGTCAAGGCCGGGGTCAGAGCCAGCCGGGAACATCGTCTGTTGGGGTTAAAAACAGAAACTCTGTCATAAACATGACGAACCCGGAAATGAAATAAAGCAGACAATGATGCTTCTGTGTCTGTCTGGAGGTGATTGGATCCGCTCAGCGAAAGCGGATTTCCTCTGGTTTCTTGAAGGTCTCTATCATGCGAAGCCTTTAAATGCAAATATAATCTAAGATGCCAAACAGGATCATAAAGATGCATCAACAGTCATGTGAGAAACGTCAAATAAGATAAAACTAGCCTAGCTGCTAACAGTTGTGTTTCCAGCCCTTAGAAACGACCCATATTAGCAACGATCATCGTTTTATGCTAATGATAAGCATGCTGGCATATGTTGTATTAAAATCGTGTCTGGTTGTGTATTTTATGTGATCAGGAGAAAGTTTCTCTTCCTGCAACATTTGTAGGTCAAGTATAAAATGTTTGAATTATTAGCCAAATACATACAGAAAGGACGGCTAGCTTAGCAAACATGTCACGGTGCTTTACTTGAAAATAACGAAATAATTCCCTAAGCCATGAGTGGCAGGAGGTAGTTTGTGCTGCTTAAACACACTTCTGACTAGATGACTGACTACAAAGTCAAACAGTGATCAAAAACCCATCCCTGCTTATACTGCCAAAACAACCACAAACAAAACCTGCCCCCTTCCACCGGTGGTTCCTGATTATTCTAAATGAGTGAGACGGCTAACTCTACGGCGCTCTGCTAACTTTACCGCTGTGGTTAACTAGTCATGGACACGTTATATTTATATCTTGACCAAAGGAGCTCATAATGTTTCCACTGGAAATCAATTTCTTCCATATTTGGATCCAAATAAATTAAAATATAATCTAACCATCCATAAAAAAAACAGAACCTGTTATTTACAAAAATAAATTCAACATAAATGGCCACAACACTAGTTTAATCACACGATTATAACTAATAGGACAAGTTACAAATGACTATTAATGGTGTAACAGTAGCTAACTGGGTTTGCTAGCTAAGATTAAAATACAACTAGTTTAACTTTAGCTAGCTGTGTTAGCTAGCTACGGTTAAAATATAACTAGTTTAACTTTAGCTAGCTGGGTTAGTTAGCTACGGTTAAAATATAACTAGTTTAACTTTAGCTAGCTGGGTTAGCTAGCTATGGTTAAAATATAACTAGTTTAACTTTAGCTAGCTGTGTTAGCTGGCCAAGGTTAAAATATAACTGGTTTAACTTTAGCTAGCTGGGTTAGCTGGTCAAGGTTAAAATATAACTAGTTTAACTTTAGCTAGCTGTGTTAGCTAGCTAAGGTTAAAATATAACTAGTTTAACTTTAGCTAGCTGGGTTAGCTAGCTAAGGTTAAAATATAACTAGTTTAACTTTAGCTAGCTGTGTTAGCTAGCTATGGTTAAAATATAACTAGTTTAACTTTAGCTAGCTGGGTTAGCTGGCCAAGGTTAAAATATCCCTTATTTAACTTTAGCTAGCTGTGTTAGCTGGCTATGGTTAAAATATAACTAGTTTAACTTTAGCTAGCTGGGTTAGCTGGCCAAGGTTAAAATATCCCTTATTTAACTTTAGCTAGCTGTGTTAGCTAGCTATGGTTAAAATATAACTAGTTTAACTTTAGCTAGCTGGGTTAGCTGGCCAAGGTTAAAATATCCCTTATTTAACTTTAGCTAACTGGGTTAGCTGGCTAAGATTAAAATACAACTTGTTTAACTTTAGCTAGCTGTGTTAGCTAGCTACGGTTAAAATATAACTAGTTTAACTTTAGCTAGCTGTGTTAGCTAGCTATGGTTAAAATATAACTAGTTTAACTTTAGCTAGCTGGGTTAGCTAGCTACGGTTAAAATATAACTAGTTTAACTTTAGCTAGCTGGGTTAGCTAGCTACGGTTAAATCTAACTAGTTTAACTTTAGCTAGCTGGGTTAGCTAGCTAAGGTTAAAATATCCCTTATTTAACTTTAGCTAGCTGGGTTAGCTAGTTATGGTTAAAATATAACTAGTTTAACTTTAGCTAGCTGTGTTAGCTAGCTATGGTTAAAATATAACTAGTTTAACTTTAGCTAGCTGTGTTAGCTAGCTAAGGTTAAAATATCCCTTATTTAACTTTAGCTAGCTGGGTTAGCTAGCTACGGTTAAAATATAACTAGTTTAACTTTAGCTAGCTGTGTTAGCTAGCTACGGTAAAAATATAACTAGTTTAACTTTAGCTAGCTGGGTTAGCTAGCTACGGTTAAAATATAACTAATTTAACCGTAGCTAGCTGTGTTAGCTAGCTACGGTTAAATTATAATTAGTTTAACTTTAGCTAGCTGGGTTAGCTAGCTAAGATTACTCTTTAAAATTTTGAATAGCACCCTGATACAATTAGCTAGTGAGCTATGTGGTGTTAATCTGTCACTTTTGTAAAACATATTAAAGTTAGCCAAATGGTATATTAATAATTGTTTTGAGTAACATCTGGAATATAATCATTGAACCACTTACACATCTAATCCAGTGTCTGTAACTGGAGGTTTAAGAACACGGATAAAAATGATTACAAAAATCGAGTACATATTATGAAGAATACCAAAATAAAGCTTTAGTTTCTAATCAGTTGTTTAGTGTTTCATTGAATAACTGCTTGAAAGAACCTTACAGGAACCGGTTCTGTCAAACAATAACAAACATCTGGAGGCAGAACCATGACTCCAGGGCCTCCTGGCTGCAGGAACAGAGATTCCTGGAACGGGTCACACTTCTCTGACCCGGCAGCACTGATCTGGGTCACCGTGTCTGCCGGGCGGCTTCACACAACTTCAGCTCAGGTCCACTTTATTGGCCCGGTTCTGGTGAATCACCTCCTGCCACTCCGGACTATTCGCCCTGACTCGCTCTATTCTAGAAGGTCTTGGTTTCAGCGTCACAGACGTTTATCTGGTTTAGAGCTTTTATTGGTTCACATCACTGACACACATTCACAGCACAGACTACAGGACACCGGTTCTGAGGAAGAGGAGCGCCCAGGTCTCCGTCTCAGAAACTCCCTCGTGAAGTCCTGCTGGAGAAATCCAGCTCCAGGTTTTCCAGTGTTTTATCTTCAGCCTTTAGTTAGAAAACTCAGCATAGATGTACAGACGTAGAGCTAAACTCTTATGTGCTGTAAGACCATGTTCTTAGCAGGTCTGGATGCTCCATTCAGAGTTTTCTGATTGACATTTTATTACTACTAACTAAATATGACCTGCATCTGACGTCTGTGTGAACGATTTACGAAGTCAAACCACAGAAGAAAAACGTAGACGTCCCCCAGCAGCGTCCATGTTTAGCGTCGTTGAGCGACGGAAGTCGACCGTATCGTCACAAGATCAGAACAAGATGAAGAAAGGTGAGAAAAAAAGAAAGAAACTCGGCACCGCTTGCTTCGGATGTCGTTTACCACGTCTGGCTTCTTCTGCTGCACAATTATGTGAATTATGTATCTGGTTTAGTACCATAAATGGAAGTAGCTGTTCTTCTAGTCAGAATATCGGACCTGAGCCGATCAGACTGCCAAACGAAGTCTCCAACCGAATGGAAGAAATAATGGAGTGAACTATGTTTTGTTGCCATGGAGATTGATCCACGTGCGTCATAATTGTGCAGCAGAAGAAGACAGACGGGGTAAATCTGGACGTAAACGACGTCTTTCTTTATTTCTAAGCTTCCTTCGTCTTGTTCTGATCTCGAGACGATACGGTCGAGGGCCATGTTGGAATAATGACGTAAGCATGACGCCGCCGGAGGACATTTACGTTCTTCTTCTGCACATCCATAAATCGTTCACACTAAAGTCTGATGGCGTCACGTCTAGTTAGAACAAAATAATCGTATTATAGCCGAGAAGTCAGAACTGAGCATCAAGCTCCGGCGTAGCTTCACAGCAGCTAAACTAAACACTTTCTATGGGTCCCTTGTTTTCCTCTCAGGCAGCAGCAGGGCAGCCTCACTCCAGCTAGGGGTCCTTGTTGTCGTCGCCGCCGGAGGACGAACGGCTGCTGAGGTCGGCCACACCCGAGTCCATGTCGCTGCAGGCGTCTTCGGCCTCGGGACTCCTGAGCTGGCCCAAAGGCCCGGAGGGGGAGGAGCCTGCTCTCTGAGCCCTCTGATTGGTCGGCTCAGCGGAGCGCAGGCGACAGTTCTGGAGTTCGGAGCTGGTGATTGGTTCAGGGTAGGAGGTGGGCGGGTCCGGCCCGCTGTGTCTGTCCGGCAGGCGGTTACTCCTCTTCCTCGGAACCGCCGTCTTCTCCCACATGATTGGTTCTCCGGTGAGGGCCGTGATCCTCTGGGGACAGAACAAAGTAATCACCTGACAGAACCAAACAGAACCAAACAGAACCAAACAGAACAAAATAGGACATAAAGAACCAAATAGAACCCAACAGAACACAATAGAACCAGTAAGAACCAGATGGAACCAGCCAGAAGCAGCCGGTCCAAACCCAGCCGCCGTTCTGACAGTTCTCATGGAGAACCTCCCTGTTCCCCAGGTAAAGGTGTGTTTGTGTGCTGAATGCCTTGTTTGGGGTGGTGGGCGGGTCCTCCGGCCGGTACCTCCTGGTGATTGGTCAGCTCCTCCTCCAGCTGCTGTGACTCCGCCCTGACGGCAGACAGGAAGTCGGCGGGTGACTGTCGAGGGGGCGGGGCCTTCTCCAGGTGGTGGTAGAGGCCCTTCCACATCCTGGGGGCAAAAGGTCACTTTATGAAATGTGTAATAACATGCGATGGTCAGCAGAGGGCACTTTACACGGACAGCTGTCTGAACAGAATCGTTTCCTGTTTGGATCTGATCCTCTGATCGTTCTGACAAACGGACGCAGCTCCAACGCCGTGTAAGTTCAGGAAGACGCCGTTTGATTGGTCAAACCGATAATGACCCTGAGTAAACATTAAACCGATAAACAAGGTAGAAAAGTTTGTTTTAAATTTACTGAAATCAATAGAAATATTAGCAGTTTTTACATCTTTTTCTGAGATTGCATCTGCATAGACGACCTTGTTGGCATTAAATAACTGGCTCAGCTATGCTGCTATGCCTGTAGAATAATCCCACAGTAACAACAAAGCTATTAATTCTTGTTTCTCAAGAGTTTTCGGTTCTGAACTTTATTGTTGGTCCCTAAACCAACAGCCACCGTCAGGAAGGAGACACGGCTAACTCTGCGTAGCTCTGCTAACTTTACCGCCGGTTTAAACTGGTCGTGGACACGTGATATTTCTATTTTTCACAAGAGGAGCTCCTAATGTTTCCACTGTAAATCAATTTCTTTGCAATTTAGGTTTAGCTGCAGTTGCTCACTTGAAGCAATAGGGGGAGGTGTTGGGCCTCAGGACGCCCTGGCTCTGGCTCAGCTCGGCCTGGTAGAGCGGGTTGCTGTACTGGGACCGGTCCTTCCACAGCTGGGGCCACACGGAGTGGCTCCGCTCCCGAAGCCTGCGGTACCAGAGCAGAACCGTGAAGGAGCCGGAGTTGGACCGGACCGGACGTGCGACCTCGGGTCCGTACCTCAGGTCCCGTCGCTCCTTCTCGCTGTTCCCCAGGAAGGTGGCGTACTGGCAGGAGTACACGTGCGCGCGCACGGCGATGAGGAAGCGCTCGTTGAACTGGAAGGCGCAGGGGAACTGCTCAGACAGCTGCCACACGCACTCTAGGAACTGGTCCATGACCGGAGACACCTCCCTGGGGTCGCCGTCCAGGTGAGCGTACCTGCAGATGCAGACGGGGGGGCGGGGGGGAATCCAGTCCAGGTTTTATGAGAAACGTACGGACAGAAATCTGAAACTCTGATCAAAGTCTCAATAAAAATGCTGATTAATTTAAAATATGTTCATTATCCAAACATATTTCTGTAGTTTTTGTTCAGAACACAAAACTAAAACCAGGAGTGGATTTTCAGTCGGGATCGGGCCCGGTTCCTCTCACTGACCTGTGGGAGAACTTGTGGCCAAATGAAACCCAGTCGCGCTCTATCAGCACCTGGAGGAGGAAGAGCAGGTTAGGAGGAGGAGGAGGAGGAAGAAGGCGATTGTGAGCGCGGTGGAGACGCGTGGTACCATGAATCCTTTGATGGTTCTGTAGAGCGGGTCCAGTAGGAGGCTGGCCACGGAGCAGGCCTGCGTCGTCCGGTCCCATCCGTCCGAGCAGTGAACCAGAACACTGACGCCTTCGTCGGCCACCGCCTGGACAGAGAGACGACCAGAACCAGGACAGAGGTCTAAAAACCAATCAACAAACCAATCAACCGCTCAACAAACTAACCCACCACTCAACAAACTAACCCACCACTCAACAAACTAACCCACCACTCAACAAACTAACCCACCACTCAACAAACTAACCCACCACTCAACAAACTAACCCACCACTCGATGAACTGGGCAACTAACCACTCACTCAACCAACCACTCAACCCACCACTTAACTAACTGTTATCATATTTAACATCAGCATAAATTGATTTTATATATAATAAGACGACTCGACATAACCTGCTGAGATTCCTTAGATTGAAAACTCTTAAACTTTAAACTCATTTGAATAACAAACTGAACCTGAAGCTCTGATTGATAAACTATTAATAAACGGGTCATTCAGATGACGTTTGTTGAAAAGATGCTACAGAAATAAACTGAATTATATTTCGTACTTTTAGGTTTGTGGTTTAAACGAGGGGGTGAAAATCTCGACATGATTGTTTTTGTGACGTCAGCTTCCGTGTGATTGGCTCCTCAGAACGACATCGTACGAACCTTGGCGATGAAGACTCCAGCGTCCAGGACGGCCTTGATGTGTTTCAGCCAACCGGAGTTTTCCAGCCCCAACAGGAAGACCGTCACGGACGAAGCGCGCGACTCGCCCACTGCAGGTTTGAAGGACAGGAGCACCTTACCGTCGGGACCAGCAGGGGGCAGCACATCTGCTGTCACAGCACCGCGCTGACCCAAGGCTACGCTCATGAAGAAGCTAACGTTAGTATCTCAGACTTTTTCACTGAACCCAAACAGGA
>JAVLVB010000634.1:176048-203223 GCA_032876305.1 Orestias chungarensis
ATCTGTTTGTTTAAAGAAGGAGAAAAGAATGAGAAACAGAAACTAATGAAGGAAAAACTGGATTCTTTTTTTTTACATCTTCCTCAGTTCTTAACTTAGGTCAGACATTTTACTCATGATTAAAAGGATTCTTTTAATCTTTTAATACATTTCCTTCTTGTAATGTGTCATTTCTCATTTTTCAGGAATAAACCAAATTACTGTGAATGCCCTGGTGGGCACCAACATAACTCTGGAGTCTCCACTAAAAAGACGGGAGAAGCATCCATGTGTCATCTGGAGTAAAGGTCCACATTATCCTGGGACAGAGATTGCTGACAGTCTGAAATATCCTGCCGTCTATGGTGATGGTTATGAAAATCTGCTTCTTAATCTAAGTAATGGAGACCTGATAATCACTGGAATAACAAAAAACTTTAATGGAAATTACTATATAAAGACATGCAGGCCTGGAGATGATGACTTACATGAAGTCAGAGTGAAACAACATCTGCAGGTTCATCAATAAATAACTGACATTTTATCAGAAGTTTCATATGTTAAAACCTCTGTTTTTACTGAAATTATCTATGAGACCATGGCAATGATGCGATAACTTTCCCTGCTCAGGCTTTTCTAAAACTATAGTTGTCATCTGATGAACTCATTCTATTGTAAAGCAGATTCTCTTTGTCTTTTTGTTTTGTACAAGCCTAATGTTCCATTACATTGAGATGAACAGAATGTTTTATTCCCAACAGAAATGTTCCTGGCATATTTAAAACAACATTTACTGTCAAATCTATCTGGATGAAAATGTTTCTGGAAGTATTCCTGTGTAAACTATAGTATACTGTTAAAAAACGTATCTTTTATCATTTCCACTTTGTGCCACACTCTCGACACTGGTAACATATTTTAAAACCCAGTAACTAGGCCCTTTAGTGGAGGGCTAATTTGAAGAGGTAGTTCAGCCTGTCCTCGCTGTATATCTTGGTTTGGTAGATCAATGTCTTGCTGTTTCTGGTCATTCAGCCTGATGTCAATATAAAGACAAGGACTCAGGCTGGGTCTGTTTTAAAATCTGTTTCCACGACCACAAAGAGTATCTAGTTGGTAAATCCCACTGTTTTTTCGGTGCAGGTACCTTGAATTGATCTCAGAACTCAGAACTGTCGAGTTCATGTTTTAAAGTTACCAAAAACAGAATAATCCACAATAATGGGATTAAGCCACAAGGCTTTTATGCTCCTTGTTTGGGTGTCTGGTATGGCAGCACTAATAGGTTAATACTACCTGCTCTGATTCTTGGCTCCTCTTTGGTGCTAGTTCTCTTCTTTGCATTGCTCATGTTTGCAGCAAGCATCTGAGGTTATGCTTATTATTCTTAGACACTTTGAGGATTAACAGGAACTTTTATGACCAATGCATAGAAGGAGGGGTGACTGTAAACTCAGTAACTCAAAGAAATCTATGAGGCTTCTTTGGAGAAAAAACATTAGAAATAGTGAACATGACTCAAGTTCACAGCAATACAACTAAAAAATCCTTCTTTTCCTTTAGATCATGTCTCTGCTCCCAATATCACAGATTTAATGGCTCATCACCATAACCCGATCTGGGGATCTGATGATAGATTCCCATCATTGCAGATCTTTAACTATCAGGTTCTTATTTCAGTTTGGTCCCATTAAATTTAAGCCACAAAACTAATGTCCAGACACAAATGGATGTTGTCTATTTACAAAAATTTATAGTTATTATACAGATTCAATGTGTTCTAGTCATGAAACAAGGCAGTCAGTTTCAGTTTATTATTCAAACTGGCTGAAGGATTCAAGGAGATTTTGACATTCTATCTATTACGGTCCAGTGTCACCCAAAGAAATATCAAAGTACAAAATCACAATAAGATATGAAATAGAGCAAAAAAATAAATAAATACAAAAGATAAACATAAAGGAAAGTGCAGAACTAGCAGCAACATATTAAAGTCTCTAGATTAAAAGTGTGGGTAAAGTGTCTGTAGTTTAAATATGATTGTCAATGTAAGTGTTGGTGCAGTGGTTGTCTAGGTAGAGTTCGAGAGTCTCACAGCTTCTGGAATGAAGCTGTTTCTTAGTCCTGTTGTCTTACACTTGATGCTCCGCAGCCTCCTGCCTGAGGGAAGCCGGACAAAAAGTGAGTGTGCTGGGTGTGTGGGGTCCTTGATGATGCTGGAGGCCCTCTTCCTGCATCTGAAGGTGTAGATATCTGTGGTGGTGGTGGTGGTGGGGAGGCTGACTCCAACAGTCCTCTGTGCAGCCTTCACCACTCTATGCAGAGCTTTCCTGTCCGCAGCAGAGCAGCTACAATGCCACACACTGATGCTGGAGCACAAGATTATCTCCACCACACATCTAGAAGGAGGTAAGGACTGAGCACCTGAGCACAGCTCGTTTCAGCCTCCTGAGGAAGTAGAGCTGTTGGTGTGCCTTCCTGACCAGGGTGGAAGTGTTGCTCAGGTGTACAAGTACCTGTAGCTACTGACCACTTCCACCGTGGCTACTCCGATGTGCAGGGGGAGGTGGGAATGCTGGCCCAGTCTGAGGTCCACAATAATCTCCTTAGTCTTTTTTACATTGATGCAGAGGTTCTCTCTGCACCACCCCTCCAGGTTTTCCATCTTCCATTGCTCAACAACTTTAACATCCATCCACAGACCGCGGCGTCCGTCCTTACTTACTCAAACATGGTGCTACTTTGTTGTTACGACCACCAGGCTTGTTTGGTGGGGTAACATTAAAGGAGACCACACAAGGACTTTCTGATTAAATTAAAATACAATTTATTAAATTATACTAAAGAAACAAAACCTAAAAAAGGAAAATACCTGAAATGAGAAACCAAAATAGGTTAGTGCAAAACTCATAACTAACCAGAAATAAGTAAATCCAAACAAAACCCAACAATAACATACAAACCAAATCAGGTTCTGAGGAGGGAGAGGGGAAAAATCCTCCCTCTGCTGCATGCATGGCAGCTTTTAAAGCAGCAGAGCACCAATCAGGGCAAAACATAACACCTGCAGAAAGCCCATATCCAGACTCCTACCAGGAAAAAGGCAGAGACCCACTGCAGCTGTAACAGTGTGAAGTTCATTCTTCTGCATCTTTCAGTTACTTTGTGGTCGTAAACTGTTTAAACATAAACTTGAACAAACATGCAAAAAAGTCTGATTTTTAGCGTAAGAGCATCAATACCTGTGTGTTAAAGTAGCACAACCAGCCCAGAGGATTATCTCTGCGGAAGTGCCTCAGAACTTCGGTTTTAGCTCCATCTTTTTCAGAACCAGCACTAAGGAAGCCCGAGAGGTTCAATCGGCATTGTACAGCACCATCAACAAGCTGAAGAACTAAAAACAGCACAACCTACAACAGCCTGATGGCTGTTGTAGGTTGTGCTGTTTAGGTTGGCTAAAAACTAAAAGACTGAAACTTTGCATCTATGGTCAGGACTGAAACTAACTCAAATCTGAACATGTTGACAGTTTGCAGAATGAAGGCAGAGAAAAACACAATGAAACCTGATCATCTCCAAGCACTGAAGAGAAAAATGGATCAGCTTCAGTTGGAAGATGGTATTCAATATGTCAGGTAGAACCGGCGGGCTCAGGAAGAAGAAGCAAATGTTGACTCTAAGTTAGTAAATTGTTTTATTTAAAAAATAAAAATCTTGTTTAATTAATGCTCAAAGTGACTTTCAAGAATAAGAAGGTATTAGAGTTAGAGTACACACACTCAACATACTGCCAAACTGTATCCTTCTCCTCTTACCCAATGAACCTTTTTGTAAACTATTTCACACCCAAGAATTCGCTGGGTATGGCCGCCTCGCTGTAACTAGGCCAAAGCAAATTCCTTCTATGTCCCATAGAGTACTTGGCAAAAACGTTCTGTCTGATTCTGTCTTAATGCAGAAAAAGATCAGAGTGGTTTCACAGAAATGTTTCCATCTCCTTACCTGAAACCACTAACCTGTAAAAGCTTCACAGCCAACGTCCTGCAGTGCTGCAGAACCGTTATGACCAATGAACCAACCTGCAGGAACGTTTTAGTCTCAGAACCATGGGCTGCTCTGGTGCTCTGACTGGATTCCTGGTCCTCCTCCTCTCTGGGTCAGGTACTGTACAGCTACTTTTAATATCTCTAAAACCATAGAAAGAAAGATACAGACAGATACGTCTTCCATAACTGCCTTCAGGTCATCTGCCCTCTAGGTTTTGATATTTCTTACCTTCCTCTTGACTACTAGGATTTTCTTTGGGGTTAAAGGTCAGGAGAATATGGTCACTGAAGAACTTCTGGTACCTTTAATGAAGCAGATCTGGTAGAAAGTCTGCTAGAAAATAGAACCGGGATTTTCTTTTATATGCTCGGTTACAGAAAAATGTCAACAACCAGGTTCTTCACCGCTGACCTTTTCTGGCTTCTCCTCCTTGTGAAAGATGTTGATCTCCGTATTCTGGATGTGTTGGATGGACACATGAAACCTCACAAAGTGAGATGGCCTTCAAACCCTTAAGACAGTTTCGCTTAAAAAGGCCTTTTAGAATTAAGGTTGTACTTTAAATGTTAATTATAAAAGGCTGTTTTTAATTCTATGCTATTCTAGGGGTTATTTTTAGCCCTCTGCTCTGCAGCACTCTGATCATTTCTAAAATGTAAAGTGCATTACGAAAAAAAATGACTATTATTATCATTATTAGCCAATGAGGAAACCAAAGAAATCCTACTTATCGGAAAGTTCATCATTTGTATTGTTCTCTTATTATTCAAATTAGTTTAAAAAGTTTTCAGTTTAAGGAAACCCAGCAGATTGCACGGAGACGTCTTGCAGCTGATTAGGGTGTGACATCGTTAGTGACAAATAATGTTTTGTAATATCTGTAAACCAAAGTCATCAAATTTACAAGAAAATAAAACTTGGAAAATATTGATCTGTGTTTGATGAATTCATATAATATATAACAGAACCAAACCAAAATTTGTTTCCTGATAGCAGTAAACTAGAACCTTTATCTGTGGTAACAATCAGCTGCCTCCTACTCATCATGGTTTCTCTGACATTTAGCTCATCAGCTGGTTGAACAGACTGAAAAACTGGGTCAGATGAGTTTCTGCCAACACAGTTCTTTACTCGTTTCATCTCTGTTTCTTCTCGGCACCCTCAGCTCAAACCAGAGAACATTGAAACTAACCAGCATGAGGCCGGGTTAAGTGCTGAACTCCTGTGTTTTACAGCCAAGTTTCCTTCAGAATCCAAAAGTCACAAAGTCAGAGAGGATGCAGGAAAGTTTCAGTAGGACACAAATCCAAACATCTGACCCAGAACACTTTACCTTCCAGCTGTGGTTCCACTGATCAGCGATGAAGAACCTTTGACTGCAGCTAGTGGGTCTCATAACTTAGGATTCAGATTCAGTTTGTCGTCTTTTATTAACTGAAGCTTTTCACCCTGGCGAAGGTTCTGATGTCTTCTATTTTCCAGCAGGTCGAGTCCAGGATGCCTGGAGTGTGAATTACAGATTCAGATTCAGATTTGTATCTTTTTCTGCTTGTTTTTTAGAGCCGTTCTGCTTTTTATGTAGCGTTTATAGTTAGTGTTTGATCTTTAAAAGGTTTGCATGCACAAACACAGCTGCAAATGTGATAGAACATGTGGATAGATTGACTTCAGATGCTCGTTTTCTTTTTTATATTTAGCAATGACAGCAAAGCTATTTTGGGCTGAAACTTGTATTAGTGAAAAGAGAAGCACAATCATAATGCAGCATAATTGCACCAGTTTTGCACGTACTATCAGTCGCACACACATTATTTGTAGATTGCGTTGCAACACATCCACTTCCTGCATGTGCTTTAGTTACAGACATTAAAATCGGTCAGTCAGAGTTGATCAGCTAATTGGTTTTTAGGACCAAAAACACAAGAAGGGTGTAGGGAGATTGAACAAACTTCTGAACTGAGCAGCTGCAGTCTCCTTTTTCAGGTAGGCTTTATATTTATAAATCTGATCAGACACCTTTTCCAGAATGTCCAACATCATCCTAGGACTGATTTCAACTTTGTTCCATTTGCCCTAAAAGCAGCATTTCCTCTCTCTAACTGGACTTCTGTGTCATATGAAAAGCTCGGAATGGGAAACTCTTTTGGCCATTGCATGGTCCTTGAAGAATGACTCGAGGAGGGTGAGGAGAGGATCAACGTTCACCAGAAATGGAAAAGGTGTCATCACTACTGTGGCTGACATTCACAGCTGTCTTTGCAGGAACTGCGTCTTCATCAGGCAAGGGGATTACTTTGATGGTGCAAAGATCCTCAAGTTCTCCAGTAGATGTCAAATTTACAAATGAATCATCAAAGTCTTTGTCCTGGTACTGGGTCCTGAAGTTGCCCTTCAATCCACAAGCTCTCCTCACATCATGAACAAGCTCCTCCACGGAATCTGGAATCCCATTTGTGAGCAACAGTTTTCTTTTGTCATCTTCACTCAGAAAAACCAGCAACTTTGTGGACTTCTTGCCAGCCATGCTCAAGTAAAGTAAGTAAGTAAGTAAAATGCATTTATAAAGCACGTTTAAAACAGCTAAATCACTGACTGAAGTGCTGTACAGAAGAATAAAAAACAACAATAAGAGAGCATACACTGGCAAGCCACAAATCACAAACATTGACTTAAAACACAGAAACACCCAAAATGACGGGAAAGCTCATGAATATAGGTGAGTTTTTAATCTGTATTCAAAGGTGGAGACAGTGATATCTGATGTTTGAGGGTAACCTGTTCCAGGGGTGATATGTTCAGGCTTCCTTGTGCCAGTCAGCAGTCGTGCTGCAGCATTTTGAACCAACTGCAGACGTGAAAGTAAGGACAGAGGGAGGCAGAAGTAAAGCGAATTACAGTAATCCAGGCGAGATGTAATGAATGCATGGATTACTTTCTCCAGGTTGTTATATGATAAGAAGGATTGAAGGTGGGAGATGATTCGTAACTGGTAAAAACTGTTTTTAATAACCAAGTTTATCTGTCTGTCAAGGCAGAACCCTGAGTCAAGCATGACCCCCACGTTTCTGGCATGGGATTTGACAAAATGGGTGAGGTGAGATAGTTTGCTTGCAACGGTGCTTATAGATTTGGGAGGACCAAAGATGATGACTTCTGTGTTCTCACTGTTTAACTGGAGACAGTTATTTGACATCCATACTTTAATATCTGCAAGACAGTCCAGGAGAGACTGTACAGGGTTATTTGGATTTTACTGGGAGGTACAATTGTGATTCATCTGCATAAAAGTGAAAAGAGATATTTTATTTCCGAATTAAGTTGCAGAGGGGGAGCATGTACAGGCAGAAGAGCAAAGGGCCTAGGATGGACCCCTGAGGGACCTCACTGGACACTGAGGCAGTGGATGAGGATAAGTGATCGATGGACACAGAAAATGTCCTATGATTAAGATAGGAACTAAACCAGTTCAGGGCTGTCCCCTTAATTCCTACCCAATGTTCAAGGCGGGTAATAAGAATGTTGTGATCCACCGTGTCACATGCAGCACTGACATCCAATAAAATCCGGATTGCATTTCTACCTGAATCTAAAGTGCGCAGCAGATCATTTGTCACTTTAAGTAAGGCTGTTTCTGTGCTGTGGAGAGCTCTAAAGCCAGACTGAAAGGGTTCCAAAATATTGTACGTTTAAATATGGGAGCAATTGAGAAAGAACAGCTTTTTCTAGCACTTTGGAGATAAAAGAAGCTTAGAGATCGGTCGATAATTTGTTTGGCATGTAACATCAAGATTGTGCTTTTTAAGCAGGGGCTGGACAACCGCATGCTTAAAACCAGCAGGGACTGTGCCAGAGACCAGGCAAGAAATGCTGGGACCAATCGAATCAAATGCATCTTTGATAAACCTGGGGGGGACAGCATCATGAGGGGATGAAGTGGGTTTCATATGTTTTACTAAGTCGCTCAGTTTGGCAAAAGACAAACGTTGAAATTGATGAAGGTATCAAACAAAACAGGGGAGAACTGAGATCTAATTATATCAATTTTTCGATTGAAGAAATTCAGAAAATCCTCACAGATACCAGTAGATCCGATGAAATTGGGCCTTGATGACAGAGTTTATTGTACTAAACAAGACTTTAGGCCTGTCAGCATGTTTATTAATTAAGTGTTTTGCTCTGGCTTTTTTGGCTGCAGTCTGAAAATCTACCAAGACAATTTAAAGATTTCCAATGAGACAGTGAGACAGTTTTTTCCATCTCCGTTCAGCCTTCCTACAGGCCTGCCTCAAAGTGAGTGTTTCTCCATCTAACCGGTGTTGAGATTTAAGTTTGGGGCGACTATAGAATCAAGTATGGAAGAACAGGAGTAGTTAAAAATGTCAGTTAATTCGTCTGAACTAGAGATCTGGGATGCAGCTGAAGTATCAAAAGCTACAGCATTATTGTAAAATAGTTAGAAAACTGCTCTACAGTACGCGGGGTAATGTGGCGAGAATCGCGACCTGGGGTTTTGGCAGATTGTGGTAAAATGGAGAGATTAACGTCAAATACGTCACGTGTCTGAGAGACAGAGAAAGAAAGAGAGATAATAGGACAAGTTAATGTCAAACAGCTTTTGAGTATTAATAGTATACACATTTTATTATGTACTGTATATCTGCTTTTAGAAAGTTGATGACAAAATTGAAGGGTGAGGTTGATGACGTTCAGCTTAGAGTAACAGAAAACAGGGATGGAGACTTTCTGTAGTAGCAGTTTATACAGCAATTTTAATTATGCATACACACACACACACACGTATATATATACACACCCACACATATATAGTATTCATATCTACCTTCAGAAGGTCGACGAAAGGCTGCAGATTGAACTTGCAGTTTTCTTGGAGATGCAAACAGAATAAAATGTTTCAGGTCACAAATAGCTTATTTGAGATCACGTATACAGTATAATCATGGACATTTTAAGTCATAAAACATAATCCATAATGTAACCTTAAACGTAGATATATCTTTTTGTAATCACTAGGCGCCTCCGCTGTATCATGTAGTCAGCCAGTGGCTACGGGTCTGTCAGACTGTGGTGTTCAAGAAGTCCCCTAGCCGACGTGGTCAGTAAATGGGCTCTGTAATGTTCAGGTTACCATGCATCAAGCCGTCCGACAACAAAAAGTGGCTTCTTTTGGAGAATGATCATCTGAATGATCTCACAAAACTGGGACAGACCTGCAAGCTCCCCGTGTGAAATGATTATCCCCTTCCTATAGTTAAAGGCTTCATAAGTCACATCTTCTGCACAGGATTTTTCCAGTTCTCATGTGCATGTATCAATTTCAGGCATGTGCTCCAAATAGGGCTGCAACTAAGGATTGTTTTTCATAATTGATTCAAATGTCAATTATGTTTAATTACTAAACAGATTAATCTTTTTATCATTTTATTAAGCCTTTACCTTCCCATATAAGCTATTAAAAACACATTTTTATTAAGAAAAAAGGAAAGATAAGAAAATTGAGCCATCCACTGCAATGTATTTGATGTGGTTTAAAGGAAGAAATTACAATCACAGTGTAAAATATGTGTTCATTTTTAGGCAAATATATTAAAAAAGAGGAAGAATTTCAGTATTGAGTGTTCAGTATATTAACAAAAATCTCAGCCCTTATTATGGTGTACATTTAATTTCATATTTTATTTTATATTTATTCTGAATGTAGTTAAGTAATAGTTTAGCATTGAGTCAGCAGGAGACTGGCTTAATGTGACGTTATATTTTTACAAATATATGAACAACAGAGTTGTTTCTGCACACCTGCAACTCTAAATTAATATTAATATAATTTTATTAACAGTATGTATCGCGTTTATTTTCCATTTAGCTATCGGTTATTTTACAGCACTCGCCCTTTCTCTCTCGCTTCAACTCCGACATGTTTCCGTCTCAGATGTTTACTTAAAGCCCGTAAATGTTGTCCTGCTCAGAACAAATGCGTTCATGCCGCCTGTAGCATGCACTAGCAAACAAGGCTAACGATTTGCTGATTTCTTCTTCCACTGCTCGACCAGTAGATCACAGAGTGACGTCGCTCATTACTGCCACATATTGAACACAGATATAACAGGTTGTGTTAAAAAAAATAGACCACCTACGGTAAAACGATGACTAAATTAGTTTTCAACTATTTTAATAATCGATTTTAATCAATTAGTTGTTTCAGCTCTAGTTCCATATGTGCCTCATATGGCTAACTAATGCTAGCTTATGCACGTGCACATGCACGTGCTATGTATGTGCCTCCTGTGGCTAACGAATGCTAATTCGTTCGCACCGGACAAGCACTCTGTGCAGAGCTTACAGGCCTTAAAATGGCAAACATAATTGTCGTCTTAAAAAAAAAATTACTTTACCATACATGGATTCCTACATTTGTTAATGTCCACACAACTTTATCGATCTAGTAGCTAACGTTAGCAGAACGATATTGTATCAAACATTCACGCCTAATTATCGACGTGGTGTTATTAAAGACACCGTAAAGTGACCTTTTGTCAGAGTGGTCTATAAATGTAAACACATATTCAACGGTCATCATTTTTCTTACCGATTTCTTTCCCTTTTCTTCTCTGGAGTCTTCAAGCGGGAAAAGAAGATGGCCAAAAATTCAAAGTTGAAGTGAAGTCCAGAGTTGGAGCGTGACATCAGCACATACGCGCGTCACATGCAGCGTTTTCATTTAAATGGAAAATTGTTGTTTGATTCTAAGTAAGCCAATAACTTTGAACCAATTAAACATTGATTTACATTTGATAAAAGTGATATAATACATTAAACCAAATAAAAGACAGAAACATAGCGATAATGGGTCAGTTCACATAGAAATCCCTCTTTACATCAATGGTTGCCCATGTGCACTTTTTTCAGTGTTTCCTTTCTGTTTTAGCAAAGATTTTGTTAAATCTTCAATATTTATCACTATAAATATTACAATAAAATACTTTTAATGGCTGAATATGATCCCCACGTTGCTGCAGAGACGTATCTGATTTGCAGTTAGTTGGTTAGAAATATGACGTCTGAGTTTGAGATAGATCATAGTTCAGCTGTAAAAACCGAAACTAGAACGGAGTCTTTAGGACCTACATTTTCAGAAAAGTATCAACAGACCATGAATCATAGAAACTCTCACAAAAGTCAAAGTTGACGTAATAAAGCTGATATCCTGGATGTATCTTATGATAAATGTGACAACTGAACACCTAAGAACTTCACAAAACAGAACAATGACAGTCTCACCTTAACTATTCTGCTCTGGCGCATTAAAAACTTGAACAATCTCAAAAGATTGAAGAGGAAGGAAGTGTGGGGTCCTTCAAGAGGTTTTCTAATACTGGTTTGTGCTTGCAGACCTCATTCAGAGGAGCTTTTACAGACACGGGCAATAAGACAGGTCTTTAGACATTTTTCATTCTGACTGAAGCATCTCAGACTGACAACAGGAGCAGCCATGAGTCTAACTGCAGCTCTGACTGGACTTTTTGTCGTCCTTCTCTATGTTTCAGGTACTGTTTGGTTTTATTTATTAAAATCAGACGGAGGAAGGTGGAGAACATGTAACTTGTTAGCATCAGTTCTTTGCTTCAGAGTCACTTGTTGTTTCCCATGTAACATCAGTCTATAACACTTGAATATATATTTCTGAATTTAAAAACATATATGTTTACTTAGTGACGTGAAAGAAATCTAGCTTTTCTGAATAAAATGTTTGAGCAAGATAACAGAAACTACACCCGAGGACCAGCACCTGGAAAACAACACAGCTCAGAGATGGATCTGGATCAAGTATCTTTCTAAAACAACTTTTTCTGTCAACAACTCCTGTAAAAACAAAATCCTTTGTTTAAAATTATACATTGACTGAAATCAAGTAAAACCACAGCAAAATTCAGGATAAAATTGTAAATAGATGCTCAGTTGATAAGAACTGAAAAAGAAAACACAGATAAATAGCTTAAAAGAAATGTTTAAAAAAGGGCCTTCAGCTTAACAAGGACATTTATAAAACAAAGACAATTTACATAAAATTTATCATGTGCAACAGTAACAGAAAACTGAAAAACAAACCAAAAAGAATACTGTTCTTAAAAATTTCCGTAAGGTAGGTGGTCTGCCGAGAGGTTAGTGGAAATCACAAACGTTCAGGAGGTCGTCCTTGAGGATGACAGAGTCCACGGAGCTCATCAGGCTGTCCAGGTGGCTGTCCAGCTGGATACGTGTAACCACAGAGATCAGGGTCTGTACAACGGGAAACACGAGGAACAGGAGGCTGGCTGAAAGGAGATGTGGAGATCGTCCGGCTGGAAGGCGTCACCCACAGAGATCTGGGGTCCGTCTAGAAGGATGGTTGAACCAACGAAGATCTGATGAATGTTCGGCTGGACATCAGGGCCCACGAACATCTGCTGGCCAGCCCAGAGAGAGAGCTGTTGGAGGCTCAGGAAATAGGATGACCGTCAGAAAGGTGGCCTAGAGTCCGACGTACAGTACTTCAGAGGCTTGATGGTAGGTGGCCAGCATCTACAGTCTTGTGGTCCTGTTGCCGGTGCCAGAACAGAGTGATGAAGACAGATGGCCGTCATCAGCGGAACAGGAGCTTGGAGGCTGATGGTCGTCGGCGGCAACATGAAAGCCTCTATGGA
Source organism: Orestias chungarensis (assembly GCA_032876305.1). NCBI lineage: Eukaryota > Metazoa > Chordata > Actinopteri > Cyprinodontiformes > Cyprinodontidae > Orestias > Orestias chungarensis. Next base: position 188,774 of record JAVLVB010000634.1, read on the forward strand.
GGCTGGCAGAGGTGGCACCCACAGTAAATCTTTAGAGCTTGGAATTACCCAGGAACTGGAGGCCAGCTGCTCACAGCTGCCCTGGCTGAGATAAGTCACACTAGAAATTTAAGTTTATGCATTTAGCAGACGCTTTTATCCAAAGCAAAAAGAGGGTTTAACATTGAACTACGATGCAATTTGCTCCCTTGCCTGCAATATGCTAGGAGAGAAATTAACATTAATGATGACACTCATTTACAGTTTTTAGGTAAACACAGAAGGCCAAAGTACCAAGCATTGAGTGCTAATTAATAATATCGGGGGGGGTGATGAGTAAATTTAGATCTTTGAGTGCAAGAGATACTCTGGGAAGAGCTGGGTCTTCAAGGATTTATTGAAGGTGGAAAGAGACTCTGATGCACGTAAGGTTGTTCCACCAGCGAGGAACCGCAAATGAGAAGAGTTTAGATTTACCTGCACGGGGCTTTGGTCGCGTTAGTTGGAGCTCCTTGGAGGAACGGAGCGGGGGGGCAGTGACGTACGGCTTTAAGAGGGTGTTGAGGTAGATGGGCGCTGATCCATCAAACACTCTGTATGCCTGCATTAGTGATTTGAATTTGATGCGTGCAGCTAAGGGAAGCCAATGGAGTTCAGTGTAAAGGGGTGTGACATGCGATCGATTTGGCAGGTTTAAAACCAAGCGAGCTGCAGCATTCTGGATCATCTGTAGCGTCTCACAGCACAGGCTGGAAGACCTGTTAGGACGGCGTTGCTGTAGTCAAGGCTGGAAATGACCAAGGTCTGAACTAGGAGCTGTGTCGCATGTTGAGTTAGATATGGCCTAATCTTCCTGATGTTGAATAGAGAGAAGCGACACGATGGAGCGACAGAGGCAACCTGATCCACAAAGGTCAGCTGATCATCGATCATGACGCCCAGGTTTCTAACAACCTTAGTGGAGCCACAGATAGGGAGTCTAACCTGATGCTGATGTTGTGGTGAATAGTTTCCTTGGCTGGGATTACGAGCAGTTCAGTTTTAGAGAGGTTCAGTTGGAGGTTGTGATCTTTCATCCATGCAGATATGTCAGAAAGACAGGCTGAGATTCACGTTGGTACTGAGAGGTTGTCTAGAGGAAAGGACAGATAGAGCTGGGTAACATCTGCATAGCAGTGATAGAGAAGCCATGGAATGGATGATTTGGCCCAGCGAAGTAAAGAGGAGGGGGCCCAACACTGAGCCCTGGGGCACCCTGTGGTGAGATGGTGTCGAGTCGATGTTTGGCCTTGCCATGCCACCTTGAAGGATTGTCCGGTGAGGTAGGATTCAAACCAGGAGTGTGCACTGCCCTCAATGCCCATGTCTGCCAGCTTGGTAAGTAGGATGCTGTGGTTTACAGTATCAAATGCAGCTGAGAGGTCCAGTAGGATGAGAACTGATGGTTGGCCTGTCGCTTTGGCTTCTTTTAAGGATTCTGTTACTGACAGGAGAGCCGTTTCTGTGGAGTGACCGCTCTTAAAGCCTGATTGGTTAGAATCAAGGAGGTCATGTTGGGAGAGAAATTTTGTCACCTGCTTTGAGGTCTTTAGATGATTTTAGACAGGAAAGGGAGGAGGGAGACCGGTCGGTAGTTCTCCACTCGGGTGGGGGCTAGGGAGGGTTTTATTAATAAGGGACTTACCTGGGCTTGTTTGAAGGCGGTGGGGAATGATCCAGTAGATAGTGAAACATTGATCAGGTGAGTGGCTGCTGTCACAACGGTTGCAGCTATGGCTTGCAGTAATGTGGTGGGAATAGGATCCAGAGGGCAAGATGTAGGGCGGCTGCTGCTGAGAAGCTTTGATACCTCCTCCTCGGTGAGAGGGTAAATGAAGAAAAGGAAGCAGTGGGTTCAGCGGCGCTCAGAGGAAGGACCAGTGAGGAAGGGTGAGCTGTGGTGTGTGTAGATGCGTCTGAGAACTGACTGCTGATCGGTGCCACTTTGTCTGTGAAGAAGTTGGCAGAGGAATCTGCCGTGAGGTTGGTTGCAGAAGGAGGAGGTTGTGGCTTTAACAGAGGCTTGGAGGTAGAAAATAGCTTCCGGCTGTCGGTAGCACTGTGGATCTTGTCCTGATAGAACTCTTTCTTTGCAGTGGTGACGCTTGAGGAGAAGGATGAGAGCAGCGTTTGGAAGTGTGACAGATCAGATGGGTCCTTTGATTTGTGCCATGTTCTCTCCGCAGCTCTGAGGTTTGTGTGCATCAATCTAAGGGAGTCAGTCAGTGATGTGACTGCATGGGTCTTGCAGGTTTGGTGATCAGTGGGCACAAGCGGTCTAAGCAGGAACTCAGTGTTGAGCAGAGGGACTCTGTGGCATCATTTACCTCCAGAGATGAGAAATTGCTACGGGGTGGAAGAGGCGAGGTTACAAGTGCAGAGAAGTGGGCAGGAGACAAGTTGTGGAGATTGTGTCCAAAGGAGACAGTGGGAGGGTGTGCAGTGGGTAGTTGATGGAGACGAGCATCAAGCTGAATAAAGTAGTGGTCTGAGAGGTAGAGGAGTAACTTTAATGAGTTGGTCATGCAGTGTCAGCTTAAAACAAGATCAAGTACTTTACAGGCCCTGTGAGTTGGGGGGCTGCTGGAGATCAGACGAGTGAGTTAACGAGAAGAAATCTGCGGCGTCTTGAGTGTCAAAGTGAATGTTCATATCACCAAGGACAAGCAGAAGACAGTCATGCTCAGGGATGGAGGAGAGCAGGGAGTCTAGATCTTCTAGGAAGTCGCCCAATTGACCCGGAGGACGATATACAACAACCACATACATTTTAACAGCTGCTGTCGTCAGGGCCGAGTGGTATTCAAAGGAGTTGTACGAGGGTCCTGAGCTGAAATGGGTATATTTCCATTTGTTGGATATCAGTTGCCCCGTACCGCCTCCTCTTTTGTCAGGCTGTGGTGTGTGAGAGAATGTGTAGTTGGTGGAGAGTGCAGTCGGTGTGGCGCTGTTTTCCGGTTTGATCCAAGTTTCTGTGAGGGCAAGGATGTCCAGTGAGAGACGGTTTACATAGGCAGAAATGAAGTCTGCCTTGTTCACCACTGACTGACGGTTCTATAGACCTACAGAGAATTTATTGGTTTTGGATGACGATGTGTGATTTAGTGAGCAGAGATTTCTGAGGTTGCGTTTCCGTTTGTGAAAGTAGAAGCGCCAGAAATAACAGAGATAGGGTGGTGACACATTGCGAATAGAGAAGGTAGACCTTGTTCATTGGCCCTGTTCGGTGGACACGCTTCAGTAGACACGCACGTCTTTACCCGAGAACGTCTTCACACGAGAAAGGCTGAACACAATAAGCTGATGATTGGCTGATCTCCAGATTGTCCAGGTGGGGGCGCTGGGACCTCTGTGCTGGAGTGCTCCTGAACAGCTTGCTGCCCTACAGGTGTTTTCCATCTGCTGTTTACCAGAGCTGCTTGAGAGGAGAGGTGGACCAGACACACTCTGCCTGAGTGTTAGTTACTCACTGATAACGTATTCCCCTCAGTGCCAGTTTATCTTTTCATTGCTTTTCATGTTTCTTGTTGCTTCCAAGTGCTCACGATCTTTCTCAGTGCTTTTCCTCTTTGCCTCAGTCAGCCTCTATCTTTCTGTGTGCTCAACCCAGGTCAACCAATCCGAGATACCTCCAAGACCCCATATCTCTTACCTGTATTCCTGTCAACTGGTTCACGCTCCTCAGTAAGCTCTGCTTGGTCTGCTCGCTCCAGCATCCGTAACACTATGAGCGCCCTACCCCTGGACCACTCAGCTCCCCGGACAATCATCTCTTCAACCCACTCACCTCTCCCAGGTGGTCATCATCCATCACTCTCAAGTAAGATCCAACACTTTAACAGTAACTTCAGCTCGCCGTGTTTATTCACCATCTGTGTCCTCAGTCTCCAGTGCTCCCGGTTACTTTGCTGTTCCTGATTCCAGATCCACTTCTCTTTGCTCAATAAACTTCATTTACTTGCTGAGCGTTCTCCTTGGAGTCTTCAGTGTATGTGGGTCAAATGGCTTAAACAGAAATATGACAGCCGTTCTCAGTGAAAACAAATGTAGAGAAATTACAGTTATATTAGCCTGGTAAAAAAAAACGAGCCTTGTTCTATGCTTTGTTTTGTGAGAAATGTCTAAAACGGTGACTATATAAAAATTATGGCTAGGCAGAGGCGTGGACTCTGTAGAAGTTTTAGACTGAACAGGATGTTGCCCAATCACTGAATGTAATTTTACACTCAGTGATGTAATGTTCCAGCTCAATGAAACTTATCACTGTAAACAACCACCCTCCACTGTTGAGATAGAAATGGCTGTTAATGAGAGCTGCAGTCATCTTTGCCAGCAATAAAATGTCTTGAACATTCCCTTAGCTCCAACTTACTGTAATTTTCTCAATCTATAGAAGCTTGGCAAAAATGAACTTAATGACTGTTCACTTCCTTTGGTGCCATTGCCAAACTATAACCATAACACCAGAGTAATTCCAACATGTTGCAGAAACACATCATTGTTCACAATTCCTCCTGTTAGCCTCCAGTTTCTGACAAATGGAGACAAATGGAACAGAGAAACGAACAGAGGGAAAAAACTGTTGAAGATGATGGCTAACACAACCAGAACAACAACTGTGTGATGCTTTTTTTAAGTAAAGATAATGTGAAAGTTATATATAAAATAAAGTTGACTTGAGATCAGCTGAGAAAACTCCATCTTTCTCCATTCTGCTAAGTTTCCTTCAGAGTTCAAAAATCATAAAGTCAGAGAGGATGCAGCAAAGTTTCAGTAGGACACAAATCCAAACATCTGACCCAGAACACTTTACCTTCCAGCTGTGGTTCCACTGATCAGCGATGAAGAACCTTTGACTGCAGCTAGTGGGTCTCATAACTTAGGATTCAGTTTCAGTTTGTTTTCTTTTATTAACTGAAGCTTTTCACCCTGGCGAAGGTTCTGATGTCTTCTATTTTCCAGCAGGTCGAGTCCAGGATGTCTGGAGTGTGAATTACAGTCAGACTCAGATCTGTGCTCTGAAAGCATCAACTGTGGACATCAGCTGCTCTTATACATCTCCCACTATGATGAATAGTCAACAAACTCAGGTTCTGGAGACTCTGTGGTTCCGTAAAAGTGGTGTCGGCGCTCCTGTGGATCTGAAGTCTGACCCAGACTACAGAGGTCGGGTTCGGTATCTCTGTGGTCCGACCATCTGCACGTTGAGAATCACAGACCTGAGAGAGAGCGACACGGCTCAGTATCAGTTCAGCATCAGAACAAACCAAGGAAGTTCTGCTGGTTCTCCTGGAGTCACTCTGTTGGTCACAGGTAGTTTTTTTTTTGCTGAAACCAGGACTTCTGCATGCTGATTGTTGCATTAATGACGTCTTTATTGGTCCTACCTGTGTTCAGGGCTTAGTGTTCAGGTGATGAAATCAGAACCAAAGCCCAGTTATACGAGAGCAGAGCTGGAATGTCTCAGCAACTGTCAGCCCGATCAGCAGCTCTACATCTGGATCAAGAACGGAGAGGAAATCCTGACAGAAACATCTTCCTCTGTTTCTGTCTCAGTTTATCCTACTGACAAATATTCCTGTGCTCTGAAAGGATTCGAGGAATTTCCCTCTCCAGTAGTTTGTGAGTTAACTCGGTTATCCTCTAACATCTCAAAGTCAACATTCTCACTTTATTGCTTGTAAAACAAAACATTTCTGGAAAAATAAGTTCATTCTTACCATAATCAGTCATCATCAGTAACATAAAGAGATAACCTGTCATGTTCGTCAGAATATTATGTTCACAAGAAAATGTTACACTCAAAAATGGAGTCGTGCATATTTGTAGAAGCTGAAAACAGCTGCATCTCCTAAAAACATTTGTTGGAAATTTTAGATTTATGCTTCAAGTCTTTATAAGAACTGGTTTACATGTTATGATTAGTTACCAAGAAGGTCAGCTCTAACTGAAGCTACGCTCCTTAGATTTGATTTCTCTCTACCCAGAAACAATTACCAAGATGGCGCAGTAGTGCAGCGGGTTCTCACGCTCCTAGTGAACACACTGCATTTAGTTGTTTTTACGTCGGCTCCGAGTCTAAACTCACGCGCCTCTTGCGTATGAGTTATAGCAGTAACAAACTTTGTAGGATTAAGGACAATTTGGTCAGTAAAAAAGCAAATCTGGACAATAACATCCGAGAAACGCTGGGCAGAGTACAGCTTCTCCGGGCTTTGGCGTGGGGGAGCAGAGCGCTGCAGGCAAAGGGCCGGTGGAGGTGATGCAAGCGGCGGCAGAAGAAGAGGAAGCGTGGCGGTGTGCGAGCTAACCAACCCCCAATTCTGTCACTTTACCTGTCTAACGTCCGATCTCTGGACAACGAGCTGGACCTGCTGCGGCTGAGGATCACTGTTTCTGAGGAGATGAGGAACTGCGCGGTGATTTGTCTCACAGAAACCTGGCTGAATGACACCATGCTGGACTCAGCCTTCCAGCTCGCTGGCCAGCAGCTCTTCCGAGCAGACCGGTTCTACACCAATCTAAGAGATGCATACAAAGCCTTCCCCCGCCCCCACCTTGGGCTCTCCGACCATATCTCCGTCATGCTGGTGCCGACATACCTCTGCAACAGACCCACACAGAGGACCATCACTACATGGCCCCGTGACGGTCACGCTATCCTGCAGGACTGCTTCAGCTGCACAGACTGGCAGGTCTTTGGGAAGGCTGCTGACTACGAGGGGGAGCTGGACCTGGATGAGTACGCATCTGCTGTTCAAGGGTACATCAGCAAGTGTGTGCAGGATGTCACCACCACCAAGACTGTGACTTGCCAGCCCAACCAGAAACCCTGGCTGAATGCAGAGGTCCGTTCTCTGCTGAAAGCCAGGGATCGTGCTTTCAGGCCTGGTGACTCACAAGAGCTCAGGAGGGCAAGAAGAGAGCTGACTGCAGGAGTTAAGAGGGCAAAAGCTGCATATGCTCAGAAAATCCAGGGACACTTTTCCTCTCAGGATCCACAGAGCATGTGGAAGGGCAACAAGTGCATGACAGACTATAAATCTAAAGCTGCACAATGCCCTAAAGACCCCTCCCTGCCTGAGGTTCTCAACAAATTCTACGCCCGGTTTGAGAACCCTGACACCCTCCCCAGCACCAGACTCACGACTTCACCAGTAGAAGAGCCCCTCAGTTGGACTTCAGCAGGACGTTGAGAAGGATCAACCCCCGGAAAGCTGCTGGCCCAGACAACATCCCCGGACAGGTGCTGAGAGATTGCGCAAATCAGCTCTCAGACGTGCTGGCGGACATCTTCAACGCCTCCCTCATCCAGGCAGCTGTCCCCACCTGCAGGAAGAGCGCCACCATCATCCCGGTCCCCAAGAGCCCCACAGTGACAGGTCTGAATGACTATCGGCCAGAGCCCTCACACCGATAGTCACAAAGTGCCTTGAGAGTCGGTTCAGACTCACATCAAAGCCAACATCAGCGCCACCGTTGATCCACACCAGTAAGCATACAGGAAAAATCGATCCACAGAGGACGCCATTTCCTCTGTAGTCCACACTGCCCTCACCCACCTGGAGCAGAAGGATTCATACGTCCGTAAGCTCTTTGTGGACTTCACCTCCGCGTTCAACACCATGATTCCTCAGACTCTGATTAATAAACTCTCCTCACTCGGACTGAGCTCTTCCCTCTGCAACTGGGTCCTGGACTTCCTGACCAACAGGCCGCAGTCTGTGAGGATTCACAACATCTCCTCCCCCACCATCACCCTCAGCACTGGCTCCCCTCAGGGCTGTGTGTTGAGCCGCCTCCTGTTCACACTGCTCACATATGACTGCGCTCCTATCCATCCAGGCTGTCATATTGTGAAGTTTGCGGATGACACAGCAGTGGTTGGATGCATCACAAACAGTGATGAGTCCAGCTACAGGCAGGAGGTGGAACACCTGGAGGGTTGGTGCAGAGATAACAACCTCTGCATTAATGAAAAGAAAACCAAGGAGATGATTGTGGACTTCAGAAGGGCCAAGCATGCCCACCTCCCTCTGCACATTGGTGGATCCACTGTGGAAGTGTGCAGCAGCTACAAGTACTTGGGTGTACACCTGAGTAAAAACCTCACCTGGAGCAACAACACTTCCATTCTGGTCAGGAAGGCGCACCAGCGGCTCTACTTCCTCAGGAGGCTGAGACTCGAGCTGGACTCGGGAGCTCAGTCCTCACCTCCTTCTACAGATGTGTGGTGGAGAGCGTCTTGTGCTCTAGCATCAACGTGTGGCATGGAAGCTGCTCTGCTGCAGACAGGAAAGCTCTGCAGAGGGTGGTGAAGGCTGCACAGAGGATTGTTGGAGTCAGCCTCCCCAGCACCACAGACATTTACACATCCAGATGCAGGAAAAGGGCCTCCGGCATCAGGAAGGATCCCACACACCCAGCACACTCACTTTTTGTCCCGCTACCCTCAGGCAGGAGGCTGCGGAGCATCAAGTGTAAAACCACCAGACTGAGAAACAGCTTCATTCCTGAAGCTGTAAGAATCTCAAACACGTGCAAGGACAGTTACAAATTAAAAACACTTTTTCATTTAACCGGCACTGATCACTTTAATATTTCACTTTAATATTTCACTTTAATATGTCACTATACTGAACCATCCGTGCTGCTACAGCAAATTTCCCCCCGGATTTTCATTGCTGCTATGTCTGACTTCCTAAATTTTGTATTTTGTATATTTTGTGTTTGTCAATCGTATTTTTTTATATTTCTTTATATTTTATTATATTATTCTTATTTCTAGCTATTTTACTATTGCTCTTAGGGTTTAAACTGGACCATGGGATTACAATTTCGTTCCACCTCATGTACCACATGTGATGTGAATGACAATACAATTTCTTAAATCCTTAAATCCTTAAATCCTTGAATCCTTGAAATTCTATCACCAAAATATATAACCAGCATCTAAAAAATAAAGATTTTGACTATAGATTATAATCTAGGTGTTTATTACATTTCTTTTGTAATATCTCTGAATGTACCCACGATAAACCAAGAAATTATCTTTTTCTGAGCTTTACTGTAAAAAAGGTTACATTTGTCATAAATAAGCAAACACATTATTGATGTTTTCTAATGCAGATGCTCCTCGACCTACGTCTGTGTCGGTGAGTCCCTCTGATCAGATAGTGGAGGGAGGATCATTGACTCTGACCTGCAGCAGTGATGCTAACCCAGCACCTAGCTACACCTGGTACAAGGACATCATTACCAATTCTCCCAGTAAAGATTCCAATCTGGTCCTGAGCTCCATCCAGTCCTCTGACTCTGGACAGTTTATCTGCAGAGCTGAAAACCAGCTGGGCTGGAAGTGGTCAGAATACAAATACATTGATGTTGAATGTGAGTAAATCTGCTTTGATTCCTTATCGTGTTTCCTTCATCTCTGTCTGACATCCTGGAAAGAAACAAACTGGAACCGACATTAACACATGAATTTGTGAAATCCGCTCTTCTGCTTCTTATGTTCTTTGCAGCAGGTTCTACGTGAACCTAAAAAAAATGTGCTCTTTAAAGTATAAAGCATCGTTAAATTTTTACAGTGCAAAAAGATACAATATACACATATTGATGTTCAAAGCTAGACTGGTTGTACTAATATTTTATCCTTTGATCTTAGATGCTCCTCGGCCTCCATCTGTGTTGGGGAGTCCCTCTGGTCAGATAGTGCAGGGAGGATCAGTGACTCTGACCTGCAGCAGTGATGCTAACCCGGCACCTAGCTACACCTGGTACAAGGAGGAAGAAGAGTCTCCAAAAGCTTCAGGACCGATCTTCATCATCACCGACGTCACACCTGAACACAGTGGAAATTATTCCTGCAAAGTTCAGAACATCCGAGGAAACCAGAGCTCCACAGTTCATCTGACTGTAGTCAGAGGTGATCCCACTTTTCTAAACTACAGCAATATGATGTTTTAATAATGTATGTTGAAGTTGAAGACCCCAGGTCTAATGAGTCCAAACATCCAGTGATTGTTAACTGAGTGTCTTTGTGTTAAGAATTAAGGATATCTGCAGCTGCTGCAGGAATTGCTGCTGTTATCCTCTCTGTTGTCTTCCTCTCTGTCTGTCTGTGGATCCGGTGGGTGATTCCGATCTGTTAATCATCATTAAGCAGATTCAGTCATGTTAGACTTTAGCTCCACACTAAATGTGTTCACTATTTTGCTTCTTATGACATCTCCTCAGGAGGAAAGAGAAGAACTCCAAGAAACCAACTGGTCCTGAACTCAGAGAAGAAAACACAGAGCAGGTTAGGACTGAGATTCCTGTGGGAATACAATTCAACACTTCTCTGAAAAAACACTCTTTTTGCTTCAACATCCAACATCTGTGTGTTCAGGAAGATCCAGAAGATCAGGACAATGTCGAGTATGTCAGCGTCCATTTTATCAAGAACCAGTCAGATGTTCTCAACTCCAACATCAGAGCAGCACCGCTCTACAGACTCTCAGAAGAAACCAAAGTGTCTGAGTACGCTACTGTTAAGTTTCAGAGAGTCCGTTTAACCCAGAGGTCTCCTCAAACTGAAACATCACCATAACACACCAGCCTGATGAAGGAGTCACATCATTAAACAACTTTCCTGATTGCCCTTCTTCGACTCACGGGACCTTGATTTTGTTTTGGTGCGGAGACTTGGGTTAGTGCCGGTGACTTCACCCCCCTGGTTGAACTTCTACTAGCTGATTGTTCTTATTTTAACTCTTGGCGAATGTCGGGCCGCGGAGGAGGAACAATGACTATCTAAAAGTTAAAGTTTTCAAATGCAAGCAGCGCAAAGTCTCCTCCCTTTTTACTAGTTTTTAGGCAAATTTATCTGAGGTGGTTCACTCCAACCCAGTGCTGTGTGTAGTTATCTACAGACCCCCCAAACATAATAAGGACTTTTTAAAAGATTTATCTGATCCACTGGCTGAAATTATACGTATGTATAATCATGTGCTCCTTCTGGACTATGTTAACATTCATGTGCGCCGTCCTAACCAGCCGTTGGTGAAGGAATTTTTAGCTTTATTGAACTCCATTGGCTTCCCTTAGCTGCACGCATCAAATTCAAATCACTAATGCTGGCATACAGAGTGTTCGACGGATCGCCACCCATCTACCTCAACACCCTCTTAAAAGCCTTATATCAACTCCCGCCTGCTTCGTTCCTTCAAGGAGCGCGACCAAAGCCCAGTGTAGGTCAATCTAATTGAATTTGATTTGCGGTTCCTCGTAGGTGGAGCATCTGATTCTCTTTCCACTTTCAAGAAATCCTTAAAGACCCAACTTTTACCAGAGTATCTCATGCCATGAAAGCTCAAAATGCATTTATTACTTCCTGTTAGCTTATAGCACTTAATGTTTGGTACCTGTGTAATCTGTGTTTTTAATTGAATGTTGTAGGTGAATGACATAGTCTTAATGTTAAATCTTCTTCCAGAATACTGAAAGTAATTTATAATTTGCAAATTGTGTCATAGTTTAATGTCAAGCCCTCTTTTGTAAATTGCTTTGAATAAAAGTGTCTGCTTAATTGCAGAAAAGTAAATGCAAACGGTATGTTGCCACTGTTTAAGTGTCATAATATTTCTAGCCAGAAACACATTGTCTCATGACCGAAAGTCATTTTTAATTTATATATGAAAGCTTGAAAGCTAATACCACAACCAGGAACACTCTGAGACCTAGACTCTGTCCATGCCCTGCCCTGCCTCTCAGTAATCCCAAAGTGTAGGAAATCTTTGCATCATCATTGGGAAAATGGTGAGGAGCTGAGCTGAAACTGAGTTATACTGAAAAATAAAGCCTCCACTACCGCCCCGTATCAAAGGGCTTGGTACCCCCTACTCGCGGAGGGTACCCCCCACAGGAACCCCAGAGGGACACGGTCGAAAGCCTTCTCCAGGTCCACAAAACACATGTAGACTGGTTGGGTGAACTCCCATGCACCCTCCAGGACCCCACTGAGGGTATGGAGCTGGTCCAGTGTTCCACGACCAGCACGAAAACCACACTGTTCCTCCTGGACCCAAGGTTCGACCATCCGACAGACCCTCAACTATCCGACGGACCCTCCTCTCCAGAACTGCCATATAGACCTTACCGGGGTCTCCCCTACAGTTGGAACACACTCTACGGTACCCCATTTTGAATAGGGGGACCACCACCCCAGTCTGCCAGTCCAGCAGAACTGCCCCTGACTTCCATGCGATGCTGCAGAGTCGCGTTAACAAACACAACCCAACCACATCCAGAGCCTTAAGGAACTCCGGGCAAATTTCATCCATCTCCAGGGCCTTACCACGAGGAACTTTTTTTTAAATTTTTTTATTATTATTATTATTTTTTTCCCTTGAGCCTCCCTTGATTCACATACCTTAATCATTTATTGATTTCTGAGGTGTTATGTACATTGTAAAGCTAAACGTGACTGAGGGGTGGTGGTGGGGGGGGGGTGCACAGAGTGAAAGGGAACATATACACAGACCAATATTCAAATAGAGACAAGTAAACAAATAAACAATAACAAAAACAAACAAACAAAACAACGGAACCAAAAAACTAGCTACTACTAGATCAAGGAACTTTTTAACTACCTCTATGACCTCGGCACCAGAGATGGGAGAGCCCGCCCCAAGGTCCACATGTTTTGCTTCCTCAGTGGAAGAAATATCAGCGGGATTAAGGAGGTCATCGAAGTAATCCGCACACCGACCAACGACGTCCCGAGTTGAGGTCAACAACACAACATCCCCACTGTAAAGAGTGTTGGTGTCAGGTTGCGATGTTGGCTGAACAAAAATCTAATACTTACGTTTGTGCAGGTAAATTGCTGCTATTTCTCTGTTAATCTTCATACTAAATTAGTTATTATTCATGTGATGTGTAATTTAAACTTTTAACATTAATATATCAGATTCCTATTTTTAAGTTTGTTTTAAGTAGCGAAATTTTTTAAACTAAATGTTTTTGTTTTGAACTGAGATCTTTACACTAATCTGATGCAGTAGCAAAACATTCGTTGGATCCATGGATATGTATGGATGGGGGCCAACAGGGGCCTATGTCCTTGTAGAACTAGTCCTGGGCTCCAAACCAAACGGATAATACTCAATAAGTTTTATTATGATGTGTACTGGAGCAGATAATTACCCAACTGCTCCCTTGCACTAATTAACTTTTTCATGTTAACAATTTTACTGTAACAATGATGGTGTTCAGATTTTAGATTTAGCTTGGTGTCATGATTCCTGTTGTCTTTTCTTGTTTGTTGTTTGAGTTAGTGGTTTATGTATTTTATGTTCTGATTAGTTGACGTTTTCTCTATTATTTCTTAGGTTAAGCATATGTTTTTCTCAGTTATTCTAGCACTTCTGTTATTTATTATTAGTGTTAGCATTTTCTCCTCAGTATGTAAGCCTGGTTCTCTCATTCATTCTTTGTTGCTCGGTTCTCCTTCCTCGTTTCACTCCTCATCTCTCCCAGTAAGTTCCCCCTTCTGCTCGCCGGGTTCTCTGTGCTGATCTCTCTCCCCTTTCATGTCCTCCGTGCTCATTCGTTTGTTTATTCATTCCGTTGCCTTTTTCTTTGTTGCCTTTGGTTTTTCTTTCTAGGTTTTGGTTTGCGCTCCCTCAGCTTTGGGGTTCAGTACATATATTAAGTGAAATATCACTTTTGTGTTTCATTCTTTATTTCTGTGCCTTCATCAAAAACATTGGCTTTGCAATGCCAGCCTGGTATGTTTGTTTGAACAGTAACTGGTTGAATCAGATGTAAAATTGATGTATGAAAATCATACAAAAGAAGTCCCAACTTTTATGTCACTGCAGTATGAAGACTGGGGAATTATTAGAAAAAGATGTAATTAGAAAAAGATAATAGATTTAAATAAAAATGGTTTCAGTATCAGGTTGTGATCAATGACTCCAGCAGAGGTGGAATTGCGGGAATAAATAATTTATTTTGGGGTTAGAATATTGAACATAAACAGGAACAAAGGCGAGCGGAAACGGAACAGAATAAACACAGAAAGTTGGTTTCTCTGCTTCACCTCAACAGGTGAGAGAACAGGTGAGCACTGAGCATCCTCAGCAGGAGCTGCAGGAGGACTCCTCTCTGTCATCAGTCCTGGAGAGTCTCTGGTTCTGATGGATCTGAGAGGTTTCTAGCCTGAAACATAAAAACACATCAACCTCATTAATGTCAGTTTCATAGTTAATAAGCGTTTATGGTTCAGTTTCTGCAGCCTCTAATATTTAATGTTGATTTTTCAACACCAACAAAAACTTTTCACCTATTAAGCATCTTAAGCTGCACAGTTCAGTGTTAAGTAGAAACGGAAAGAAAAACGACAAAACTTCATCTCGTACGTATTGAACAATGCATTCATGACT
>JAVLVB010000634.1:211437-236068 GCA_032876305.1 Orestias chungarensis
AAAGTAGAATGAATTTGTGATAAAAATATGATCCTAAAATTGACCAAATCCTCATTTGCTGAAGGTCCAAACTTGTCTTGGGCGAAACTAAACAATGACAACGGCAGCAAACGGCCCCCAGTCCAGACTTTAGACACTTCAGCTCTAGAGGATCTGGGCGAAACCTGACTAAACAGCTGCTGCCTAAACATGAAGAATCCAGATTTACAAACACATGAGGTCCATAAATGAATAAAAGGATGTGTAGAGCAACTCTGGAAACATTTAAATATAAATAAAAATGTTCTGTAACAAGTTTGTAACTCACCAATATGAAAGAAAATGATTCTGATCAGCTTCCCCATCACAGAGTGGTTGGAAACAGAAATGATGTTAAACCCAAACAGCAGAGACTCAGTGTGAGCTCAACAGCAGGATGTCAAAGGTCACATGACCCAACCCAAAAAATTCACCAACATTCACTCATTCATATGTTTAAAGTCCAGAAGGACTTTATAAACTCTCAGTACAACCAAGAACCTGTCAGACAGATTTCTGCTTTTAAACTTCTTCTAAAAATGTTTCCTAACATTTGAGAACCAAAAAAGTCAGAAAACCATCAGATTAAAGTCTGATGTTCTGTTTCTGCAGCTACATGTTCCACATTCTGGTTTTTGGTTCCTCGGTTCAGAAGGAAACCACAGATGTTCTCA
The DNA here is from genome assembly GCA_032876305.1 of Orestias chungarensis. Lineage (NCBI taxonomy): Eukaryota > Metazoa > Chordata > Actinopteri > Cyprinodontiformes > Cyprinodontidae > Orestias > Orestias chungarensis. The sequence goes on from JAVLVB010000634.1 coordinate 212,130, forward strand.
ACAGCAGACCTGCTGTCCTGCATCCAACCACACTTTGACCTACATGAGGTTTAAACAGCCGACCCCCCCCAGAAACGTGCTGTTACTGCTGCAGAGACCAACCACAGAATCAGGCTCTTCCAGCTGCAGAATAACGTCTCTAATAAAGTCTCTCAACCTCAACATGATCCTGGTATGAAAACTAAATCTGATCAAGTGACGAACAGACAGAATATGTCAGAGCTGCAGTTTTCCTCTGAAAGAATCTGTCTCACTGTTGTTGGTTCAGGCTTTCTTTTGGACCCTAAATCTACAGAAATGATGAGTCTCATAGGAAAAGTTTCACTTTTTAAAGAACAGAAGCTAATTTGGCTTCTCAGTGTCTCCACCTGATGGCAGTGATGATGCTTGGTGTGATTCTAAAACCTCTTTCTATTTAATCCTTAACTTTGAGCACCTCCTCTGAAAAGGTCTCTGCTGGGCTCTGACCCAAACTTGGTTACCAGACATCTCGCCTTCTTAAGTATCTTCTCATCCTGAGGATGTTGAACAAATTCAAACCTCATTAAAAATGAAAAATTAACAGAAAGCAGAAAGAAAACGAGAGAAACTCAGACTGTAAGGTTCCATTTTCATACAGATAAATGTTCCTCTGCTACAGAAATTAGTTTTATTGACAGAAACTAAACTCTGTCTGCTGCCAGTTGTGTGAAGGGTGAATCACTCGTGCACTTTTTCCTTCCACTAAACTTTCAAAAACTATGTTTTTCCTGAAACATTAATAAAACTGGTGGGGGTGAAAATGAAGGTGCAACCAAAAACCAGCAGCTTTAACTCTGATCTGATTCACTAATTATTATTAAGTTTGACTTATTTTAAGTTTATTTGGTCTTTTTTTGACAGATTAAGATCCAGGCTGCAGCTTTGAGGCCTTCAGAAGGTCGTCCTCATGATTCTGTTTGTTCTGTCAACACAGATGAATGTTTAGATGTGGGAGAGATGTGAGATCCAGTTCCATGTTTTGTTGGGAGCTCTGCAGGATAAAACCTCCACTGAGCAGGAGTGTGATATAGATTACCAGTGTAGCCAGTATAACCAGTATAACCCATATAAACAACTCTGTGGAACTTCCCGCTCACAGTTGAGGTTGCTTGTGCGGACATGTTACTGTTATTTAAGCCACAGCATCTAGAAAATGAGGCTTCCAGGATCATAGTGAGATGATAATAAAACAGGATTGAGTTTAGATCAAGGAGAAAAGTCCGATCTGGATCATTGCAGGTCCTAACAAACCTGAATCAGTTTAGCTGGAGGAACCAGAACATGAGTCGCATGCTGGGGAGTAATCAGGAGTTTCCTGGAGTTTCTCTTTGTTTTCAGGGGATTTCTTCTGGTTGTCATGGTCTGTGTTTTTGTTCTCTGTTTAGTTTGTTGTAGTTATCTTGTTTTACTTTGTTATCATTAGTTATTGTTTTCTTTAGGTTATTTTCTATCTTTGTTTTTGTTCTTTTCTGTGTTCCCCCTCTTCTGTCTCTCTTCCTCTGTGTTTTCCTTCACCATCATCATCTTCATTCACTCACCTCTGTCTCCAATTAGCTAATCACCTTCTCCACTTCTCCACTTCCTGCTCCTCAGTATTTAACCCTCATTCTTTCATTCATGCACTCACCGCTGGATCGTCCGTTGCCTCGTCTCCAAGCTCCTTCTCCTGCCATTTCCTCACCGCCTTCCCCTGCTTGTTGGTTCTCTGTGCTGGTTCTCTCTCCTTCATCGTTCTCCTCCGTTCCCCTTCTCAGTTTATTCCTTAGTGTATTCAGGTTTTTCTCGCGCCCCTCGTTATCATTGTTTATTAGTTTGTTCTTTATTGGCTTTTATTTTCTCCGCCTGCGTTTATCTACTGGTTGTGTTTATCCATTCTTTGTTATGTTCATAATTCTAGTCCCGTGTTTATCCTTGTGTTTTTTTCATCCTCCATCCACGTGACTTTGGATCACAGTTCATGTTCTGTTCGTTTACTTCCCTTCAATAAATCTTTTCTCATGCAAACCCACCTCTGCTGGAGTCATCACCTCCGACCCTGACACTGGTATCAGCAGCTGTTTTCTTTCCTTCTGCCAGAAAACTCACTGAGTCCACAATGAGGCATCAGGAGCTGGAGTTCAGGCCTAATTTGGGAAATGATTCTGTCTGACTAATAAGATTCTGTAATGGATCCTGACGAACAATAAGCAGGACTTTTAGAGGAAACCCAAACAGAAAACATCGATAATTTAATAATGAAACAAAAACTCTGAAGCCATATATATGTTCAGCTCCATCCTTTATTTTATACAGAAGGAGGAACTATCATGTCAGTCATCAACATGAGCAACAGTAGAAGAAGAGACCTGCAGGAGCCACGTTCTTCTTTACAGACGATTTGGGGCGTTCTAAGTTACATCTTCACCCTGAAAGTCGGAGGATATTTCTAATGCAGACTTTTGTTTCCAAGCTGGCTGCTTCACTTATTAGAGACGAAGCTGTGGTGGAAAAACTAACTGCATCTTTTTTCCTCAACAGAAACTCTTTGCAGAGGTTCATGCTTGGCTAGTTAGGAACAGAACCACAGCTCCGCCATATTGGAATCCCAACCTTGTTAACATGATACACTGGAAAGCAAAAATCTCCATGCATTAATTTCTACTGATGAATCAAATTAAACCCATGAATCAGTAAAGTCCTCGCCTGCATCATGTGGGCGGGGTCATGGTTTTGGAGGGTGTGGTCACTCGGTTGACTCCACCCCTAATCTGCAGGTATATTTGTGTGGCAGTGATGAAAACAGATGAATGTCCTCAAAGGATCATGGAGTCATTGCCCTGTTTGTTTCTCAAGTTTCCTTTGGTTTGTTTAAAGACGTCCAGCTGCTTCCTCTGAGGTATGAAACATCTGGAAACATCTGCTGCTCCTCTTCACGACTGACACAGCAAACATCTTTAGTAACAAGAGGCATTTTCAGCTGCTTAGAGTGAAACTGAGCGACTGCAGAAATGTACATAAGAATGTGAAAATGACTGAGAGATGTTCACTAACAACAAACGAAGGAAATTAAAGAAGTGATACAAAAAAAGATGAAATGTTTGTAGCTGTAAAATCATGAAATAATAATCAGTTCTATTAAATATGTGTGGTGATCCTTGAACATCACACTGAGCTTTAATGCAGCAGTACGTTATCCGTTAGCATGGCTGGTCTGTCTGTGGATGCTCCAGTTTGGCGTAGACCGTTGTCAGATCCATGGAATCGTTGGTTCCTGGTGGTTCTGGAGCGTTCTCTGTCTGAGGAAGGAAACAGGAACTGGATCAGTGGAACAGCAGGAAGTAGTTTCTGCTGTGTCAGCAACAAACTCTTTGGTTTCTGATGTGTTTAAAACAGTTGCTGATTTACACTTTCAGGGACTAGAAGGGAAATATCGTCTCTGTTCAGATAAAAAAACACGTTTAACTTGTTCTGAGGTTTGAGCTCAGTCGCCTCTAGTTGGACCAAAGCTGAGTTTCTCTGACAGAATCCACCTTTGGACACTAAAACAAACCTGGATGCCTCCAGGCTGAAGTCGCCATAAATAACCTTCCAGGTCATAAACCTGCAGGCTGTAATCTCTGAGTCACCTTCAAATGCAAAATGAATCAATGATGGATTATCAGATGAACCATGAAGAACAATAACCATCTGTTTCCAAGGCTTCTTCTGCTTCCTGTTTTTGAACAGACGGCTTTTTTATTCCTTTTTGTTCTGGGAACAGCCGTTAACGCCTGATCTGTTTACCCAACACAGAAACCTGACCCAGACTCTGTGGTGTCAGGTCACCTCTGCTTGTTTCCTGCTTTCCCTACAGAAATTATTATATTATATTATATTATATTCCTCAATCTTCCAGTGTGTTTCCACTAAACACTAAATAACACTGACTTAGGACAACATGTTGGGTTTACTTTCTAGTTAGAGTTGATTACTTGTGTTGGTTCAGGTTCTGGGAGGGCGTTAATGATCTAAACTAAGAGCTTCATCTCCCAGTAGCTTTAATAAAAGCTCGACTGCAGCTGTGATTAGTTTAGCTCTGTTTCTAAGTTTAAATAGTTTCTGACCTTCTCATTTGACAGTTTTTATTTATGGAGCCTTGAAACCTTCAGCAAACATCCTGTAAAAGAGAACAGGGCGGATATATTTGCTCAGCTTTATCTCACAGTAAAGGTAAACATGAGTTAAACTGCAGAGGAGAAGAGAAGCTTCGGTTTATGATACTGGATCCTGGTAACACGTCTGTTTACCTGAGGGGACGTCTGTTCACAATCCTGCTTTGGTCTTTTGTCCTTAATATGAATTGGCGTATACAGGACTTCCCCTTGTTTTACCGAACCTGCAGAAATAAAAGTAACATTTAAAATGCTCAAACAAACGAGTGAAGCTTCTGTGACTAAAGAGAGGAAAGAGCAAAGCTGTGATGTCAATTAAATCAATACTGAGTAAGAAAAGTAAGAAAAGAGAGCTGAACAGAGTCAGTTTCAATGTTCCCTAGAAATAAAGATCTGTAAAAAAGAGAAGAGGAAGTTCAACAGGAGGAAAAAGATTAAATATAAAACTGCCGATCAGAACAGAAATGATCTGCTGCTAAACTTCCTGTTATCTTTAATGGAATATAAAAGCTTCTAATGTATTATTCAGATATTATATCTAATCGATTTATCCACACACTTATCCCAGAGCAGTTTGGTCTCAGTTTAATGGACCAGTTTCCAGTTCTAGCCGGTCTGAACGTCACAAAAAATCACAATCATCACCGTTTCTCCAACTTCCTGCTAGATTATAAACAGGAAATGTTATTTCCTGTTGCTCCACAGCCAACGCCCCATCATGCTCCCATCATGTTCCCATCATGCTCCCATCATGTTCCCATCATGTTCCCATCATGCTCCCATCATGCTCCCATCATGCTCCCATCATGTTCCCATCATGTTCCCATCATGCTCCCATCATGCTCCCATCATCACCAGTTTGTTAAGATACTGCAGGCCTGAAGTTCTCTAGATGTTTCTGTATTTTCTGAAGTTAGGAGAGGATTTCCTTTGAGTCTGAGAGTTACTGGCTTTCTAAGAGCGTCTCTTATCAACCTTAGTTTGACCTTTAGCGCGGCTAACTGGTCTTTCATTAATCTGAATGCAGATCAGTTCCTTTTAAAATGAACTGATTATTAAAGATGAAGTTATTAGTCCAACCGTTTATCTTATCCTGAAACTGAGCACAAAGCTGGAAATACAAACTTCATTCTGATTCACATTTATAAAGACTCTCAGCTTTAAAGCTCAGTCAGAAAAAAGTCAGGTTTAATAAAAAAGCATCTAAATAAAAAGAGTAAATAAAGTAACTTTGTTAGTTAATATGAGTAAATCTCCATGAACTCCCAGAAAGACCAACAGAGACAGTTTAAAGGTTCAGAAGACAAAACTGTCCCTTTAACCCCCAACCAGCCTTTATTAGTCAGTTATTAAAGTTTGTGTCTGAAAACAAGCAGTTTTACTTTACCAACGTCTTCCGACAAACTAATCTAACGTTAATTTGGTGTTTTTAGGGTCCTGATCTTCAGCAGCTCCTCCTGTCTCTCCTTCACATGACAATTTTACCCAAAACAGGAAAAGAAAACAGGATCTTCTTTTTAGATAATAAGAACAATTTCTCCTTTCTTGGTTCTCTTTTGAAACCTTTTTGTTTTTGTTTTCTGAAATCATGTGATGGATCTTAAACATGATGAAATTAATAAACAGTGGAACTAAATGACTTATTTGAATGTAAAGATGCAGCACAGACTATAAGGAACTAAATTATTAATTAGCCACCGTAAAATTAAATGTATTGATAAAACAAATAAATAAATAAACAGATTATTCAAATTAAATGTAAAATTACAACAAATTCAGCAGAACGATTGTAATAAAAGAGGCTGGATTAACAACTGGAGCAAAACAAACTGAAGTAAAGGAACACTAAGCGTTAAACATAGAATAAATCTCAGCAGCTAAACTACAGCAGAGAATCGCTGCTCAGACAGAAATTACCATAATTTATGCAGAAATCATCTTTGTCTTTTCCTGCCATTAAACTGGTTCTAATGTTAAACTGGTTTTAGAGCAAAATCAGGTTAATCTGAGGAGAAATAGTTAAAATACTGATGTCCAGCTGGAAATTAAAAAGCTTTTTGACATTTAAAAATGATTTTCTTCATATGTTTCTAAAGTTCCAGAAGCAAAAACCTTCTGGCTTGTTTCCTGGATTATTTCTGAACGACCTGGAAAACACCTGAGTATCTTTCTGGTCTCCCAGGTCTAATTACCCAGCAGACTCAGGTTACCGTGGAAAGTACCGACTGTTCACTGGAGGATCAAATTACCAGAATAAACCAGTAAAGCCTCCAGTGGTTGATGGTTAAACATCTAAGCATTCAGTCTTCATGACTGAGTCTAAAAATGTGGAAACCAAACAGAGTAAAATGAGCTTCTGTTCATTTGACTCAATTAAAGAAATAAATGATCCAAGTTAAGTTAGATTTAGCAGCCGGTCTGCTGCTCAAACAACCTGCTGTAGAAAAACATGAAGCTGAATAATTGTTGCATCAGGACCAAAGAATATTCGACAGATTATTTACAAACTGATATTCAGACCTTTCAATAGGAATTTATTAAATTAATCTCAGACATAAAAGGAAATGATCAAATACCTGCCTTGAGTTTGTCCAGTTGTTTCCTTCTTGTTCAGATATTTCTTCTTGGTCATCCAGCCTCCCAAAGCAACCAAAGCAATTAAAACGATACCCAAAATAATCCCTGTGATTAAATCTGTCACAGAGAATAAAGCAAAACAAAAATCTAATTATTAGAGAAACTATCACAAAACAAGATAAATGAAAGGTCTGATTTATCTCACATGTTCTGTGTTGATCCTCAGAATCTGTCTCCTTAAACCCACAGGATGACGTCAGATTAACGTTAACAGTCTTGTTTTCTGCAGGGTTGGAAGCTACACAACTGTAAGATGAATCTCTGTAAATCTTCTCTACAGTGATGCTTAAAAACAAGGCCGAGCTGCTCTGGTTCACAACCTCTTGACCTTTGAACCACAGCAGAGTTGCTGGTTTGTCCACAGAACAGAGCAGAAAGCAGCTTTCAGAGGTCAGATTCTGAGTTTCTACTGTAGGAGTCGGTGCTGGATCTGCAGAGAGAATCAAACCAGATTTTAGATTTTCAGTGAAAAATGATAAAAATATAATAATCTATCAGCTTTCTGTGTTGTACTGGTGTCACAGAGAGGGAACTGATCACAGTTTTGGCTTCATGAACTTCCTGTTTGTTATAGAAAACGTTCATTTTTATCTGCATTAAGCCCCACATTGGTTGGTTTGCGTTTACCTGGAGGAATCTCTATCCCACCATAATCCAACAAAGCCTCCTCAGCTTTATTCTCTAGATCATGTTCCTTTAAATCTAGACCCGAGATTTTGATTATCAGCACCTTTAAACGTGTCCCTGGTCTAACACACCTGAATCAAATAATCATCAGCAGGACTCTGGAGAACTACCCAGCATAAAAAGACCCTCGCCTAGAAGCTCTTGCAGGTCCAGTTAACCAAACACTGCAGTGGCAGAAACTGCTCTATGGATCAACGTTTTCTTAGGTTTTATTTCTAGTAGTTTTGACATTTCTATCCTAGAATTGAAATTTCCCTCTGGAATATTTCCCCTGGGACTGTGAGCTGCTGTGTCCTTGCTGCTGTTACCAATTGGTCCATTCAGTTCAAACAGTTCCAAGATGTCAGGGGGAGGGGAAGGAGCGTCTTGTTTACATCATTTCCAGGAGAACTTGAGGATAGCAGACGGTCAAGGTCACCCGGGGAGCCGAAATCAGGAAATGATTTGTTTTAGGCAGGCAGACGCTTATGTTTCTGTCTACCTTGAGTGCTTCTGTCTCTCAATGGCGAGTCTGATCAGACGAACTTGGACCTTACTGCCCGTCTGAGAGACCAACTTCCTCCAAGATTATACCATTAAAGGGAGTCCAGAGGCCCGCCTGCGATCCAATTCAAGAATCACATCCAGTTTACGGTTCAGCATCTCAGTCTGAGTGTTGGTCGCTCTCCAACCACCCTCATTCGCTCCCAGCCGCTTTTCATTGGCCAGGGCAACTGCCGTTGTTTTCCTATTTTGTCAGGAAACCTCCGATACCAAAAAGCAGAAATCCTGTCATCATAAATCCAATCATGTACAAACTTCTACGTCCTCGACTGACATTTTTGACAGACACACAATCTTCCACTTCATCCAGGATTCCATTACATGTCCTGCAAACACTGTCCCCTCTGGAGTTGAGGGTTGCCCCGGCTTCATGTTGCATTGTCCAGCTCACCAGATCCGTAATTTTCAGTTTGGAATATATGCAAAGAGACGCTCCGAAAACGAAAGACACAAAACGTAGAGCTGAAGCAGGTCATGGACTGGATACTTGAGAAAGTCTGTGGAGATCAAATTTTCCATCTGCCGACTAAACAGGTGACTCTCTAGCTGGAGCGTTTACAGGCCAAAGAGGAGGAGGAGGAGGATGAGGATGCTGTTGGAGTTATTCCAGACTCATAATCCAGATGTCCCAGTGTGTTCCAAGGAAAAACAAGCCGGCAGCCGTCTAACCAATGAACACGGCAGGAAGATGAAGGAAGCACCATGGTACACCAGAAGGTCCAGTGGATGTCGGAGGTATTTGATGTGTTTAAGCGATTTAAGTTACTCTAGATATGATTTCCATGGCTTCTTCCTTGTCAGCCATATTTATTTTCTCTGAACACATTTTGTTTTTCAAGATTTCCCCTCAGACTCACTGAACTGTTTGTATTTTGTCTTTGCCGTCTAACTTCAACATACACTAGAACCAAACAGGTTTTTCATCATGTTTGGAGTCTCAGGTTCTGAAAAGCAAACAAATATTCTTGAATCTTTCCATGTGAACGAGGCCTTAAGCTTCAGCAAGAAAAAAACGGAACTCCAGACTAATAGAGTTAAATCAAACTTTAATAAAGAGAAAACATGCGTAAAGTCTTCAGATGAATGTGGGAATCACAGAGATCACAGAAATAAAACTTTGCTCCAAGTTCAGTGTTGATCAGAATTCAGCAGGAAAAGCAGCAGCCTGCTCAGACTTGGTGAGGCTTTGAGGACCGCAGGCAGATTTCGTTCAGACAATTTAAGAACGACTTTCTGGTTTTGTAACATTAAGATTTTACCCTGATTGTTATATCTGACCTGAATGATCATAAATAATAACAGACATTATTGATGGCAGATCCTCTTGAGTTTAATTGAGTTGAATCACCAGCAGCAGAATCTCCATAAGAACAAAACTGTAGGTTCTTATTTCATTCACGGTTCTACTGTCTGATTTGAGAACTGACAGGTTCTAATGACCACTTTCTCAGCCTTTATGACCTTTAACCCAACCTGGACTATCAACTGAACCATCTTCAGTCCAGTCATATAAGAGATGATTGAAGTCAAGGTTTATGAGCTGAAACCTTCTAAAGTTACTTGTGTTTATCAGGTGATGAAGATGTAGCTGTAATAAAATAATACCAATATTTAAAAAGAGATTTTTTTTTGTCGTAGTTTTAATAATGAATTGTTAGAATGAAGCAAAACAAACCAGTCGTGTGTTTCCAAGATAATATTACTCACCATAAACTGTGAGAGAAAAAACGACTAGAGATGCTGGTTTCTTAGAGTCGACTTTATAAACTCCAGAGTCGTTCTTCTGCAGGTCTGAGAGAGTAAAGAGTCCAGATTCTTTGTTCCAATGAAGTTTATTGTTGTATTTTTCCTCTAAAATCTTAGGACCTCTATCATCCAACATAGCAATAGCGCTTATTTTATCATAAATAAATCCCAACTCCAGCACAGGATGAGGCAGAGAGACGCTTCCTCCAACGACTGCAGTCAGATTCTTTATTTCCTCAGCAGGAGACGATCTTATTATCACTGGAAAACATCAAAAAAACAGTCAGACCTAACAATCCAGAACATATCATATCTCATCTTCCATCACCTTATGACATAATTTCAATTTAGCATCAGTAACAGCAGCCGCTTCATCATTAATATTTAACATGCTTCATCAGTTTCTGATTCTTCCAGCTATGATGTTACTCCAACACAGACCGTCTACATATCACGTCTTAATTCATGATTCTCAGTCAGCACTTATCTCTTCATATACATGATGATTTTCTGTTTTATAGTAACTTCTAGGACAGCTAATAAAAACAGCTCAGGCTGAGACGGACCTGAAGCAGCTCTCATGTAGCAGCCGGAGCTGCATATATAATCTGAATTAAAGTAAAGATGATTACTGATAAATTACTGATAAAACTTTAATACTCAGGTGCTCAAGGAGAAACTTTATACATCATAAAAATATGATGATTACAGCTGCAGTTGTTTGAATTTTATTGATTTTTATAACTGACACTGTGACAAAGTCGCTAAATCAGCAACAGGATGGTGAATATTGTAACCACAAGATTAACAAAATAATGGTGGGTGGAAAAGAAAAAGGGGACAGTGGCAGAGTTTCAGACCTTTGCAGAGGTAGGAAAGATCCGTGGATATTATCGGTTTCATATCTGATTTTAATCATCCAAAATAAAGAGTCTTGGACGATCAACTCATCAGAGGATTTATTGGTACATCTCTACTTTTAAATCACTAAATGTAAATGTAATGCAACTCTGACAACATTCTTAAAGATGCTTCTAATCTGCTTGTACAGACTAAATGTGCTGACAACTGGTATTTGTTTAGTAGGAATCAATGCACCGTAACCCTGAGACATTCTCAGAGTGAGATTAAGCACATAATCTAGTGAGGTTTGGGACAAACAGGGTCAAAGGAGGAAACTCTGCAGTGATGTTGCAGCTGCACGGGTCCGTCGTAGTGACTGAAAGTGCTGATCAACTTTCCTCCCTCATTTAGGATCAACAGTCTGATAGTGATGGAAAAAGAGATCAGTCCTAGATATGAGCGGCTGGACAGAGTTTCCTCCTCCCAGTGTCCAAACTTTGTCTCAGAGAGCAGATAAAAGTCTGGGTCATTTAGGAGGAACTCATCCTACAGCTGCTCCTCCACACCCAGAGGAGCCAGTCGAGGTGTTTCAGGCCTCTGGTTAGGATGGACCCTCCCTAGTGGGATGTCTAAGTTACATCCCACCAAGAGGAAGGCCAGGAGACGATGAGGACATGATGGAAGGACAATGTTTCTCTGCTGCTTCTGTTGTTATGATGTTAACCCATATCTGGTCAATTCATGCAATGAGGACAAATTATAGTCTCCTCAAATTATCTTTACATTTCTGTTAGCGAGCAAAAACAAGCTATTATAAAAATAACTTCAAGATGTTGGTCCAACTGTCCTTGACGTCCTGATTTAATGTCTAAGTTGCTGCTACATAAATAAACAGCTACATGGAACAGAAAGGAAATGCTTCCTAAAATATAAGCAGCTCTGTCCCAGAAACTCTGCTAAAGAAAAGGAAACCTTTAACTTAAAGAAGATTATGTCCTTTAATTACAGGCTCAGCATGTTTTAGGCAGTTTATAATTATTCATAATTAAAAGGATTATTCCCAACGACACTGAAGGTAACTCCTGTCTGTATTTACTCCAACATTTGCATTTGTAATCGTGCAGACATGCAGTCCAGTGTGATTAAACCGTTTCAAAGCTGCAATTATTCCCTTCAGTTTTGGTGAAAAACCAAGAAAAGTGTTTGATAAGAAGTTGGTTTTTAAGATTAAAGGTCAATCAAAAAATAAATAAAAGTTGTGTTTTAGGTGTAAGTGAATGCGTTGTTGTGTCGTATCGTGGGAGATGATCAATATTGAAGCATTAATAATACCATCCTCGTCCTGTGTGTGTGTATGGCGATGGTATTAAGGCTCTAAAACATTCTGTAACTTGTGTGCAGGTTGGAATAAAACCCAGAACTATGTCGCTCTAAAGGACAGAAGGCCCTGCTGTTGGTTGTGTTCATGTAAACAGTTTTATCTCCACTATAAACACTGTGTTTGGTTTCTTCCAATAAAATCCAGACACTCTAATTTACAACAAACAAGTCGGCGCCAGACATGAAACACAGAGTTTAGAGATAAAATGTCCAGAGGTTTTGGATCAAGTATCTAAAGTAAACCTGTGTTTGGTTTCTGTATCACTGTTCTCCAATAAAAAAGACTCCCTACTGTTATTATGACCATGATGCTCATTTACATGTTATTAACTGTGCTACATATAATCTAAGACGTTTTCATGATGAGATAAACTCTGTCAGATGAAACCTGAGATGTGGATGAGGAACATTTTCAGATCTCAGCAAATACAATCAAAACATCCCATTGAGCAGATTAAGAAAGCAGCTGGGCCTACAACTCCCAGCAGTGACTCTGATCTTCAGGGAAATGTAGGAGAATATCAGCGTCTCAACAGATATCTGGCTGCTCTGGGCAGCTGTGACCAAGCTGGGTGTCCAGAAGCATTTAGAGGTTTAAATCCCAGCAGAGTTTTTGTGCTCCATCCCTAACATACGTCTTCATGCTCATGTCCTTCTTTTGGCTCCACACAAACATCATCAATAAATCTCAGAAGAGAGATTTTACTGAGAAGATCTCAGCTCAGCTCTGAGCTGTCCTTAAATAATTTAGATCCTTCCCAGATCTATAATAGACTCTAATCCTTCTACACAACACGATCATTTCAGGCACACGTTACTTCTGTCCGTAATGGAGTTGTGTAATTTCCCCTGAAATTCTACTTTCTAATCAGTCTCTCAGGACCGTAGACGAGGAAGAAGAACAATAAATCAATGCCTTTGCTTTCTGGCATAGCTATTTTTGAACAAAGAGACCAAAGCTGAGCTGGTGTTACTGAACATGAACATACAACTCATTGCTTCTCCTTCCTGCCGAGAGTTTTAATTCCTCTGCAACGGGACTCAAGCATTTAACCTACAAACAGCAACAGAGCCAAATGATCTGCAAATAGCCGTTAATGGTTCCTAAACTCCCAAACCAGAGACTGCCCTCTTCAAACAACATGGGATCCTGTTCATTAGGACAAACACGCATGATTGGTGAGGACAAGCTGTCTGAATGGAGACCAAAGCAGATGTGGGCTTGTTCATTCAAGGACCAGATAGTAATAATGATCTTCCTCGGCACCACGACCTTTTCAAATGACTTACAGAACAAAGTAATACGTTTCAATGTCCACCAGTTTAAAATCCTACTCCCCTGTGAAATTACACATTCACAAATGATGTGATTCACAAATGTAGGACCAACAAGAAGAAAGCCACACTGATCCTCCTAAATCTGAGGAGTCTTCACCTCATATCTGTCACCATTGACTCACACCAAACGCCATTCGGGCGTCAAAGTCGTGGTGCAAAGCTTTAAGTTGGACGCATCTGTGTTTTGTGCGTATTTAGAGTCAGACACTTGTAATGCACTTGAAAAACGTGTCCAGACTTTCCTGATCTCATCAACGGTCCCAACAGAACATTGCTGTGGAGTTCCTTGCGACTTCCTTGAGTTTTGTGAGTTTATCCACCAACTGTAGTTGCTGTGCTGCTTATGAGGATCAATTTCAGCACTATTTGTGTCTCACCAGGAGTAGATTATCATTATATTATTATTATTTTGATCACTTTCAGACTCTTGTCTTCCTCGCTGTTGAAAATGTGCCACTCAATCACACAGCAGGGTTTCTCTTAATGGTTGATACTCAAGCTTCCAGCAGCAAAAGTTCAGATGAATGAAAAACCAAACACACGTAACGCATGAACCTTCTCAACGCCCCCTAGATACACCAGTAAACCAGACGCTTCCATGCAGCATTACTCTAATCTTTCTCCCAACACTAGAAGAAGGTTTTCCATCGTTAAGCGACAAACAATCCTCCTGAAACTCATGGAGGACAAGCATCAAAGCTGGGCTCTCATAACAGCACAGGTTTCCAAGTCTTTTACATGTCTCTGTCTTCTTCACATAAGTGCGATAATCAGGTCATTAGGAGGACTCTGGAGAACCGACTGCATCCTGAGGAGAGGATTCAGCCATTTGACTCAAGTGTGTTGGGACACGGGAACTTCAGAACTAAAAGACTCCTGGCTCAAGGGAACTGCAAAAATAAGACTTTGAACCAAAAATCTTTGTGGCAACTCATCAATGGTAAATGTCCTGACTTGCTTTGTGCTTTACCAAGTCCAGAGGACCCCAAATTCACTCATTCACTCACTCATTTATAGTGTTGTTGGTGAGCTACATACAGTAGCCACAGCTGCCCTGGGGCAGTCAGACAGATGCATCATCATTTTTACCAGGATTATTTTTAATTACAATAATCAACTGGCTGCTGGGAACAATGAACAGTGGCGCCCTCTGCTGTCAAAGCAGATTTATCAATAATACGATGAGTTTTAATTAAGTAATCAAAAGCCAATCAACTAATTTCATTCATATGAATTGTAGAATTTTAATGTTAAAAAAATCAACATTTTGGTTTATTTACATTTTTATAAAAGGATATAAGTCATGAGTTATATTTTCAATATGTTATTCATACATTTATAAATACCCAAGTTCCAAATTAAATATTTAATTCACAAGCAAAATATTTTAGCTTATAAACTAAATGTTTATTCTCCAAACGAAACTTTTTATTTTTAAACTATATATTTGGCCTGAAAACCTAAAATTTAGCGTAATAATTGGTTTCCAAACAAAATGTTGAGGTTGATGAGCTAAATATTTACATTATATGAAGCAGAAGTTGACTATCAGAATGCTGCTGTTGCTTTCTTAGCTGTGGCTGTGGATCCCTGAGTAAAAATGTCTGCATACGTCCCATAATCTCAGTTAACGCAGAAGAAGCAATTTAACCTTGCGAGCTAAAGTTTACGTTGAGGTTCCCACGAGCTTTTATTCTTTGTCTAACTCTGCAAATCAGCTTTTAGTTAAATGTTTAGCCGGCAACGTAAACATTAGCTTGTAAATGTTTATTATTTATTTAATTTGGAATTAGATATTTAGAGTAAACGCTAAATACTTAAATATTTGGATATTAATAAATGTATGAATAACACAGTGAAATTAGAAAATGAATCCCCCTTTTTATTCTTATGATAATCTATATAAACCAATTTAATAAACCAATATTTTGAGTTATTTTACTTAACAAACAGAACCCAAACCTGCTAAATGTTCTGGTTCATTCGCTCATCGGACTCTTATTTACAAGGTTAACTTGTTTTCTGTGAACCAGATTAAACGGTTTTGGTGTCCCCCAGAGGTGTGTGATTGGCCCTCGGTGGTTCATAATTAAAAGTGAAAATTGCCTGATTGTTTCTATTTATTTTATTTTAGTTAAATTTTAGGTTGAATATGTAGCAACAGGCATCCATTAAACTAATTTAGACGGTTTTGGAACATTTTAACACTTCACAAAGCTACACCCTAAACTGAAGAACAAGAGCCAACAATGACGTCACTACAAAAAATAAATAAATAAACAAAACAAACAATACAATCGTTTCTTTAGAGCTTAGTTTAAAAATCACCCTTGATAAAATAAACACAAGTATATTTTTACATTTCAAAAAGGCATCAAGGCTCCTAAGATCTGAAAGTTAAATATTAAACTAAACAGAAATTTATGCCATAAACAAATGACCTTATATTTATAAACCATCAAATCTAATTTAAAGAGATAATTCATTTCAAAACTCCTTTAAAACCTAGATTTATCGATTTAAACACACAGTAAATTATAAAAGCTTCTACAAACATATTCGACCTAAAAATGTGAAGATTAAAGAAAAACTCACCAAGAAATGAGAGAATCAAAGTGATCCAAGGATCCATCTCATAATTTCATCCAGACAAACATTATTTGTGTCCAACTGAGAAACAGAAACTGCAGAAGAAAAATCCACAGACAAGATGCAGCGTGTTCTTCCTCATCTGTGCTGTTACTGAGCGGCGGAACACTAACAGATCATATTTCATCATTTAGACATTTCATTCAACAAGCAGCGACGCGAACAAAAATCAGCTTTAGAGCAAGAAAACATGAAATAACGACATTGTGGGTTTTTAGTGTTATTATGGAGACAGTTTTAAACAAATACTGTCCCTGTGGAGACGCGAGACTTTGTCATCATTTATTACCCTAAATTATGCAAATAAGACCAACCGACAGAATATTACTAACTAACTTCCTTTCAGCTGATTTATAGGAGACTGGAGAGGAAGAATAAGTGATTATTGAGCAGAAAATAAGTTTGGTTGGAAAAATAGTTCCTAATCTGAAACTGTTTTATATCGTATTAATTCACTCTGAGTATAATTCAGGATAAACATCAACTTTCTGTCTGTTAACCATTAAAACTCAAACCCTGCATTCATCTCTGGTTCTGTTTCTGTTTCATCCATCAGCTAAACTGCTGATGGAATCAAGTATAATAGACTATTTCTCATTGTTACACGACATAAGGATCCAAACTGCTCAAAAATGAGTTCTTTAATTGTCAGACCTCTACTTCTGTCTTCATCTCATCATCGCTCATATAATCAAGGATGAGATGAGAACAAATGCTCTGCAACTATCGAAGACCTTCATCATCCTCAGAGTGGAGCTGATGCTACTGATGGGAGCTGCTTCCACCTCTGGACTTCCTTCCTCTGTGACCTCTCCTAGAGTTTCATCAGTTTAACGGCGCCTGGTTTTAATATTTGATTTGATTCATTATTTCCGATAAAAACTTTGGCTCAGGAAAGCAGACGGTGAGGAGAGTGAGGAGAGCATTAAGGAGGCAGGAGGCCAGTTTCCTCTCCCATTATGTTGCTGTTAGGAGCCGTTCTGCTCCAGCCTATCATGAGCCGTAAAATCTAATTAGATGAGATAATGCCTAGAAGAGCAGGCCGACCTCGCGTCTCTGCTTCAGCTGCAGGACGATCAATAAAAACGATCGGCTGATCCAGAAAGATTCCTCAGAACCCAAATATCAGCTCAGCAGAATTTCTGACTTTCTTCTTCTCTAGTCTGAGGTCGATTTTCTTCGTCTATTCGTCTTTTTTCATGGTGACAAATATAACTGCTGTGCTTTTATGCCTGTTTTCTCTCAGCCAATCATAGTTCAGTCTTTAAATAAATGTATTATGCTCAGTTTTCAGCAGGATGTTTACAGCGTCTCCTAACATGAATCATGTTATTCAGACAATGGATGGTGTGTTCTGCTAAAAACTCGATTTCTTCTGTTAAAATGCTGTTTTATTACAACATTCTATCTTTTCTGGATCATATCTTACTAAATTAGTAATTACAGATTTTACTTGTTGCCTTCACTACTTTCTAAATGTAACATATAACTTCATACCATTTTGAACCATTCTTATGAAAACTGGATGGGATGATTATCACTTTTCCCATTTAAGGCAACCTTGAAACAGCAGGTCTCCATCCCAAATTCAGATTTTTTACAGCAATACATTATTTTAATTAGTCATTGTTGGTACAATTTCAATGTAATCCAGACTTGTGTGTGACCTTAAGCATAACCTAGAGGGCATGAACAGAAGGAGAACAAAGAGGTCTCACAGCAGCTTATGATGAAAGAAAGGTGAAGACGTTCAGGACAGAGCTTTAGCTTTAGCCTTTATTTCTGGGTCTATCTGATGCACAGGCTAGCTAGCATGGCCGTTGATGAAGGAGAAACCGTGTTCTGTTGTTTCTCCTTTATTAACACGCCAGCAGTAACCTGGTAACCTCAGCATCACCTAGAAGAACCTGATCAACACCAAGATGTTCCTCTTGGCTCTGATTGGTTGTTTCTGACCAGGTGATGATGTAGTTCTGCAACTGCTGGACTACTGAGAGAAGACAAAGGAGCTTGATTTGTTTTCACTCATTAGCCTTCTCTGATTATACTTTCACAATGTAGGGAAAGTTTTAGAGAATATTAAAAATATATTTTTAGTATAACTGTTTCTTTCTTTTAGATTTTTTTCTTGACTTTTGGATTTTAAAGCTTATTGGACTCATTTCCCTCCAGTTTGAAGAATCATGAGCCAAAATGAGTTTGCTCTGGTGTGTTTACTTATGGAAAGTCCTATAGGTGCCAATAATTACACCATCAGTAATTTGGTCATAATGTTTTCTTACAGCCCCTCCAAGGACAAATTACATTTTCAAATAAAATAAAGACACTAACACTTGATGTTGCTGTGATCTCTGCTCCAGAAAATGTTCATGGCGACAGTAGAAAGGAACCCTGGAAGAAACCTGAAGCAGAACCAGAAACCAGGCCCAGTTTGAGGCCGTCTACATTCAGAAAGAAAGTCTTCATTTACCTCCGTGAGATTCTTAACAGCCAAATATTTATTACATCTTTATTTGGATTGACTGTCTTTAACCCTGAGTTTGTCTACATGTAAATGTTTTTAGATGTCTGAAGCATATATATGTTTATCAGCACATATTCTTATCCTCCAACTCATTTTGTGCTCAGTAGCTGCAGACCATTGAGTCTCTGCCTGAAAGTGTCTGTTGAAACAAACCACAGCTCTTCCTGTTTCCCCTACAAGCTCAGTGAGGGGGCAGATTAAAGTAGATCTACTCTGCATGTGTCCAGCCATTAAAGCCGTCCTGCTAACCAATCTGAGACCGAGAGGAAGCGTGGAGCAGCAGAGACGTGAGGCGACCACCACATCCCCTCAGAGCGAGCCGTCTTTCAGCGGAAACTAAAACCACAAACATCAACTTTCTCACGCAAATTAACTGTAGATGCTCACTTGTGTTTAACCAACGAGACGCTGAAACTCAGCAGGAATTTATTCATCTCTGTTTATTTATGTGTTACAAATTCATAACACATGTTTTAGTTTAGTTTTAGTTCACATTAGTTACACGACTTGTAACATTCACAGCTAGCTTTACAGCAATCCTTCATACTGAGCATGCATGTGGCGACAGTGGAGAGGAAAAACTCTGCTGTGACCAACTGGGAGTTTGAGAACACAGGTTTATTTTTTATGTTCAAGAAAAGTTAATAGAACATAAACGAGTTGCCGGCAGCACCATCTCAGCCCCCCCCCCCCTCTTCAATAGAGACTAGTAGTAAACAGTTGAAATAGCAGCAGTTATTGTACATTAGAAAATTGTAGAAGTAGAAAGTGTCATGGTGAGGAGAAGTGGTCAGATTGTCCTCCAGCAGTCTCAGCCTATAGCAGCAGAACTACAGATAGCTCAGGATAAGATAACTTGAAGCTCAAGGAAGATGAAGCCAAGAGGACCTTTTACACAGAAGTAATTCCCACCCTGAAGAGGAGAATCCATCCTAACTTTGTTGTAAAGTTCCGTATAAGCCTAATTAGGGTGAATGTTGAAGCCTGAACACATCTGCACTGCAGACCTGCTGCAGCAGGTCCTCGGCTTCATGGTTCAAAACATGTGGGAGAACCATCCATCATTAATCTCGAGGAATGTGCCGAGAGGTAAATGCTTGCTCTGTCTGTCTTCATGTCAAGCTGGAAAGCAAAGCACCAAACTACTCAGACACCCAGCCAACCTTCCATCACATCTGCTTTATTCAATAGTCTAATACTCTAGTTTTTTTTGTCTGTACTCTCACAGAAACATGTATTTATTCTCAATGCTTTCCAGTTAATCAGAATCTCCAAGTAACTAATAGCTTTGTGTTCTGACCCATGCAGGCAGGATTGTGATAACATTGATGATTCTATAGGTTTATCTTGATGGTTCAGAATCAATAAAGGATGTGTTGACTTTACTTTTCCTAATGTAGGTGTGACCAACATGTTGTTGCTTGTTGTAAAGAGATCTTTGTGTTAGAGTTGGTTGGTAAGCATCTGCCTTGTTAGCTGAGTTGGACATAAGAGATGTAGAGAGATAGTGGGAAATGAAGAATAAAAAGATTTTATGAAAGATTTGATTTATAAAGTCTGTCAATGATTTAAATAACAAAACATGAAACACTGGCCTGGTTTAATAAAACTAACATAAGCTTCCAGTATCACTGTCTGTGTTTCTGGTGACTAAAGCCAAGTCTTATTAATATATGCAAATATAAAAATGCAAATTTTTTTGCTTTGCCTTGTAAATTCCCATTTAAAAACAGAACAGACATCAGAAAGGTTTGCTTTCAAATTCCTCTTACAGTCTAAACCCTTTTCACTTGAGGTAGAAATACAAGTTTAAATGAAAAGCTTGGAGGTTGATGGAGAGCTCAGCTTTATTCTGTATTTCAAAGTTTTTAAACACTCACTGGCCTCTTTGTTAGGTACACCTGGAATTTATTGGGTTTAACCCACTGTTGGCTTCACACCTGCTTTGAATGTTTGTGTCGAAGTTTCAACAAAGTTTCTGAAACGTTCCACATAGACTGATCCTTACTGACCTGATGGCATCCCACACTTTTTATCTGCAAATCTAATATGGTACTCATGTGTTCATGCTAACAATTTAGACCCATATACGACTGTTTAACTAAAGTCTGAGAGACCAAAAACTATATATGTAAAACTATTTATGTAGGTATGAAAAACTGGACAGCACCAATACCTGATATGATCCATGCCATGAGCGAATGGCAGCTCAACTGAAACAGCTGCTAAAAAATGGGACTCGCCCTTAATGGTTAACTGAAGGGTGCACAGTCCTGATCTAGAAGGTTCAGTCCAATCCAACTATCGGCCAATAATGTGTCTCTCTACAACATAGAAGCTCATGTCAGGCATCATAGCGGCTAAGATAAGTGGGCACATGGATCATTGCATGAGCATGGAACAGAAGGGCACCGGCATTAATACCAGAGGAGCCAAACATCAACTCCTGGTAGTTGTCCAGGACTTCAAAGCCCGATATACCAACCTCTGCATGGCTTGGATTGATTGGATCATTGAATGCTTGTAGATGTACAACATCAACAGAGCCTTCATGGCGATGTGTAAAACCACCCTTGAAGCCAACTACAAACCACTTGCTCGTGTTTCCATCAGATGTGAAATATACCAAGGAGATGCTCTGTCCCCGCTGCTGTTCTGCATAGATCTGAACCGCCTGAGCCTAATCATCTTAAGACTGGCTATGGATACCAACTCAGGAATGGGGCCACCATCAGTCACCTCCTCTACATGGATGACATCAAGTTGTATGCCAAGAGTGAGCGAGACATCGACTCACTGATCCACACCACCAAGATCATTAGAATGTCATTCGGACTAGAGAAGTGTGGTAAGCCAGTCCTGAGAGAACAGCTGAATAGCAAGAACAAGATGGAGCGTGATAAACAGCGATGCCTTACCAGTAATCAAATACCCCGCAGAAATAAGAAGCTGGCTAAAAGAGGAGATACAGCCCACGTATGTTAAGACTCAGAAGCTACTAACCATGCATGGAGGGTTCCACCCTAAATCCAGCACCATGAAATTGTACACAAGACGCAAGGAAGGACGCAGAAGACTAGGGAGTGTCAGAGCCACTGTCCATGATAAAACATCCAATAGACATCAATACATCAAGGACGATGTGTATAACCAAGTAACGGGCCAAAATACGGACTGGAAGTCCAGAGATCAGGGTGGGACACCCCCCCAAAGGTGGTGAAGAATAACTGAGCTAAGATCCTGTGGGATTTTTAGATCCAAACAGACAAAATGGTTGTGGCGAACCAGCTGGACATTGTGGTGGTGGATAAACAGCAGAGGATAGCCGTTGTGGTGGATTTAGCAATACCAAGCGATTTAAACATCAGGAACAAGGAGCACAAGAAACAAGAGAAATACCAGGGCCTCAAAAAGGAAACTAGAAAAGACCTGGAGCATGAAGAACACAGTGGTACCTGTGGTAAAATGCCCCGGGGCAGTAATCCCCAAGCTGTATCAGTGGCTAAAAAAGATCCCAGGAACAACAACAGACATGTCACTCCAGAAATATTCCTATCTTGTTCTTTAAAATCCGAAAGGGGTTTGGAAAGTACTCGTTAAGTTTTGGTGATGTTGTCACCAATACTGAAACTGGTTCCTATGGAGCTGGATCAGTGAAGCGTTCATGAAGCAACTCCGGCTGCTACATAAAATGAAATATGTCCAGACACCTAGACATTGTTTCTTATTGGATTGATGCACTTAGTGACAAAAAACATAAGAAAGTGTTGGGCAACAAATGACCAACCTGCTCCAATTTAGAAAACTTAATGTTTTGAGGTTCATAAATAGATGTTTGATTGACCTGGATGCACAGCAAGGATGTATCTTTATATAAAAATAAATCGCAGCTTCCTCCAAAAGAGGTTAGCTGTGTCTGTTGATGCTGCAAAATAATTACTTATGAGAGGATGATTTATTTTTTAACAGAAGTCTTTGTTTCATTACAAGAAGCTTTACTGTAGTTCTCATTTTCGTGCAACAGCTCACATGCTTGTGTAACCAACCGCAACCACAGTGCAACAGACGGGTTCTGTTGCCACATAATGGCAGGGCCTGTTAGGCAGACCGTAGTCATGTTATATGTCTGTTATTATGCACAAGGAGTCAAATATTAAAATGCAGAAAACATTTGATAACAGTTACAAAGTTCAACCTGAAACCTAGTACTCTAACCCAAAATTCTTCTTTCTGTAAACATGTTATAGTGTACAGACACAGATAATGGTGAGACGCACTGTAAACACATAGATGATGCAAATTCCAGAACATGCAACCAACCAAAAAAACAAGGTGTAATAGAAAAAACTGAGAGCTTGATTTGCTGAAATCTTCAAAGAGGCGATCTGGAGCACTTGCATTTTGTAGATCTTTCCATCATTTTTTGTGTTAGTTTTGTTGGTTGGTTATTTTTTCTAGGTCTTGTTTTTGTCTGGATGTGCGACTGAAAGGTGTTCCTCATGGATCTGTTCTCAGGCCCTTCTCTGTCTCGTTGTGCGTGAATCTTCGGCCAGTTCAACTATTCTGTGTTATGATGTTGATACTGGAGGTTTTCTTGTTTTGCAACAATATTTAAATCCTGTGTTATGAATCTTTATTAACTGAAGCCTTAAACAAAGTTGGTGCTGTCTTTTATTAAAAATTGTCGTTTGAGTCCTTTCATACATGACACAAGCAGAGATTTGCACTAATTGCAAAAAGGGTTGCACAACTGGAAAATAGTACAACATTTTCTCAGTTTATGGATTTGTATTAGTTTTTTCATCTACATGTAGGCTTGTAGAGCAATTTAAATATTTCCACCCGTCCAACTTTTACCTTTTGCTAGTTTTTGCCATCTTAAAACTTACAAAGATTCAAGTATTCAAGGAGACTTTATTGTCATTTCAACATGTGATACATGAGGTGGAACGAAACTGTAATCTCACGGTCCAGTTCCACCCAAGAGCTAATATTAAAATAGATAAAATAAAGTTAAAAGAAGTAAAATAAATAAAATAGAATGTAATACGCAAAATATTCAGAAAATATACGGGAGTAAAGTGTCTAAGTGCGCGTATGTGAAGATGATCAGAATGTATTTGTCCATGTAAAGTGTCAGTGCAGTTGTTGTCCTTGCGTGTGTTTGAGAGTCTCACAGCTTCAGGAATGAAGCTGTTTCTCAGTCTGGTGGTTTTGCACTTGATGCTGCGCAGCCTCCTGGCTGAGGGGAGCGGGACAAAAAGTGAGTGTGCTGGGTGTGTGGGGTCCTTCATGATGCCGGAGGCCCTCTTCCTGCATCTGGAGGTGTAAATGTCTGTGGTGCTGGGGAGGCTGACTCCAACAGTCCTCTGTGCAGCCTTCACCACCCTCTGCAGAGCTTTCCTGTCTGCAGCAGAGCAGCTTCCATGCCACACGTTGAT
>JAVLVB010000634.1:282763-294036 GCA_032876305.1 Orestias chungarensis
TTTTCCTCTCCACTGTCGCTACATGCATGCTCAGTATGAGGGATTGCTGTAAAGTCAACGACAACACAAGCCATTGTTTCTGTCTGCTGATTCCAGAGGAGTGAATGCTGCAAGTCAATGACTCCATGAATCTGCTGGGGTTCCTTAGACTGGAAACTTTTTCAAATTGATTTGTTTATGATGTATCTTTGATTTTAATAGATTTTCTTGTAAAGTGCCTTGAGACGACATCTGTTGTAAATTGGCGCTATAGAAATAAACTGATTCTTGATTCTGATAACCCCCCCCCCCCCTCCAGGCTACAAGCCCTGTGATCCCCATGTCATCCAGGACCGAGTGGCTCACCTGGAGTTCTGCTACCAGGAGCTGACACAGCTGGCTGCCGAACGCCGCGCACGCCTGGAGGAGTCTTGTCGGCTATGGAGGTTTTTCTGTGAGATGGCAGAGGAAGAGGGGTGGATCCGGGAGAAGGAGCAGATCCTGTCCTCCGTGGAGAACGCTAAGGACCTAACCGGAGCAGTGCGACTGCTGAGCCAGCAGCGGGCCCTGGAGGACGAGATGAGCGGCCGGGCGGGACACCTGCAGCACACCATCGCAGAGGGCCAGGCCATGGTGGACGCCGGCCACTTTGGAGCCGTCAAGATCCAGGAGCGAATGTCGGACTTGCAGGCCCAGTGGGCGGCGCTGCAACAGATGGCGGCAGCTAGGAGGAAGAGGCTGGAGGAAGCTCTGGCCATGCACCAGTTTCAGGCCGATGCGGACGACGTAAACGCCTGGAATCTGGAGGCTCTGCGCATCGTCTCCAGCGGCGAAACGGGCCACGATGAGTTCTCCACCCAGGCTCTGGTCAGGAAGCACAAGGACGCGGCAGCAGAGGTGGCTAGCTATCGCTCAGTCATCGACTCGTTGCACGAGCAGGTTTCTCTGCTGACCGGAGAGGAGGCGGAGTCAGAGGACACGCAGGGCCACCTGGCCGGCATCGAAGAGCGCTACAAGGAAGTGTCAGAGCTGACGAAGCTGAGGAAGCAAGCGCTGCAGGACGCGCTGGCCCTCTACAAAATGATGAGCGAGGCCGACGCCTGCCAGGTGTGGATCGACGAGAAGGAGCAGTGGCTGAGCAGCATGGAGATCCCTGAGAAATTAGAGGATCTGGAGGTGATACAGCACAGGTAACACGGCGGCGGCGACGATCTTGGGCTGAAATGCGGCTGCACGAGTCTGACTTGGGTTTGTGATCCATCCGTAGGTTTGAGAATCTGGAGCCGGAGATGAACAACCAAGCATCCCGCGTTGCCGTGGTGAACCAGATTGCCCGACAGCTGATTCATAGCAGCCATGCGAGTGAGACGGACATCAAGACTCAGCAGGACAAACTGAACAACAGGTACGTTTGGACGCTTGTGTGTGGTTCAAACGCTGAAGCAAGACTGAAAACTGGAAGCATCTTTAGGTCTTGACTATTTTACCTCTGCCACCAGGTGGAGCCAGTTCCGAGACCTGGTGGACCAGAAGAAGGAGTCTCTGAACTCGGCGCTGGGCGTACAGAACTATCATCTCGAATGCAACGAGACCAAGTCCTGGATCAAAGAGAAGACCAAACTGATCGAGTCCACCCAGGAGCTGGGCAACGACCTCACCGGAGTCATGGCGCTGCAGAGGAAACTGACTGGCATGGAGCGGGACCTGGTGGCGATTGAAGACAAGCTGAGCGACCTGCGAGGGGAGGCCGGGCGGCTGGCCGAGGAACACCCCGACCAGGCCGGCGCCATCACAGAGCGGCTGGCGGAGATCGCCGCCGTCTGGGACGAGATGAAGAACACGCTGAGAACGCGAGAGGATTCTCTGGGCGAGGCCAGGAAGCTGCAGCAGTTCCTGCGTGAGCTGGATGACTTCCAGGCTTGGCTGTCTCGCGCTCAGACGGCCATCGCCTCCGAGGAGATACCCAACACGCTCTCCGAGGCCGAGAAACTGATGGCCCAGCACGAAGGTATAAAGAACGAGATCCGCAACTATGAGGAGGATTACCAGAAGATGAGGGACATGGGGGAGATGGTGACGCGGGGCCAGGTGGACGCCCAGTACATGTTCCTGAGGCAGCGGCTGCAGGCGCTGGACACCGGCTGGAACGAGCTGCACAAGATGTGGGAGAACCGGCAGAAGCTGCTGTCCCAGTCTCACGCCTACCAGCTGTTCCTGAGGGACAGCAAGCAGGCCGAGGCGTTCCTCAATAACCAGGTGAGTCCAGAATCTGAACCTGTGGACTCTGAACCTCGACGCCCATTTCCTTCAGAGACTTTGAGTCATCCGGATGGTTAAGATGTTCCATCTGCTCTCACCCGTGTGTTCTGAGTTATCTCTGACCCGGTCTAATCCTCTTGTCAGGAGTACGTCCTCGCGCACACAGAGATGCCGGCCACCCTGGAGGGTGCGGAAGCGTCCATCAAGAAGCAGGAAGACTTCATGACCACAATGGACGCCAACGAAGAGAAGATCAACGGTGTGGTGGAAGCAGGCAGGAGGCTGGCCAGTGACGGGAACATCAACGCTGAGCGCATTCTTGAGAGGGTGGCCTCCATCGATGACAGGTAGCTTCGGCCTTATATCAGGCTTAACATTGGGGCTGCTGTGGATGCTGCCTTCAGTCTTTTAGCTGTAGTGGTCCATGTGGAGCCACCTGCCGTCTCTGTTTGTCCTAGGCATAAGAAGAACAGGGAGGCTGCGGTGGAGCTGCTGATGAGGCTGAAGGACAACCGCGACCTTCAAAAGTTTCTGCAGGACTGCCAGGAGGTAAGCTCTTAAGAAGAACACGTTAATGCTGAGAGATGACTCATGAAGCCTGGTTCCTGCTTCATGCTGCCTCTATTTGCAGCTGTCTTTGTGGATCAGTGAGAAAATGCTGACAGCCCAGGACATGACGTACGACGAGGCCAGGAACCTGCACAGCAAGTGGCTGAAGCACCAGGCCTTCATGGCCGAGCTGCAGTCCAACAAGGAGTGGCTGGAAAAGATCCAGAAGGTACTGAGGGTCTCGTGTAGGGGTTGGTGTTCATCAGCAACAGTTGCTTGATGATCAACTTTTAGAACTGAGATTTCTGGCTGTAGAGACTAACAGTATTCCTCCCTATAATATTTTCATAGACTACAGAATCAGTATATTCTTACTTAGATACTTAGATATTTAGCAGACGCTTTTATCCAAAGCGACTTACAAAGTAGCCCGTAGCTAAAGGTCTTGCCTAAGGACCCACACTGGATGCTGTTGGTGTATATCCCTGCCCTGGATTTGAACCCAGGCCCCCAGTGTGAAGGTCAGGTGACTTTCCACCCGAGCCATCGAGCTACTTACATAAAATATTTAATAAAACCAATAATCTGCAGGTAGTGCTCCAGTTCCCACAATGACTGGTTGAGTGCCCGTCTCCATGTTCTGGTTCATTTAGCTGATATGAAACGACTCCACAGGTTTGGGTTGCAGCTGATCTCATCCGTCCAATAACTAATTTGTTGGTTCCTCGTGACTCCAGGACGGGATGCTGCTGGTGTCAGAGAAGCCGGACACGGAGGCAGTGGTGAAGGAGAAGCTGACGTCGCTTCACACCTTGTGGCAGAAGCTGGAGTCTACCACACAGAACAAAGCCCAGGGTCTGTTTGACGCCAACAAAGCCGAGCTGTTCACGCAGAGCTGCGCCGACCTGGACAAGTGGCTGGGCGGCCTGGAGGGCCAGATGCAGTCCGACGACTACGGCAAAGACCTGACATCCGTCAACATACTTCTGAAAAAGCAGCAGGTAAGTAAGTCAGCTCTGGGACTGATGCGGGTCATTGGTCTGTGTCCGACTCTCGGCTAATGTGTGACTCCTAATCAGATGCTGGAGAACCAGGTGGAAGTCCGTCAGAGGGAGGTGGTGGAGCTGCAGAGCCACGTGAAGGCGCTCGGTCAGGAGGTGATGGACACGGAGGAGGTGGACGGGAGGAGGCAGGTGGTGGAGAGGAAGTTCCAGGATCTGCTTGAGCCGCTGCGCCGCCGCAGGGACTTCCTGGTGGCGTCCAGAGAGGTCCATCAGTTCAACCGTGACGTGGAGGATGAGATTGTAAGCATGCAAGCTGACACCTTTGCCACGGCCTTAAATATTCACCCCCATAAAAATAGGATTTGTTCTACTTTCATTCACTAAATCACGTGTATCAGATAGTGTCCAAAGCGTCGCCAGTCTGGATGATCACGTTGGGTTTTATCTAACTTTCCCATCATCAACGTAAGACGTGCGTCATATTCGTGCAGCAGAAGAAGAAGCCAGATGTGGCAAATCTGGATGTAAACGACGTCCGAAACAAGCAGTGCTGAGTTTAGCTTTCTTTTTTCTCAGCTTCCTTCGTCTTGTTTTGATCCTATGATCATACGGTTGGCTCCCATTGCTCAACGACTTTAACGTCTGTCCAGTTACTGACGAAAACACGGCGCTGCAGCTAGGAGACGTCTATGTTCTTCTTCTTTTATGCTTTGAGATTTGAACCACAGACGTCTGTTGGAGTTTGGATTCCATTAAAAATTCAACCAGATCATCAATGACCTTTGGATTTTCTCACTTGTCTGCTTTGCCACCGCAGCTCTGGGCCCAGGAGAGGCTGCCAGTGGCTTCTTCCACCGACCATGGACACAACCTGCAGACGGTCCAGCTGCTTATCAAGAAGAACCAGGTGAGTGCTCCTCTTTCTGGCCTCTGAGGTTCTGGAGCATCTCCCCACTGACCTCCCCTGTCCATGTGTCCTCAGACGGTGCAGAAGGAGATCCAGGGTCATCAGCCTCGCATCGACGACATCCTGGAGCGCAGCCGGGACCTCCTGCAGGACAAGGCCTCGGACGCCGACTCGATCCGGCACCGCCTGGCTGACCTGCAGCAGCTGTGGGAGCAGCTGATGGCAGAGGTGGAGCGGCGGCACGGCCGGCTACAGGAGGCCCACAAAGCTCAACAGTTCTACTTCGACGCCGCTGAGGCCGAGGCCTGGATGAGCGAACAGGAGCTCTACATGATGTCAGAGGAGAAAGCCAAGGTGGGCTTTAGGAGCTGGAACTGAACCCGCTGCTAAAATAATCTCTAATCTCAGGCGTGGGGAGCAGAGCAGCATCGAAAACCTGCCGGACCCAGGCTGGGAGCCGTAAACGCATCGTTCACTCCTGCATCTTTTACACAATCTGCTTAAAGCTGTAAACTTCTTTCAGAGCTGTCTTTGGTTTTGTCATCATCACCATTGTATCACTATTATCGTTATCTCGTGATAACATTTGACCTCTGTTAGGACGAGCAGAGTGCCGTCGCCATGCTGAAGAAGCATCAGATCGTGGAGCAGGCCGTGGAGGACTACGCGGAAACCGTCCACCAGCTGTCCAAGACCAGCCGAGGACTCGTGGCGGACGGACATCCTGAAAGGTTCTCAGTGTTGCTTCATCGTATCTCAGTGATTTCTGCTGGTCCTGGCAGCTCAGAGCAGAAACACAGACAAACGATGGCTAACGACAACATGTTAGAGGCAGAACGATGCAAGAATAACAAAATTGATGACGCAAAGGTCAAAGGCCACGCATTCGTGGTGATGTCCTGCTAGCTGTTCAGCTGGGTTTGCTTCAGCGGAGCTTCCCTGTACATATATATGCATGTGAAAGTACTTCATTTAAAACTTAGTTAGTATTTATGAAGTACATTCAGCTCAGTGTTTTTAATCACAGGAGGCAGATCATTTAAAAATCAACAAATAAAACACGTTAGCATATTTACGGACGCACCTTCGTAACTACGGCGACACCGTGAGGGTAACTTCTTTATCTGGTGAGGATGAAGACTGAACATCGTCAGACGGAACAGATTACAGCATGTTGGTAGGAAATCTGCAGGGCCAGTTGTAGTTTGGTAAACTAGGGGGCCCACGAGGCGTGAATCGGCCCCTGATTCAGGCCCCCTGACATGAACTGCATCTCATCAGTTCTTTAATTGTGAAAAGGCGTCAGAGCCGCCCTCTAACCCGTCTCTCTGTCTGCTGCCAGCGAGCGGATCAGCATGCGACAGTCTCAGGTGGACAAACTGTACGCCGGCCTGAAGGACCTGTCCGAAGAGAGGCGGGGCAAGCTGGATGAGAGGCTCCGCCTCTTCCAGCTGAACAGGGAAGTGGACGACCTGGAGCAGTGGATCGCCGAGCGGGAGGTGGTGGCCGGGTCTCACGAGCTGGGCCAGGATTACGAGCATGTGACGGTGCGTCACTGCGAGACGGACGCCGCCGGCGTCTACCGCAGGACTGACCCACATTTTATGCTTTCAGATGCTGCAAGAACGTTTCCGGGAGTTCGCCCGCGACACCGGGAACATCGGGCAGGAGCGGGTGGACGCCGTGAACCGCCAAGCGGACGAGCTGATCAACGCCGGGCATGGCGACGCGGCCACGGTGGCGGAGTGGAAGGACGGTCTGAACGAGGCCTGGGCCGACCTGCTGGAGCTCATCGACACCCGGACGCAGATCCTCGCCGCCTCCTTCGAGCTCCACAAGTTTTACCACGACGCCAAGGAGATCCTGGGACGCATCGCCGACAAACAGAAGAAGCTGCCGGAGGAGATGGGGCGGGACCAGAACGCGGTGGAGATGATGCAGAGGATGCACAACACCTTCGAACACGACATCCAGGCGCTGGGAACGCAGGTAAGGGGGCCGCTCAAGGGTTTCCAGCAGAGACGCGGTTGATCACCCACAGTCAGGTCAGTCGAGCTCTTTGTGTCCGGCAGGTGAGGCAGCTGCAGGAGGACGCCGCGCGTCTGCAGTCGGCCTACGCTGGAGACAAAGCCGACGACATCCAGCGACGTGAGGGCGAGGTGCTGGAGGCCTGGAGGAGCCTGCTGGAGGCCTGCGACGGACGCAGGATCCGCCTCCTCGACACCGGAGACAAGTTCCGGTTCTTCAGCACGGTCCGGGACCTGATGCTTTGGATGGACGACGTGATCCGGCTCATCGAGGCCCAGGAGAAACCCAGGTAGGCCCGGCTGCAGCCCGCAGCTCCTCTGCGAGAGCCAGGACTCACGCTGACACGGATGCTTGGGCTGCAGAGACGTTTCCTCCGTGGAGCTGCTGATGAACAACCACCAAGGCATCAAGGCGGAGATCGACGCCCGCAACGACAGCTTCACTGCCTGCATCGAGCTGGGGAAGGCGCTGCTGGCCAGGAAGCACTTCGCTTCAGAGGAGGTGAGCCGGCCCCTGAACATCACGCCACAATTGTGGGATTCACACAATAAATAAAATATTCCTCTACATCAGGTTATTATGTAGTAAAATGCTGCATACAGATCGTCTCTTTAGCTCGAGTTGATGTTCCGACAACCGAAGTAGAAACTCAAAACATCTGGCCTCATCTATAAATCTGGAAGACGACGGCGTCTCTAAAGTTTCATTTCGACGCGCTTCAATCTAGAAACATTGTCGAGCTTAAAGAGGTCAAAGTGAGCAGAAAGACAGCAGGTTAGCAGAACGTTAGGCTAAAACTTGCTAGCACCAAGCTAGCTCAGCTAGCTAAGTTCTTCCTCTAGAGGACGAGCGGGAAAACACAGTCATTCATGATTGCATAGCAAGTAATTTTGTTCCAATTTAAGAACTGCTCATTCAGTAGTTTATTAAAAAAGTGACTGAAGTTAATGCTTCTTAAAAAGTAAGAGGCAGGACAACGTTATCTCCCTCGTCCTGAACGACGAGCAGATAAACTAAATACTGCTAACGCTAAGCTAACAACCGATTTGTTCCTATATATGTGGTCTCACTGTAAAAATCAAATGCGAGGAAAAAAACTACCAATACAAAAATCCTGAGATATGTAAAATTACCTGTATTTCCTCTCCTACATTTTACCGCGGAAATGTAGGAGAGGAACCCCCCCAGCTAAAAGTGAACGGTACAATGCATCTTGTAGTGACGTCATCA
Organism: Orestias chungarensis; assembly: GCA_032876305.1. Classification (NCBI taxonomy): domain Eukaryota; kingdom Metazoa; phylum Chordata; class Actinopteri; order Cyprinodontiformes; family Cyprinodontidae; genus Orestias; species Orestias chungarensis. The sequence goes on from JAVLVB010000634.1 coordinate 290,720, forward strand.
CCTCCGTGCGCCACCGTAACAAACACATGTTTTGGTCCCAGCAGCGGCGGCACGTCCCCGTCCGCCACATTAGATGTGTCAGATCTGCCCCATAAACTAATAAAAGCAAATGGGCTGAAGTTCACTAGTTTAAAGGGTTAGTAGTGTAAAGTTTTACAGTTAGCATGCTAACACTAGTCTAAAGAGTTAGTTAGCATGCTAACACTAGTCTAAAGGGTTAGAGTTAGCATGCTAACACTAGTTTAAAGGGTTAGAGTTAGCATGCTAACACTACTCTAAAGAGTTAGCATGCTAACACTACTTTAAAGGGTTACAGTTAGCATGCTAACACTAGTCTAAAGAGTTAGTTAGCATGCTAAAACTAGTCTAAAGAGTTAGAGTTAGCATGCTAACACTAGTTTAAAGGGTTAGACTTAGCATGCTAACACTAGCTTAAAGGGTTAGAGTTAGCATGCTAACACTAGTCTAAAGAGTTAGTTAGCATGCTAAAACTAGTCTAAAGAGTTAGTTAGCATGCTAACACTAGTTTAAAGGGTTAGACTTAGCATGCTAACACTAGTTTAAAGAGTTAGAGCTAGCATGCTAAGACTACTCTAAAGATTTAAAGTTAGCATGCTAACACCAGTTTAAAGGGTTAGACTTAGCATGCTAACACTAGCTTAAAGGGTTAGAGTTAGCATGCTAACACTAGTTTAAAGAGTTAGAGCTAGCATGCTAACACTAGTCTAAAGAGTTAGTTAGCATGCTAACACTAGTCTAAAGGGTTAGAGTTAGCATGCTAACACTAGTTTAAAGAGTTAGAGTTAGCATGCTAACACTAGTCTAAAGAGTTAGTTAGCATGCTAACACTAGTTTAAAGGGTTATAGTTAGCATGGTAACACTAGTTTAAAGGGTTAGTTAGCATGCTAACACTACTCTAAAGAGTTAGCCTGCTAACACTACTTTAAAGGGTTAGTTAGCATGCTAACACTAGTCTAAAGAGTTAGTTAGCATGCTAAAACTAGTCTAAAGAGTTAGAGTTAGCATGCTAACACTAGTTTAAAGGGTTAGACTTAGCATGCTAACACTAGCTTAAAGGGTTAGAGTTAGCATGCTAACACTAGTTTAAAGAGTTAGAGCTAGCATGCTAAGACTACTCTAAACAGTTAGAGTTAGCATGCTAACACTAGCTTAAAGGGTTAGAGTTAGCATGCTAACACTAGTTTAAAGAGTTAGAGCTAGCATGCTAAGACTACTCTAAAGAGTTAAAGTTAGCATGCTAACACTAGTCTAAAGGGTTAGAGTTAGCATGCTAACACCAGTCTAAAGCGCTACAGTTAGCATGCTTACACTAGCTTAAAGCGTAGTCTAACTAGTAAGCAAATAAAGCAAATGGAAGTTCCTCCAGCGCCTACAGGGAGCTTTAAGTTAAATAATTTTTTTTAAGACGGATAAAACGCCTAGTGGTCGTCCGAGGGTGTGATTACTTTTCCTCTCAGTAGAATGAAACCAGGTTTTAGCTCACGGGTCAGGGTGTGAATACCTTCGTCCGCCTTGTTCTTTTACCTCCCTGGATTGAATCCTAGTTCCGCTCTGATGTAACAAGGGGTGCAAATACTTTCCTGCCGGTTGTTGTGAGTCTGTTTCTGCGTGCGTTCGGGTTGTTCTGACCCGGTTCTGGTTCCTGTGGTTCAGATCAAGGAGAAGCTGCTGCTGCTCACAGATAAGAGGAAGGAGATGATCGACAAGTGGGAGGACCGCTGGGAGTGGCTCCGCCTCAGTAAGACGCACTTCCTTGTTTCCTTCGCGTTCCAGCCAATCAGGCGGCGCTCTAACCTTGCCCCTCCCCCAGTCCTGGAGGTGCACCAGTTCTCGCGGGACGCTGGTGTGGCCGAGGCGTGGCTGCTGGGCCAGGAGCCGTACCTGTCCGGCCGCGAGATGGGGCGGAGCGTCGACGAGGTGGAGAAGCTCATCAAGCGGCACGAGGCGTTCGAGAAGTCGGCCGCCACCTGGGAGGAGCGCTTCTCCGCCCTGGAGAGGCTGACCACGGTGAGCGGGGTCGCCGCGGTGACGGCGTGGGCTGGTTGCCGCGGTGACGGCGTGGGCTGGTCGGCGTGGGCTGGTCGCCGCGGTGACGGTGCTGATGTCCTGTTTTCCAGATGGAGCTGCTGGAGGTGAGGAGGCAGCAGGAGGAAGAGGAGAGCAAGAGGAAGCCGCCTAGTCCTGACCCGGTTCTGGTCCAGCAGGACGAAGCTCAGCAGCAGAGGTGATCGGATCAGGGCGAACCCCTGGTTCTGTTGGACCTGTGGTTCTGATGGAACATACCTGAAGGTTCTAGTTGAAGGTAGCTAGACCTGGAGGGGTCCAAATGGTTCTGATTGGTTTCTAGTCGCTGATTTTGGATCTGATCCATCAGAACCATCACTGTTTTTCTGGGTCAGACGTCTCCAATATACCCGAGCCAGATGTGGTTCTGATCCCTTCTCTAGCTTAAAGTGATGATGGTTCTGACCCGGTGAGGTTTATCCATACAGTTCTAAGTTCTGCTTTGATGGTTCTGAAAAGACTGGACCTGAAGGTTCTGTCGGACCGATCAGATGTCCTTCCAGAACCACGGGAGTCCATCGTATCGGACCGTTTTAACCATGACTGTTTGTGTGCTCTGTTCTGCAGCGCTGTCACTCAGAACGGACTCCCATCGGATCAGAACCAGGACCGGGACTCTCCACAGGTGAGTTCTGCTCCTGCTCGTCGCCGGGAGCATTCATCTCTACTGAAACTGGACCTGATTCTGGTACCAACTAAAATCATCACCGTTTGATTCTGAGTGATTTTAAACAGGAAGCGTTTATGAAACATTAAAAATGAACCAAACACGGACCGTTACCTAGCAACAGACGGAGCTGGTTTATTATTACAGGTAATAAATAATAAACCTTTATTCTTCGGTTCTGAATGAAACTTTACAGTTTTGGTTTAGAAAACCTTCCAGTGAGAGCCAGGAGGAGCAGTGGGGTAGGTGGCCGCGTCACTGCCTGATCAAAACACCAACAACAATTAAATGAGATCCAGGCTGCAGGAACGTGTGGATGATGTTCTGGTCGTATTAAAACCGTAACCAACTAAAAAAATGAGGAACAACTTTGGAGTTGCCGTTGCGACTCGATGTCATAACTCAAACTAGTTGCAGACAAATGAGGAACTTTCAGAGCCTGTGGATGAAACAAATGTTCTATTTTTAACTCGTAAAAATTTTCAGAGGACTGGATGATTTAATCCAAGCATCCAACAGAGTTTGGACCTTTAGACACATTCAGGAGACAGGTCCAGGTTCTGG
>JAVLVB010000634.1:314774-324911 GCA_032876305.1 Orestias chungarensis
CATCCATCCATGCATCCAACCATCTATCCATTCATCCATCCAACCAACAACCAACCAAACAAACAAACCATTCATCAACCTTCCTTCCATCCATCCATGCATCCATCCATCCATTCAAGGTGATGCAGCATCTAGCTTCTGAGCGCCTCAGATGTGGAACAAACTGCCTAACCAGGTGGGATGTTCACGACCCGCGTGTTCTTTTTAGATCTGGAGTGAGAGCCGTGAGCAGCACCCAGGATTGTGATTTTAATGACTGGTTCATAGAAATAAAGCTGCTGTGTGTCACTGTCAGGGCTTTGTGACGGGAGGAAAGGACGGCATCGTGGAGCTGTGGGACGACATGTTTGAGAGATGTCTGAAGACCTACGCCATCAAGAGGGCGGCTCTCTCCCCGTCCTCCAAAGGTGGCCTCTCCAGACCCCACTTCTTCTGCCCCTGGAGCCTCCGCTGTCTGACCAGCGTCTTCCTTCTGTCCAGGTCTGCTGCTGGAGGACAACCCGTCCATCCGAGCCATCACGCTAGGCCACGGTCACATCCTATTGGGAACCAAGAATGGAGAAATCCTGGAGATCGACAAGAGCGGCCCGATGACGCTGCTTGTCCAGGTGAGGCAGAAAGTCTCTGACCAGAATTCCTTGAAGGAGAGAAGATTGACCTCCCGCTGTAAAGTCAATGAAAACACAAACTATCGTCTCGTTGTTCTGATCCAGGGGGAGTGAACGACTCCCTGAATCTGCTGGTTTCCTTAGACAACAGATGTCGTTAAAAACCAGCAGATTCATGAAGTCGTTCACTCCTCCTGGATCAGAACAACGAGACGATAGCTGGACAGCAATCCCTCATTCTGAGCGTGCATGTGGGGACAGTGGAGAGGAAAAAGTCCCATTTAACAGGAAGAAACCTCCACCAGAACCTGGATCAGTACGAAGGCTTTCTGGAGGTTTGAAGAGACAGAAAACACTAACAGATGCAGAGGAAACAGCAGCAGATGTAGAACGCTGAGTTTCTGATGTTCTCCTCCACAAAGTTTCTCAGTACCACAACCAGGTGGAGCTTCTATGGAGAGAAAACAGGAAGTTAACAGCTGAAATAACAGCAACTAAAGCAGCCTGGAGGAGAGCTGGAGGAATGGATGATCAACAGAGTTTTCATTTCTCCTAAGTTTAGCAACTGTATTAAAAGGAAACATGGGATTGTTCTTATTCTCTTCTATTAATAATGTAAAATATACAGATCTTGCTTGGCGAAGGTCCTTTTATACAGAAACCGATAAATAGGATGCCTCTAGAAGTGAAGAGACATTTGTTCTCCTTCAAGGTACGAAGTTCTGAATAAACCAGGGAGCCAACCTCCTCTGAGAAATCACTTCCCTTTTTATGGAGGCTATGCTGTCTAATACGCAATGAGGACGTAATACTATGAACAAGAGCATCAGTCTCTGTAGGGCGTGGGATGGAATAGAGTTGTAACAGTATTGTCATTAAACTACAGTAAAATCTGGATATAATCAGCATAACAATGGAAGGAAATGTCTTTAAAGAGGCAATTATAGGAGCAGGAGGGAGCAGATAGAAACAACAATGGCTCTGTGGAATAGCCTGGCTGAAGGAGAGCAGCAGATAGACGGTCTTCAGTGTCGCAGCTGATTTATTTACAAAATTAAAGTGGAAAAAATATTTACAGAAATTTACTCACAATTTAAATTGTCAAAATAAACATAACTATATTTAAACCAACCAGACTTAACATCCAGCTACTCTGACCTAACCCTCCTCTGTTCTCTTGAACCACCATATTGGTCTGATTAGATAGTTCATCAGTTCAGATGAACTTTACAGGGATAATCTGATAAGATTACTAATCTGCCTCCAAAAAAAAGCAAAAACCTGTTTTACTATTTTACTACGATGCCTTGAAACTAAAAACTATCAAAACAGACAAAACAGTTTTCTCGTCACCTGGTCCCTCCTGAGAAATCACTTCCTCTAACCTGGCGCTACAGGAATTTAGGCCACGCCCCCTCCAGCTTCTGAAACACAGGTAACATTTAAGGTGACAAACAGCCACGTGTCATTTCTAAGCAAAGTACATGAAACCCATGAGACTTATCAGTAACCGAGATGTTAAACTACAGAGTAAAAATAAACAAACCTGGAATAATAAATGTCTGCAAACAGAAGATGAGGTGTGACACAAACAAACAAACAAACACCTGCGTGTCTTCTGTTTTCAGGGTCACATGGAGGGGGAGGTTTGGGGGCTGGCAGCTCATCCGCTACTTCCTGTTTGCGCGACCGTCAGTGACGATAAAACCCTGAGGATCTGGGAGCTCTCAGCCAATCACAGGATGGTTGCCGTCCGTAAACTAAAGAAAGGTGAGACCCGTGCAGACGAACGCGTGTTTTCAGCTTGCATCACCTGGTTCACGCGCCATACTTGCCAGGTGGGCGGTGCTGCAGCTTCTCTCCGGATGGCAAAGGTCTGGCGGTCGGTCTGAACGACGGCAGCTTCATTGTGGTGAACGCCGACACGCTGGAGGACATGGTGACCTTCCACCACCGACGGGAGCTCATTTCAGACATCCGCTTCTCCTTAGGTACCTGAACGCACCTCAGCCCTGTCACAGGTGAGCCAGGCGGGGTGTCTACATTCTCAGGTGTGTTTCACAGATGCAGGGAAGTATCTGGCAGTGGCGTCTCATGACTCCTTTGTGGACATCTACAACATCCTGACCAGTAAGAGGGTTGGAGTCTGTAAAGGAGCCGGAAGCTTCATCACTCACATCGACTGGGACTCCAGAGGTGAGCTCACCAAAAACACTAAACATGCCCAGGTACGTCTGTCTGGTTTCACCTGAAACGAGAGACCTAGTAAACCAGAATACCTTTGTCTTGTTTATGTGCGCTGAGATGTTACAGAGATGGAACTCTATGACGACAGGAGCCTCACCTGTCCTGATGTCTTCCCTTCAGGTAAACTCCTCCAGGTGAACACCGGAGCCAAAGATCAGCTTTTCTTTGAGGCCCCGCGAGGACGCAGACAGAACATCAGCGTCTCTGAGGTCAGAAGGTCGTTTGTTCCTGTCCTCATAGAGTCGTTTGTCCACAGGGACCATAACGCAGTTTCTGTGTCCAGTTGGAGAAGTTGGACTGGGCCACTTGGACTTCTGTCCTGGGTCCCACCTGTGAAGGAATATGGTCGTCGTTCAGCTTTGTGAACGCAGCTTCGCTCACCAGAGATCGCAAACTACTCGCCACCGGAGACGACTTTGGCTTCGTCAAACTCTTCAGCTTCCCCTCTCGGGTGAGTCCAGAGACAGAGTCCAGAGACCGAGTCCAGAGACCGCGTCCAGAGACCGAGTCCAGAGACCGCGTCCAGAGACCGAGTCCAGAGACCGCGTCCAGAGACCGAGTCCAGAGACCGCGTCCAGAGACAGAGTCCAGAGACCGAGTCCAGAGACCGAGTCCAGAGACCGAGTCCAGAGACCGAGTCCAGAGACCAAGTCCAGAGACCGAGTCCAGAGACCGAGTCCAGAGAACGAGTCCAGAGACCGAGTCCAAAGACCGAGTCCAGAGATCGAGTCTAGAGACAGAGTCCAAAAACAGAGTCCAGAGACAGAGTCCAGAGACCAAGTCCACAGACCAAGTCCAAAGTCAGAGTCCAAAGACAGAGTCCAAAGACAGAGTCCAAAGACAGAGTCCAGAGACCGAGTCCAGAGACCGAGTCCAGAGACCGAGTCCAGAGACCGAGTCCAGAGACCGAGTCCAAAGACAGAGTCCAGAGACCAAGTCCAAAGTCAGAGTCCAAAGTCAGAGTCCAAAGTCAGAGTCCAAAGTCAGAGTCCAGAGACAGAGTCCAGAGACAGAGTCCAGAGACAGAGTCCAGAGACAGAGTCCAGAGACAGAGTCCAAAGACAGAGTCCAGAGACAGAGTCCAGAGACAGAGTCCAGAGACAGAGTCCAGAGACCAAGTCCAAAGTCAGAGTCCAGAGACAGAGTCCAGAGTAGGTTCTACTCAAGCTTCTCTGTTAAACCCCTCTGCTCTTCTTCCAGGGTTTGTTTGCTAAGTTTAAGAAGTATGTGGGTCACAGCACCAATGTGACGAATGTGCGCTGGTCCAATGACGACGCTCTGCTGCTGTCTGTGGGCGGAGCCGACACCGCGCTGATGATCTGGACCAGAGAGCCGTCGGGCCACAAAGAGAGCAAAGCTGTGGACAGCGAGGAGTCTGACGATGACCCTGAGGAGGATGGAGGTAACGCCGGAGGAGGGACGTTTTTACCACCTAAAGCTTTGGTTCAGGAAAACAGCAACTTTTGTTTGGGTTTAGCTCCCATGCTAATGTACCACCATCCAGAGTGTGTAGACTTTTCTGAGGAACAGTAACTGGGTGGCGTTTCGAATTTTTTAGGGTACGACAGCGATGTTGCTCGGGAGAAGATGGTCGACTATGTCACCAAGATCAACTCATCGAGCATACGGAAGATGTCAGGGACCAAACCGCACCTGCAGCACAGAGAGATTCCTCTGGAGGAGAGGTAACGTGAACCCCTCCTTCGGCCTCTTGATGCACTCGTGCAGTCTGACGCTAACGTCTTTCCTCCTTTTCAGGCCTCCCGTAAGCAGAGCCGTGCCGCTGCCGGACAAACTGCTGAAGGACAATGTGAGCAAGAAGAAGAAAGTGGTGGAGGTCAGCGCACGGCGGGATGACGTCCACAATGACGCAGAACTCGGTTCTAACCGCTGTCTGGTCTGCTAGGAGCTGCTGCTGGAACACGTGTTCGGCTACCGAGGCTTCGACTGCCGCAACAACCTGCACTACCTCAACGACGGCGCCGACATCATCTTCCACACGGCAGCGAGCGTGATCATCCAGAATCTCTCTGCCGGTGCGTGAAGCTAACGTCACTCATTAACAACATAGCTCCTAATGTGACACTTCTCCTTTCTGTCCTGACAGGAACTCAGAGTTTCTACCTGGAACACACTGATGATATTCTCTGTCTGACGGTCAACCAGCACCCAAAGTACCAGAACATCATCGCCACTGGACAGATTGGTAAGTCTGAGATCGGAAGCATCAGGCAAACACCAGGAAGCATCATGCTAACACTGGGAAGCTTCAGGCTAACACCAGGAAACATCAGGCTAACACCTATAAGCATCAGGCTAACACCAGGAAGCATCAGGCAAACACCAGGAAACATCATCCTAACACTGGGAAGCATCAGCCTAACACAAGGAAACATCAGGCTAACACCAGGAAACATCAGGCTAACACCAGGAAACATCATCCTAACACTGGGAAGCATCAGGCTAACACCTGTAAGCATCAGGCTAACACCTGTAAGCATCAGGCTAACACCAGGAAACATCAGGCTAATACCTGTAATCATCATCCTAACACTGGGAAGCATCAGGCTAACACCAGGAAACATCATCCTAACACTGGGAAGCATCAGGCTAACACCTGTAAGCATCAGGCTAACACCAGGAAACATCAGGCTAATACCTGTAATCATCAGGCTAACACCAGGAAACATCAGGCTAACACCAGGAAGCATCAGGCTAACATCAGGAAAACCTTCACATATTTAATGATCTGGTTGTGATCCTGTAGTTTTTCTGTAATTTACAGACAATTTAGATGAAGTGTAATTTTTGTGTGCCCCCGTCTGCCCCATGAATAAAATGCTTGACACGCCCGTGGTGGTCGTCTGCTGGATTTCCTCACACCGCCACCTGGTGGAGGTTTCAGTCACAGCGCTGTCATGCATGCCTGGCTGCTGTCGGTCCATCACACCTTTCTTTTTCTTCCACTGCTTCCTCATTGCCGTCGCCGCCTCCTCCCCTCCCCGCCAGGTGACGCCTCTGACCCGCCAGGTAAGCCGTCTCCACCTCACTCGCTGCTCTCATCACTGCTCCTCTCACATTGTTCTGTTTTAATCTGCCGTCGGCGCGTAGAGGCTGATGTGATTGGTGAGTACCAGCCGCCGGGTCAGAACCGTCTGTAGCTCCCTCGTTCTGATGTGGACTCAGAAACGCTTCGTGCAGAAACTAAGTTTGTGGCTTCAGGTGTGATCAGGCAGAAACTCCCAGACCAACATAGTGAAGAGATTCACTTCTGTCTGAGGTTCTGGTCCAGCTAGGCCCGCTTCTGAACGTCTAGAATATAGCTTCAGCACCAACTGCAACCAGTTTCTGTAAAAAGCGTTTTTTAAACATTTTTCCACCTTAGGTGGTTGTGCCAGACAGGAAGTAGCGCAGGCTTTTTAGCGGCCCCTAGCAGGATGCTACGGTAGAACGCCCAGACCCGGTTCTTCCCTGGACAGAACCCATGAGCCTTGGATTAGTTGGTCATCACAGCCGGGATTTAACCGACGACAGCGATCTGTGAACTATCGAGATGATTCATCCGTTCATGGTTGTGATCCAAGCCCGTTTCCATGGTGATCGGTTTGGATCCCTCCCGGTAATCTAAGCTGATGGCTTCTGTCGGTTCGGTTCCTTCGTCCTCTTGTTTGTCCATGGCCAAACTCCTAGGTTGTACTTACCTGCCTGGGGATGCCAGGGCTCAGCAGGTTTACCTGGAATGCACCACTAGTTCCTGCTGGCAGGGGGAATTTGTAGTTTCTTTGTTTAGATAAGTAAATATTAGTATTTAAAGTTAAATACTTTTGATTTACATTTTGGGTCTTTGGGTCTTTAGTTTAGCCAAACTTAGCTGTACTGTTGTTTCTTTTGTGTTATTTGTAATTGTATTCTTTTAGACCCTATTGTGTCTTAATTGGTCTGATCAGCCAGTATATAAACCCCAGTGTGTCATTTCTTTGTCAGGTCAGTTATGTTGGTTTGTTCACAGTTCACTTTTGTTTCTTTGACCTCTTTATTATGAGCTCAGTTTGTTTTTGCCATTTCTAATCTTTGGGTTAAACTAAAAAACCCTATTTTTTCTAATATATCCTGTGACTCTTCCTGATTTTTAACTCAGTCCATCACAGCATGTTAGAAATGTAGTTTGGATCCTTCGTTCCTCTCAGGAACGAGGAACCTGAATCAGCGCTGCTGCTTTCCCTCCAGTTCAGGGTTTCAGGGTCACTAAATCAGTGTTGAAGCTCAAGGATTCAAGGAGATTCACATCACATGTGGTACATGAGGTGGTACGAACTTGTAATCCCACGGTCCAGTTTACAACCTAAGAGCAATAGTAAAATAGCTAAAAATAAGAATATAATAAAATATAAAACAATGAGATTGATAAACACAAAATAAAACATTTAGGAAGTCGAACATAGCAGCAATGAAAATCTTGAGAGCCAATTTGCTGTAGCAGCATGGATGGTTAATGAAGTGACATATTAAAGTGAACAGTGCCGGTTAAATGAGAAAGTGTTTTTCATTTGTGATTGTCCTTGCGTGTGTCTGAGAGTCTCACAGCTTCTGGAACGAAGCTGTTTCTCAGTACTGGGCTCGGCCGGCCCGGTTGTTGGGACTCTGTTCTCAATTTGACCCCAATCTTAATCCAGGGGTTAAATTGGACGAGCAATCATCCCAGAGGACATACCAGTCTGATGCCACACACTGGTGGACTGGTGCCTTGCTGAAGGTCACAAAGCCCAGATTGTTTCACGCCTAATGTTGTTACACTGAAGGACACGAGGTCACGTGACCTCAGTAATCCGTCTGCTGGAACAAAACATGCAACGCAGAGCATCTGCTGTTTGGTTTAGCTAACTAGGTAGGACGACCTCCCCAAGATGGCTGCCACATTTCATGTTCCCCAGCAGCCAATGTGGTCTAAATATCTGTGGTCACAACCCTGGTGAACTTGTATTTATCTGTCTTTTGTGTAATTGGTCTGATTTTTAGAGCGTTATCAGATTCTCAAGCGTTAGCTTGATCTAGGCTTCGTTCGTCCAGCAGGCTCATCAAACATGTCCGACTGTTTCACGATTCCTTCCATGGGTTCTGTTAAATCAGATGTGAATCCCACAGTTTTCACGACTTTCTGTCTACAACGGGAGATATGCGTCATAATCGTGCAGCAGCAGAAGCCAGAAGTGGTGAATCTGGACATAAACGACGTCCGAAGCAAGCAGTGCCGAGATTAGCTTTCTTTTTTCTCAGCTTCCTTCATCTTGTTCTGATCTTGTGACGATACGGTCGACTCCGGTCGCTCAACGACTTTAACGTCCATCGTTACTAACGTACCCACGGTGCTGCTGGCGGACGGCTACATTCTTCTTCTGTGGTCGTAAACACGGTGCTGCTGGCGGACGGCTACATTCTTCTTCTGTGGTCGTAAACACGGCGCTGGTGGCGGACGGCTACGTTCTTCTGTAGTTTTAGGATCCATTTGGGGTCGTAGATCATTCACAGAGGTCTGATGCCGTCGCTTTTGATTAGTATCATTAACGATCATCAACAAAATGGACGCTAGCATAGATTTAGCATGGGGACTGCACGTGAACATGCAGGTTGGCTGTCTTCTCGCAGGCCTCGCTCCGTCCATCCATGTGTGGGATGCAATGACCAAGCAGACGCTCTCCATCCTGCGGTGTTCTCACGCTAAAGGCGTCGGCTACGTCAACTTCAGCGCAACAGGGAAGCTGCTGCTGTCGGTGGGGGTGGAGCCTGAGCACACCATCACAGTGTGGAGATGGCAAGAAGGTAAAGCCTGAAGTTCTGAAACGTTACTCTGCTAAACGACCGAGATCTCACATCCGCATCATAAATGGCGTGAGGCATTGGTTGAAGTAGCGACGGCTGCATGTGAACCGCTGACATCCCTCGACAGGCACTAAGGTGACCAGTACAGGCGGCCATGCCGAGCGGATCTTTGTGGTGGAGTTCAGACCCGACTCTGACACACAGTTTGTGTCGGTGGGAGTCAAACACATCAAGTTCTGGACCCTGGTTGGTGGATCACTCGTGTACAAGAAAGGCGTGATTGGCTCAGTGGAGGACGGGCGCATGCAGACCATGCTGTCCGTCGCCTTTGGTGCTGTAAGTCCTGGTGATTATGCTTCTGTTTGTTTTTGGTGCTGTTGTTCCAGTGACTCGTTGTTTCCATGTTAGAACAACTTGACGTTCACTGGTGCAATAAACGGAGACGTGTTCGTCTGGAGGGAACACTTCCTGGTCCGAGTCGTGGCTAAAGCGCACAGCGGTCCCGTCTTCACCATGTACACCACGCTGAGGGACGGACTCATCGTCACTGGGGGAAAGGAACGGCCGTAAGTCTGAGCCGGGCTGGGGTCTAGTCCGGGTTCTAATGGGACGTTCTATGGAGTAAGATTTCTTGCACAACTCTAACATTCGTATTTATACGTCAATAAAGTTGTTGTAGCCAAAATTCTGCAGAAATATTTTTCCTTTCTCTGTGGACACGGGTAGAGTAATCGATCCACGATCACATCAAACACAGCCCGCTCCGGGTGGAGCCTCCACTTGTTTATAAAGAGATATATATTAATGTTACCTGTGATGCTTCCCCTGAGGCTGTTAATCCAACCTGTCCACTGTCTTCCTCTATCTTTAAATTTAGAGCAGGCTGTGTTTGATGAGAGCGTGGATCGATTAGTCAGCCCTGTGACGTCATTGTAACAAAGTTGAATTCGTGTCCACAGAGAAAGGAAGAGTTCATTGTCGTAGAAATTAGAGTTGTGTTCATAAGACTTTTAGATTCAGACTCTCAGACTCTCAAATATTTCAGCAGAAACGGACTCCGATACAGGAAAGCTGCCATTTTGTTTTTTCTCTCAAAAAGCAAAAATTCAGGGAGCGATTAAACATCCTGTAATTGATCAGGGAGCGATTAAACATCCTGTAATTGATCAGTCAGGGAGCGATTAAACATCCTGTAATTGATCAGTCAGGGAGCGATTAAACATCCTGTAATTGATCAGTCAGGGAGCAATTAAACATCCTGTAATTGATCAGTCAGGGAGCGATTAAACATCCTGTAATTGATCAGTCAGGGAGCGATTAAACATCCTGTAATTGATCAGTCAGGGAGCAATTAAACATCCTGTAATTGATCAGGGAGCGATTAAACATCCTGTGATTGATCAGAGAGCGATTAAACATCCTGTAATTGATCAGTCAGGGAGCAATTAAACATCCTGTAATTGAT
>JAVLVB010000635.1:3217-71726 GCA_032876305.1 Orestias chungarensis
AAAAAAAAAAAAAAAAAAAAAAAAAACTCCATGCAGTTACCAGTGGTCAGTTCTTCTTTAGAAACAATTGTTGCAATAATGCAACATGGAATGACAATAAGCTTGTGGCTCTGCTCCTTAAAGCCCAGGTTCCTATCATAGTGGACTCCAACTCCTCTCTATTTTTGCCTCTGGTGTCGTATTTAAAAAAACAAAACAAACTAAGGCAAAACTTTAAAGTCTGTTGGATTTTGATTGGGTGAATCTACTGGCCAATCAAATACAATAGGCCTTAAATTGAATTAAAGCCTTAAAATAAAAGGCTAAAATACTTTTTTTTGTCATTACACAGAAAACATTAGTTTTCACATTTCCCAAATGTTGCCAGCAGAGGGAGCCGTTCAACCGTTTACTAAAAGTTGCTGGTGTACGTTCCAAGGTTACTGGATTTTCCCCTTCATTGTTTCACACATCACTTCTTTAATCGAAGACAAATCCAAATTTAATTTCCTAAAAAGAAATTGGCATCTCATTTTTATTTACATAACCTGAACGATTGTAATTACATTACGACAGCAGAACCGTATCCATAATAATACAAGACGTCTGGATGACGGTTAATTTGTGTCTGGTGTTTGTGTGTGTTGTGGAGAGGGGTTGGGGTAGCTATGTATTATCACTAATCTATCCCATTTTGGATCAGATCCTCTATTATCAGCTTACCATGTGCTTGAGTCGGTAGCTTTGCAGCACCTACTGCTTTCAGCATTAACTTGCTTCAGTTACGAGGCAGGAACATACCCAGTAGTCCTCCTCAATAGAAGTTCTAGGCGGGTGGGTGGATAATGAGTTCCTGGGATGCTGTGTGTTTGTGTAGGAGTTTTTCTGCATGTGCGTGTTGTGACTGAGGGAGTGTGTGTGGGCCCATGGCTTCGCCGTTTCATGGCTCTCTGAATGCTGTGTTAAGGAATGGTTTCCCCCTGTAGCAATGCACAGATGGAGGGGAAGAGGGACCGACACAACTAATTTGACTCAGCGAAGACGAGATTTAAGCATTTCATTGTTATGGTATGTTCTTTGATCAATTTTGCCTCAGAGATCCCACCAGTTAGAGAGAACCTGCTGCTCTGTTTATCTGTTCTGCTGACGACACTGTCTGCCCTGTTCTTTATTGGCAAAGTAAAAACTAATGTAAAGACAGTATTTTCGCCTTGTGGATATGTTCTAAGCTTAATCATTTCTGCACATTTTCTATATCTAAGTATCTGAGATTTGATAACAAACCTGACTTAGTGTCATAATTCATGTATTAGCAATAAGATCTGGGAAATCTAAGGCTTCTGTAATTTGACTGGATGCTCTGATTTCAAGATTTTAAGTCATATATAATGATTTTGACTCAATGCTTCTTTCAGTTCTTTATCTGTAACACAAGTTCCACCTTGCCAGGATTTCTCAGAGACACAACAAAAGTTTTTTGTTTAGGCATTTCTCATGTATAAATAAATAAGTATGCTTAAAATTAAAAACAAAGCATGCAGCAATATGAAATGCACGTCTCAGCTTTTCCACACTGAAAAAATATAAATTTCTAGTTTAAAGCAACACTAAAGAAATTTCAGTTTTGTTTGATTTTGTCGGCAGTGTGGACAAAGGTGGTAGTGTTTTGCCTCAATGAAGACTGCATTTCCTATGAGGACCAGCACATAGCGTTGTAAAATCCTGATCTCCCTGTCGCCTGCTGTTGGGTTGAATAGCGATGAGGTAATGAATCTGATATGGCCAAACAATGTCATATGATGAAGTTGAAAGTAAGAAACGGGGAAAGTGACGTATGCCGTAAAGCAGTCAGCACATTTGTAGTTGTCTTATGGGGCAGGGTTCCTGCCACCCTCCTCAAAGTTTCTGATTGCCGGTGAAAGCAATACGGACCCCATCGGGCCATGAGGTGTCATTCAATGAGCTTTAAGTCGACATATAATCACTAAAGTTATGAAAACATTTTATGAATGTTGAAAAGATACTTACTGTTGCTTTAAGAAGTTAATTGAAAGTTTTTGCAAACACCTAATAATGCATAACATAAAATAAGTAATACCAACAAAATAGGTAATTTTGCCTTTTAGCCTGGTAAAAACTAAATCCCTTGATCTAGAATGTGTACATGTATGTTTCACCAAGTAATTAAATGTTCATTTATTTGAAAGTGACTTTGTGCCTTGTCAAACATGAGCAACAATATTCAGAAATGACTTTTCTGAAAGTGGCTTTAAAGTCAGAGGTCATGAAGCGGTAGCTCCAAACACATCTGTGCCTCCATTTAAATATTCATAAGGATCTTTCGCTTGAAGTAGACAGCTTTTGTAGTGACTCAGCACATTTCATTTAAATTTCAAAAATAGCTCTGTATGAGTTCAGGTGTCGTAAAAACTTTCATTATTTATCTCTAGCTATTATGTTCATCTTAAAACATCTTTCTACCATCCAATGTGCATTAAAAGACTATAGTACACATGGTGATATAGTTCAAGCCTTCATAGCTAAAAATGTGCTTATTAAAGGATTATTTAGACCAATTAATAACAGGTCATGATACAAGTTGGTCTCCTGTTAAGTAAAGGTAATTAATACTCAGCTCACCATCCCACAGTGATCAACTGTTGGCTTTTTTGAGGTGTTAAAGAAGCTCAGGTTACTGGTTTTCAGCTGATCTAAGTTGTTTTAGACTGCTGATTCTTTTCTTCCTGTTTTGGTTGTTTATACAGGTTGTTTTTGTTTTTTTTTGCTTTTTCATATAAGCAATATTAATTTTTTTAATACTTTTGATAATGTTTTTTGGTTTTGCCCCAAAAATTAATCAGCTTCTCTATAAAGTGGTTAAGAGGCAGACATAACGTGCTGTAAAATTTCTTGATAAAACCCCTTCGGTGACTTTAAATGTGATAAATCCCGTTGGGCCAACAGCAGGAAATTACATTTTGCTGCCCCTTTAAGAGTGTCAGGTGACTATTTACGGTGCTGCACCGTTCTTGCAGCAAGGTTGTTGTTCCAAGCGTCATCAAAGTCTCAATCAGCAATCTCCACTCATACATAATTTTCTTCTTGCTGTATCTAGAAGGGACATAAGTCTGTGAGTACATTGGTAGTATGTTAAGTCATATGTGACTCACCTGTTATGCTGTCACGTTTACATTTGTGTGTAAAGTTACTAACATGACCGATGCTAATGCTCTTGCCCGTCAATGGTTTTCCATACTATGTTAGCATTGAGCTAAGCACGGCTAATTATCACTTTGTTATGTGGAGTAAATTCTAGCTTGGTGTATGTTATTGCATATTGTATTTGTAAATGTATGGGTTTTCTTATGACTGCAAGATGGACAATGAAGACACATTTGAGACAAGGTCAGTGTGTTCTACCTCCTCGCGTAGCAGCGTTCCTCAGTCAGCGCCATCGTAGCCATGGCACGTGCAAAGGCAGAGGCCACACGCACAATAGAATAATTTGCTCAAACAGAGGCAGACGTGATGAAAGCCCAAGCGTACGTTTAAGAGCAACACCAAAAGACAGCGGCTAGAAACGAGTCTGCACACCTTGAAACTAGAAAGTGAAGCTGAAGCTAACGTTTTGGAAGCAGCTGCTGAGGATGAGCATGGAGAGCTAGATAGTGCGATCATTAAAAACGAATATGCTGAGCATAGGTAGATCTACAAACTGAGGCGTGAGCCTCGCCAAGACTCAAAGCCACCGGAACCCACATCAATGCCAATGCGCCAGCCAACAATGGACAACGGTGAGACAGCTGGAAACGACATGGAGGAAGGTAAAGACAAGTCAAGCAGGGTCAGCAACTTTGAACTCAGCTGCGGTGACCCACCTGCTCATTCAGCGATCAAACAGCAGGATGATTCCACCCCACATCATCCTCACGCTCACACTCTTATGTGTAAACAGAGTTGACACCGTTGGACAGGAACTCCCACAGTGGTCAAATGCTAGTGCAAATCATCGCCGTTAGAGCCATCCAACGCAATCACATGATATAAGACGAACCAGCAGTACTTACCTACCTCCTCATTCACATACTGGTGCCACTCCCAGAACTAACAAACCCAGTTCATCATCTAAAACTGATCTGGCCAAGTACTTAATGCATCCAGAAATGATAAGCTCTGGCCTGTTGAGGACTGACGAACAGCCTGAAAACTCTTGGACCTGGAAGGAATCCTTTCACAGTTGTACAGTAGATTTCAACTTGACAGCGAGGGAGGAGCTTGATCTGCTGTGTAAATGGCTTGGGCCAAAATCAACTGAACATGCAAAGAGAATACGAGGAGTTCATATCCACAATGCAATAGCAGGTGTGAACATGGTATGGCAATGGTTGGAAGACTGCTATGGATCACCTGAAGCTATAGAAAATGCACTCCTCAATGAGGTGGACGAGTTTCCAAGAATCTCAAATCGAGAAAATCAAAGACCATAAAAGTTGGGAGACCTTCTCTTAAAGCTTGAAAAACCCAGGGTGGATGGATTTCTGCTTGGCCTCAATTACTTGAAAACTTCTCGTGCCATCACTCCAATCATCCAGAAGCTGCCATATTTCCTGCATGACAAGTGGGTCTCTGTAGCATCACAGAAAAAGAAAGATATCACACATCATACCCGCCTTTCTCATTCTTCGTAAAGTTTGTTTGTGATCAAGCCAAAATACTCAAAGATCCCAGCTTCGACCCACTCATAGGTAGTTTGAGTATTGGAACGGTGGATAACGCAAGAGGTCTCAGGGGACTTTGATAGCAACCACAATGGTCCTACAGAGAAATGGATGGTTGACCCAGATAAACAATGTCCACTCCACGACAAACCACACCCCCTTGGAAAGTGTTGTGGCTTTAGGAGCAAACCCTTCGATGAGAGGAAAGCTTATCTTAAAGCATAGAATATTTGCTATAGGTGTTGTGCATCAACCAGCCACTTAGCTAAAGACTGTAATAAAAACATCCAGTGTAGAAAATGCAGGAGCGACAGCCACTCTATAGTTATACACCAAGGGTCAGCACCATGGAGTCTCTGAGAGCAAGGCGGGGAGCAAGAGGAAGGACTTCCTCAACCTGTCTCATCAAAATGCTCTGACATTTGTGGATCTACAGTTAAGTCAAGATCGTGGCGGCATACACCCTGAAAACCTGCTCGGGTGTTATGAAAACGACTGCACGGAGAGCTAGCAATTCCATCAGTCGCTAGATGGTAAACCTTGCATTTCGCTCCCCCCACTAATTGAATGTGGCATGCTCCAAGACTACAGGACCAAAATCTCCAAACGTTTGATTGCCAGACACTATAAACATCTCAAGAAGGTTGTGGAAAAGATCCCAGCTCTGGATCCTTGTGCATGTATCCTAATCTTACTCAGCCGAGACTTACCACGCGCACAAAAGGTTCGAGAGCATTGCAATGGGCCCCCAATGCTTTCTATGCCCAGCTTCTCCACTTGGGCTGGGTGATTGTAGGAGAGGTCTGCGTTGGAAGAGCCCACAAATCTGATTAGGCCAACGTCTACCGGACAAATGTGCTGAGTAATGGACGTATGTCCCTTTACAGCCCTTGTACCAACAGCATCCAGATTAAAGAGAAGCTGGATTTTCCAGTGCATCACCATCACTTTCCAAATGCTAGAGTCGAAAGACTAATTCAAAGAAGACGATAGTCGTGGAAATTGAGTTTTCCAGCACTAGACGATGACAAGCCTGCCATTTCTGTAGAAGACCAAGTCTTTCTGGAAATGATGGACAGAAAGGTTTTCATGGATGAGTCCAACAGTTGGGTGGCGCCCCTACCCTTAAGGGAACCAAGGCATAGACTCCCTAACAACAGAATGCAAGCAGTCAAGTGGCTCGCAATGTTACACCGCATGCTTGAGAAAAAGCCAGACATAAAAGCACACATGGTTGCCTTCATGTAGAAGTTCTTCGAAGCGGGTCATACTGAACCAGCCCCACCGTGCAATGAGGAACAAGAGTGCTGGTACTTACCAATCTTTGGGGTTTACTATCCACGCAAGCCAGGTCATGTGCGAGCATTGTTTGGCAAGCATGACAGCGTCTCCCTTGGCGATGTCCTGCTGAGTGCCCCTGATCTGAATAACACAGTTTTGGGAGTCCTCATTTGGTTCCGCAAGGAAACTGTGGCAGTGGCGGCGGATATAGAACAAATGTTCTACTGCTTCAAGGTCTGCCAGACACATCGTGAATTCTTACGTTTCCTCTGGTTCAAGGAAAACAACCCCACAAAAAGAGTCACAGAGTACCGCATGACAGTACACTTTTTTTTAATTGCCCCTCTCCCGCTGTTGCCATATATGGATTGAGGAGAGCGGCTCTGCAAGGTCAGGAAGAATATGGCACAGAAGCAAAACAATTCGTACTCAGGAACTTCTATGTCGTCGACGGAATTACTTCATTCTGCACTGGCGACGGCACTATCCAAGTCCTGAAAAGACAAAAGTAATGTTGACTGACTCAAACATACAACTGCACAAAATATCATCCAACCATAATCCAGTGATGGAAGTATTTCTGCCTGAAGAACGTGCCAAAGAGCTGAAAGACCTAGAGCTATGTGTGGACCCTCTACCTCTGCAGAGAAGTTTGGGTCTTAACTGGGACCTTCAAACTGCCAGCTCTACCTTCCTTGTCTCAAGAGAGGAAAAGCCATTCACCCAAAGGGGCATTCTCTCCACAGTCAAAAGTGTATTCGATCCACTGGGGTATGTGTCTCCAATAACAGTACAATGCAAGAAAATTATCAGAGATGTGTGCACAGAACTCTCTGACTGGGATACCCCAATACCTGCAGAAAAAGAAACTCAGTGGAAGTCTTGGAAAGACTTCCACTGAGCAACTGCACATATCAAGCAACTGCACATATCAAGATAATGCTTACCTGTCTCCTTTCTATCCACACATCTCAGGGAACTATCTCTGTTCTCCGATGCTTCAACCACAGCTATCTCTGCAGTGGCCTACCTCAGACCTGACGACAGCGAAGGACAAAGTCATGTAGGATTCTTCATGGGAAAATCAAAGTTAGCACCACGTCAATCCCACACTGTCCCTTGTCTAGAACTTTGTGTGGCTGTGCTCGTAGTCGAGCTTGGTGACATGTTAGTGGACGAGCTTAACAACAATATTCACTCAGTGAGGTTTTACACTGACTCTCAGGTAGTGCTAGGCTTTATTTACAATACCAGCCGAAGGTTCTATGAGTAGGTCGCTAACAGGGTTGCATGCATCAGGAAGTCGTCACACCCAGAACAGTGGTACTTTGTTAGCACAGAGCACAATCTTGCTGACCATGGAACGCGACCAGCATAGGCTGCACTCTTAGGAGAGAGAAATTTGTTTTCATGACCCTCCTTTCTCAAGGAAAATGACTGAGCTCCCTTCACTCAATCAACCTCTTGGTTGAAACCTTTGCAATGAGAACTTCGGCAGGACTACTTGGTTCAGACAGGTTCCCATGCTTTTCTACCTGGAATAGACTGACATATGGACTTGCTAGGCTCATTCAAAAGGTCAGATTCTGTGCTACTAGTTTAGAAGGGGATACTCCAAATGAGAGCTTACTCAAGCAAGAACAGCAGAAATGTGCAGCAAGATGCCTTTAAAGAGGATCTTAGGAGCCTGGCAAAAGAAGAAATGGTCTCAAAACATAGCCTTCTTTTAAAGCTTGATCCCATCTTGAATACAGACGGTGTGCTGAGGATTGGCGGCCGTTTGACATCAGATGTAATCTCTTGTGAAGAGAAACATCCTATAATTATCCATAAAAACAGCCACATTGGTACGTTGTTGTTACAGCATTACCACACATAAGTTGCACATCAGGTTGGATTAGATGTGTTTGGACCATGGTATGTCTGTGCTCGCCCCACAAGAGGAGGCCTGTCAGAAAACAAACGCTGGGTTGTCATGTTAACCTGTTTAGTCACAAGAGCAGTTCATACGGAGGTAGTGGAGTCTCTATCAACGTCAAGCTTCATAAATGCACTAAGGCAATTCACCGCCATCAAGGGTCCAGCAAAGCTCTTCCGTTCAGATAGATGGAACAAACTTTGTCGGATAACGTAAAGAACTTGACATAAAACCAGAAAATGCTGAGCTTAAGTTCTACCTCAAAGGCCAAGGCTGTACTTGAGACTTCAATTTCCACATACATCTCATATGGGAGGAATGTGGTAAAGAAAGATAAGAGTTGCTCGTCGTATCCTAGATGACTTATTGCTCAAAGTACATTCTCCAAGTCTTACGCATTAAGTTCTTGAGATACTGATAGCAGATGTGGTCGCAAAAATGAATGCACGGCGAATAGTTCCTGCGTCATCAGATCCCAACATGCTTACCGTGCTCAACCCTGCTTGCTTTTAACACAGAAGTTTGAGTCAGTGTCTACTCCATCAGGATATCTTGATCTGAAGGATCTCTACTGGAGTCGGTGGAAGCAGGTCCAGGGACTCGCTGATTCGTTCTGGAAGCAATGGCGCCATGAGTACCTGTCAACACTACAACCAAGAAGGAAATGGCAAGAAGACCAACCCAACATACAAGTTGGGGACGTTGTACTTTTAAAAGACATTAGACTGAACGAAATCAATGGCCTCTGGGATTCATAGTTAACACCTCTCCTGGACAGGACAACAGGGTCCGTAAGGTGGATGTCAAGGTCGTTAAAGGTGGTTTCCACAAGGTATATTCAAGACGCGCTACAGATTTGTGTTGTTACTTAAAAGTACATAGTGTTATAGCATTATACCAGGCGGGGAGTGTGCTGCCCCTTTAAGAGTGTCAGGGGACTATTTAGGCTGCTGCACCATTATTGCAGGAAGGTAGTTGTTCCCAGCGTCATCAAAGTCTGAATCAGCAATTTCCACTCCTACGTAATTTGTCTTCTTGCTGTATCTAGAAGGGATATAAGTCTCAGTACAATGTTAGTATGTTAAGACATGTGTGACTCACGTGTTATGTTGTCCCGTTTACATTTGTGTAAAGTTACTAAAATGACAGATGCTAATTCGCTAGCCTGTCAATGGGGTTTTCCATAATATGCTAGCATTGAGCTAAGTGCCGCTAATGTTCACTTTGTGATGTGGAGTAAATTCCAGCTTGGTGTATGTTAATGCATATTGTATTTGTATACATTAAGTGTGAAAATTCTGTGCCCTACATTCTTCCTCCACACTCCAACTGGATTTTTAACTGAACTGTCTTGTTCATACAGTACATTTGCTCTACTTTCTCTTTCAACTCAATTTTCCTGCAACCTATATGCTTTTATAAACTCTTTCAAAACTCACACCAAGTACAAAGTGTCAAGCCGTGTGTTCTAAATTGGATTTTGTAAGTCTTAACATGCTCATGAAATAACATTAATAATTCAGTAAATATAATTGATCTGTTGTAGTTTTTAACATTTTTGAGAACTAAATTATAAATTAGACAAGTATAAATTTTGTAGGAACATTTATTTAGCTTAACATGTATATTTTTATGTTTTTTTTTATATTATGCTCGCATTCAGTCTCGTACTGCCCTGTATTAGTCACCGTCTTGCATTCTTTTTTGAACTTTGTCTCTCAAACACTCCATCTGTATGGAATTTGTATGAATATTATTGTTCAGTGTGTGATATCGCGTCTGATATGTACTCACCACGCACGTAGAGAAGCCTGCACCCAAATTTGAGGATGAATACATGATATGCCGAGAGCAGCTGGATAAATCAGAGTGGTATGCACACGCAAGTTTGGATTTTTGTTCTGTGCCTAAACCGTTCATTGGCCAAAGTGCTGTTACACAATATGGCGCATCTCGCGTGCCAACGAAAACCAAAGCATTGCGTGAAAATTATACTGACAACATTTATCTGTTTTGTGTGAATCATTCTGATTGGGCTGAAGCTACTCTGTTATAGGAGGTGAGATGGCACCATATGAGGTTGTGGGCTGACCCAAACTGTCGTCTGATATTTCATCTGCTGAAAGGAACAAAAGAAAAGAGTTCAGCAGTTTTTTGGAACTAAGTTCCTCATTACCCTGAGATGTTTGATTTGGGTCATAATTAAACAGAGAAAGGAATGAATATGGTGATTCAAAAAGCTTTAAAATAAATGCATCTTGTATTGCAGTGGGTAATTTCTTAAAATAATTTTAATTGTAACTGGAGTTAAAGAAATCGAGAAATATATTAAATTATTGTAAATAATGTGCTTTTAAATATTTTAAAGATGATTAAGTTTTGCCATTTTTACTGTGAAGTAAGGAAGGTTCGAAAAAGTACTGGCATGGTAAAATCATCATGTTTCCCATCAATAATAATTTAAACCTATTTACTCAGACGGGTTTTTGTTATGGGGGTAAAATAGCTTCCTTCTTGCATGTATAAACATTTTTAATTTGTGATGTTAGGATAAGATTCTGCTGGACACAAGTTTCTTCATCTTTCCTATGAATCGCTTTAGAGTCCATGGTGCAAGGGCTTTATCTTGAAATTCGATCGCTTTAGCATACAAATTATAGTAAATACACATTGTGCTTTTCTTCATTTTTAAGATTTAACTGAACTGTGAAAATTAATACAGAGATTATTTAATCTTCAACCAGAGTGTGTTAGGGTGTCCGTAACCCTGAGCGCATTTCAAGTTTTATATATTTTGAAGGACAAACCTGTTAAGCCCTGAAAAAAAATCAGATGGCTAATATGTGCGTATGTTTTTTAAATTTTTTATTATTTAAATTCAGATTCCAAAATAAATGTTTACCTAATAGAAAATGTAGGTTTCTTTTGACTCCTTTTACTTCCCAAGGTGGGGAAAAAGGTTTTACTGGAAAATTTCCAATGAAGGCCTCACCATTGAAGGCCTCACCTATGATGGCCTCTCCAATGAAGGCCTCACCAGAGAAAGGCTCACCCATGAAGGTCTCACCAATGAAAGGCTCACCCATGAAGGTTTCAACCAGTTCACCAGGTCCCAAAGTTTTCCCCATTGCAACTCTCAACCCGTACACCAGCAAGTAAGTCTATTTATCACTATGTCCCTGTTTTCCAGTCTTGAATATTAATGCTGCATTGCACAGTTGAAAAATAATGACTTCCATGCAATTCCAATTATTTTCTCATCCTACTGTATTCATTTCTCCATTGCTCCGTCATCAGCCATAAAGTTTTTTTTTCTGTTATTTTGTTGTTGGTTCCCTTTTTGCTGCCGTTCCTCTAAAACACTGTAGGGCATGTTTGAAAAATTGTCTCTGCATGCATGTGTTAGCCTTTTTTTTTTTCAACATTTTCTCATTTATTTCACAATTTGTCTTTGGCATTTAGCAGAGTTGTTTCTGTTTCAGAACAGTTGTTCAGATTAGAGGTAAAAGTACCTGTTTTTAAGTCCCCTCCGATAACATAAATTTGTATGAAATTGCAAAGTACAAAGATAAACGTGCTTTTAGGTGTTCTAAAACACTGATGACTGTTCTTACTTTGATGTTGAGAAGCACCCATGGTGAGTGAAACGGATGATTTCAGCAGTTGGGCTTCACATGAAACAGTTTATTTAGGAAAGAAAACAGTTCTACACATTTTGAATGTGAAATGTTTGTATGAGTGTTAAAAACATTGAGATCAAATTCTGCTTTGACTTTTTACTCCCATAATCCCAAGTGTGACAGTCTTCTCCATGTTAAGAAGGAAATGGTCCTCAATGTGGACAGGTGATTTAATTGCATGAGAAGTTATCTTGGGCATTTTATCCAGTGCAGAATTATCAGAGAGGTAAGAAACTGGCTTCTCTCGATGTGGTGGAGCACCAGTTTTAATATGAGTCACTCCCCGATAAACAACCTTCTCACCCAGTTGCTAAGAGAGAGCCCAGACACTCGAAGGGATCTCATTTAAGCTGCTTTTACATAATGTGACCTTTGAAATCTGTTCGATATGAATTTAGACTCTATATTTTAATGCTAAGGCTTGCTGTTAAAAACAAACAGGCTTAACTATATAGATTAAAGTATTTGTATTATAGTGTCCTTAAAAACTAATGCCAGCCTTTTGAATCCCATTAAAATAATTTGTTTTCGTTATTTCTGCTTTTGATTTTCTGTCGATCAGAGAAATTAGTCATTAGTTTTTTTCTTTGGGGTATATCACTCAAAGATCAAAAGTATTTGTTTTATATCTCAATTTTCAAACTAGGAAGCATAAATGGGATATTACAATTTACTGAGTCAAACTGCCCTTTATAAATAAATATGTATTCTAGGTAATGAGCAGGGTTAGAAGACCGTGTCTGTGGGAAAAGGTGGTTGTACAAAGTGTTATTGTAGTTAGACACTACGACAATGGGTGTTTTCATAGGGGCATTATTCTGGCACAGTGCTGGCACAGTACTGCTCCCTTTGCCTCCACCTCCCCCTTTTCTGTCTCCAAAAGTCAAGTTAAGAGTTAGCTGGAGAAACTAAAGTGAAACAATGCTGCCGGTCCAGATGGCTTTAGCCCAAAAATCCTAAATGGCTGTACAGAAGATCTCACTGGGATTTTGCAACACCTCTTCAAACCTTGCCTGGCCGATGAGATATTTCCAGTGCTGTGTAAGACATCTTGCCTTCTTCTAAGAAAACACAACCATTGATCCTCAACAACTATAGAACTGTTACCCTGAAATCCCGTATTATGATGGTACTGGCGAAACTCCTGTTAGCCCATGTGAGTAAGCAAACTTCATAACCTCTTGCAGTTTGCTTATCATTATAATAATGAGGTTGAAAAGGCCATTATACACAGGCTTCATCACAAGCAATGCCCTCATGAAAAACATACAGCAATGTAAAGATCATGTTCTTTGATTTGTCAGTGCAACTCTAAAGTAGCTGCCTCCTCCATTGCCTGGGCGAGTGACTAAAGGATTGTGTATCTAACTAGGTGATCAACAGCCCAAGTATCACGCTCCAACTGATGGTTAAAACGTTTATTGCAGTGTTTTCTGTTATAACGCCAAGACCACCGTGAACACTGAAAGAAATACATGGTGAAAAATACACATCAGCGTGGAAAATACACATCAGCGAAACCACCATGCTGCCATGAACACAATTTACAAATATACAACAAAAAATATCCATACCGTGTGCGCCTTCAACCAGACGGTTAGGAGTAGCTACAAGTCCTTTTCTACATTTTGCAGTCTTTTGCTGTCCTTGCACACAATGAATATTTCTTTCTAAGTGCATCACGTGACTAACCGCTGATGCGTTCAGGTGTTGCCATTACTTCAACAATCTTCTGAAAGTATGAACACAACAGTCAAAGAAAAACATACAAAATATAAAATGGAAATTTAAGTAACCAAAAATTAATTCTTTTACTCATAAAACAAACAAAGAACTTATTACTATATTCGCTACAAAACTTCATAACCTCTTGCAGTTTGCTTATCATTATAATAATGAGGTTGAAAAGGCCATTATACACAGGCTTCATCACAAGCACTGCCCTCATGAAAAACATACAGCAATGTAAAGATCATGTTCTTTGATTTGTCAGTGCAACTCTAAAGTAGCTGCCTCCTCCATTGCCTGGGCGAGTGACTAAAGGATTGTGTATCTAACTAGGTGATCAACAGCCCAGGATCACCTCAGGGGACTGTACTCATACCATTTTTTTCACTCTTTGCACTTCAGGTTCATTTTCTTTAACCAACCCTTTTTTGGATCTGAACCACTAATATTTATGCCACATTGACATCCACTGTCTTATACAGTGGATATATCATACTGATATCTAATCACGGATGGCTTTGTATTGTTTGTCCCCAGGTGGACTATCAGAGCCAGAGTCACGAACAAATCCAATATCCGTAACTGGAGCAACTCTAGAGGGGAGGGCAAGCTCTTCTCCTTTGAGATAGTGGATGAAAGCGTGAGTAGAGATGTCCTAACATTGGTGTGTGTACCGTTTGTCACACAGCGGGGGTTTTGCTTTATCCGTGCCTTGCTGGTCAACAGGGTGAAATCAAGATCACAGCCTTCAACAACGAAGTGGACAAGTTTTTCCCCATCATTGAGCAACGCAAGGTGAGCACATCCTGTTCCTCCCTGCAAATCCTATAGGTTATGAGAGGATATTTGGTCTTTATTGCTTCAGAAGTTATAAACAAATGGTCAAACCCAAAGTTCCACATGTTTATTGGTGCTAAAATATTTATCTTGAATAATTGTCCATAAAAAAATCTGTTTACAAGTTTTTCTCAAATAGTCTTTGGATCATAAAACCTAATCCTGCTTTCAAGCTGAGAATTGGAGTAAATTTATAAACCTCAATAAAAAACTCTAAACAGCAACATTCTCATAATGTTTTCAGAAATAGCTCCAGGTCCTGCTGTTTAAGATTTTTAATGATTGACGGCACCATCTTGCATTCAAGGCTGTCAGGATTTAAAGAGTTTGTGAAATGCTAAACTTATTTAAATCATAGTGAGTACTCTGGTGGCAAAGAATGCAGATGAGAGGATTTGCACAGATGTGCAGCAATCCGCTGCTGTAATTTAAATGACTTCTAACACCTTTTTCAGGAAAAAAAAAAAAAAAAAATTAGCATTCTTTCAATGTTTCAGATATTTTTTGCAGATGTAATACAGTTTCAAGAATCCCTTTTTACATAGAAAAGGCAAATAAGCTTCAACTGAATATATTTGATTTAATTTCACCGAGTAAAAACATTTTTTATTTCTTTTTCTCCACTTCTGTTGTTGAGGTATCTGACTGTTACTGTGCTGACTTCATTCTGCTGTAATATACCAACTACAGTAAACCATCTCAGTTACATTCTCTTTTAAAAGGACATGTTTATTTCACTGGTTCAGGCGTTATGCATTTTATTTGTAGAATGTTAGTAAGAATGGCAAAAAATGTTCATGAGATATAAATAATTCAAAGATTTTTTTCAGAAACAAATAATTTGCATGGTCCGTTTTTTTTTTTATACTTGTAAAAATTAAAACCTTTAAAAAGTAGTTAAAAAGTAGGAAACCTTAACTAATGAGGTAGTAAATTTTTTAGCCCAACTGAGGCTATGAGTTTTCATTTTGTGTAAACTCAGTTACATGCAGGCATATCTCCTTAAATTACTTGCATGGATTTATTAATTTTTATGTTGCAAGTAGGATCGGAGTGATGAAATCACATGTAGACTACCTCGCGCGCGCACCCTCTGAATCAATCTGGGTACAGCCAGTGTTGCTAGATTGGGCGGTTTTCATTTTGATTTTGAGTGTAAAAATTGCTTTGGGCGGTTGAAGATAATTTGGGCTGGTTTGAAGTCAGATTGGCGGTTTTTGAGTTAACCTAATAAAACAAATGTCCTCCCATTACTGGTTCATAGCAAAGCCTCCCTGACCTTTCTTCATCACTGATTAGCCAACGTCATCTGCCAGGGCGTTTTCAACATAGATAGTAGCTCCACAAATTATGGTAGTTTTAGCAGCAGGTGGATAAACTAAACGGGAAGATGCCGAAGTCAGGAAAATATAAGAAGGGGCCCATGGCACCTGCTGCGCTTGCCTGCTGCAACACTCCAATTGGTTAACCGCTCAAGTCAGTTAAACGTAACCCTGCCTACCCCATCTTACAATTGGCTAACATCAGAGCTGTTGGTTCATACGTCGATTTGATTGGTCGCCACGCCCGTTAGCTGCCCCAGTCAGGGCGGAGACCCGCCGAAGCATTAAGAAGGCGGGGCTTTAGAGCCAGATCGAAGGCTTTCATTGGAGTCCTGTCCTCGTTTAACCCCTCCTCTCTCGCCTGGTTGGCGCAGAAACAGGAAGAGGTTGTCCGGGGCTGAAGCCGTCCGTCGTCGCCCTCGGTGCTCTCCGGTTTATTCCCACCTCGGAAGAGTGTGCGGCTCAGCTCACAGAGCAATGCGAGGATAAACCTTTTTGACATATTAGTAAAAACTATAGACCAAGGCAAGTTGTGAACTCTCGATTAATCCAACTCCTAGAGTTCCCACTTAATTGTAGCCTATTTGCTTGCTCTAGACTCGTATACGTCTACATAGCTTCTATCAGACACTCTGTCACTCCGTCTTTCTGTTCTTAATATCTGTCTGTCACTACGCCGGTACAGTCGTTGCTTCGTGCTGATAGTAAAAAATATTTTGAAGGTAGTATAAAAGGTAGTAAATACAACTTAATGATCTCTGTATATACCCTGCCCCAACACAGTCAAAGCTAAGGGACTGACTAATGGATCTCCGCCTAATAAGCTCTGAATTGTTATGATGTTATTATTCATTTTGATGGATAGATAGACCTCTGTGGCACCATACCAAACATAACAGAGGTGTCTGTGTGTACACACAGTCCCGTTGCACTTAAAACCTCTCATAAAAGTTGATGAACCAAAGCAATTATCAGTTTTACTGACAAAGCAGTTTTTTTTTTTGTTTGTTTTTATAGAAATAGGACTGTACCATCTGTTTGCAGAGACCTTTGGTTGTACAGGTCGTCTAGCACGCAGACCAAGCTGATGTAAATGGTTTCGAATGGTCTGACGTGACACTTGGGTGCTTCTCACCTCCGTTAAATGTGCCTGGAGTTGAGTGGCATTCATCATCCGGTTTCTCATGGCATTGTTCACCATGTAGCGGTCATCAGCATGGGATGTGGCCAAAGGACGTCCACTTCTACGCCTTTCTGTGACTTTTCCAGTCTTCCGGTATCTGTGTTGCCACCTGCTGATGACACTCTGTAACAGTGGCCACGTCCGTCTGAGAACGTCCTGTTTGAAGCATTGCAATGGCCAGGTACTGTTGATCCATTGTTAGGTGTCGTCTTGGTCTCATGATTTCACAATGTGAACAGGCTGATGAGGACAACTGTTTAAACACCAGCTGTAATTGAACCAGGACATTTATTGGTCGATTCAAGGATCAAACACCTGTTGTGACTTTTGACATTAAGCTCCTCGTTAGAGAACAGCAACATGTGCAAAAAAGTACTGAAACATTTAACAGTTGGACAGGTGCATACAAAAGCTTAGAGAAGGTCACATTAGGTTCACCTGTTAAGGTTTGAATCCATTTTGGGCTCATCCTGAAATTCAACTCAACAGCCAAATATCCCTAACTTTTTGTGAATAGTATATATATATATATATACTCCTGATCAAAATTGTAAAACGAGGTCAAAAAAGGCAAGAATTCACTGTTTGCACAGATGTACATGAAGCAGGCTCTAAGTAGAGCTTTAAAATGCACAAAAAAGAGGAATAAATGAGAGACAAAAACATCTGATTAAGCATCTTAATAAAAACAAGTATTAAACTGAAATAGGATGTTCCTCAGCACAAATGTTTGCCAAAATGGTTATTAGGTGTAATCTTCTTTAAAGTATTGGCACTTGCATGACTTCCTGATGGCAAAGGCAAAAACAGTCTTCTCTCTATAACCAGGGTCGGATTGTTTGAGTTGCATCAACAATGCGTCTAGCAGCGTTTGAGGTGGAAAGCAGTAAAAACTAAAAAAACTCCTAAACTGGAGGATCCAATAACCTGCTGGAAGGTCATCCGACTTTCGCACTGGGGGCCTGGCTACAAATCTTGGCTGGGGCAAAGATCAACAGAATCCAGTGTGGGTCCTTGGGCAAGACCTTTTGCGCTACTGCCTCCCATGATGATGTGTTACCCTGACAGTGCTGATGGCTTCCTGGTATGACTAGAGATGTTTTTATACACAGCACATTGGAGGTTGCATCATCATGATCCTAGGGGCCTTTTCCTTCAATAGCCATCCTTCATGACTCAATGCTGTTCTCCCATTTTGTCTTTTTGCACTTAGGAGCTGAATCTGAGTAGATTTTCCTCTAGATATCTTATGGTCAGATTGATAATAAGTGTAGCATTTTGTCTACTTTGTAAGTCGATTTGGATTGAAACGTCTGCTAAATGCATAAATATAAGGTTTATTAGGACATCTACATTGACTGAAAAACGAGAAGAGCGGAAATACTAAGAGGTATCCAAGACATTTGGTAGAACTATATCAGAAACTTATATTAACACATTACAACTAGAAATTCTAGAAGCATAGAGGTATGTTTTCTAAAAGTATATGCGGCAGTTCATTTAAAAATCAAGGTCTCAGACTAGACATAGTGTACAGTATTCCTCTATCGGTAAACTTAAAAAATTAGCAAATGGAAGGTTTTATTGTTTTAGAGGTTTAGTTGGGAGGAACAATGGTCAAAATTAGATATGAGTGTAACGCTTAGATTTATATCGCCAAAGATGTTCGTTCACCCTTATCAACATACTATTCACATTGCCGTATATGTTTCAGATTACCAACATCTAAAATACAGCCAGCATAATTTATGGTGCTTAACCGACAAACACATCAGTAAACCCTGGTCCGCATTTTGATTAACAGACTGACTCGGGTTTCAGCCCCTAAAAGTGATTCCTGAACACAGACCCAGATCAGATTTGTCCCTTCTGCCCTTCAAATTCAGGAGTATTTCCTCTTTTCTTTAATAATCAGAGTTTTGACAAACCAAGCTGGGGTGTGCAAGGGACTTAAAGCAAAATCAGAATACTGCTTACAGACGTTTTTTGATCCTATGTCTTTGTGTGCTAACGAAAAACGGAAGGAAAGGCAGGAAGGAGTAAAGAAATGGAAATATTCAGAGAAACAGACCCAGAGGCAGAGAGAGAGGTGGGATATTGGAGCCTTGGGAGAGTAAATGAAGAAGAGCGCCCAGCAGACCGAGTTTAAATTATGCCGTTAAGCAGAGTCTCTCTCAACTGCTGCTTATTTTCTGCTGAATTAGAGAAGTGATGGGGCTGATAGGCACACTGAGCCTCAGTTTGACCCGAAGCTTTTTCCATTCTTATTAGGAAGTTTTGCTTGAACCGATGCTGTTTTTGCAGAGTAAATTTCCGTCGCGAGCTTTATCCGTCACACTCTCGTTGCTGCGTAAATTTTCTCGATTACGTCTAATCTTATAATTTTACTGCCTTTTGCTGACCCATTTCATTTTTTCCAGGTATACTACATCTCTAAGGCTACTCTAAAGGTAGCCAACAAGCAGTATAGCACGCTGAAGAACGACTACGAGATGACTCTGCATGCTGACTCATCTATCGTGCCTTGTGAGGATTGTCAGGGGATCCCAGCAGTGCAGTGTGACTTTGTTCCCATAGGAGAGCTGAAAAATCGAGACAAAGACGCCATTGTTGGTAAGCGGTTATAAATCCAGTTTCAAACCGTTACTGTAAGGTATCTGCTCTTCATTGCAAAATAAATAAATGCAAAATTAATCAACGGCTGATAAAATATGGTGACTTAAATTGGTTTAAATGCATTTTTTTATTTTCTACTGATCAATAACTTAATTTTCTTCTGTATGACACTATTGTACTAATCTTTAATGTTCTTATGGGAGGAATAGGACAAAAAATGTGAAAAGTTTTTCATTGTCATTGCTTTTCTTACGTTTTGGACCTTTAGTTGGATTTATTTTTTTCAACCGGTGGCAACAGTTTTATTTACTTTTTTCAGCCATTCTGTTTATAGCTTGGAAAGTGATTTTCTGCTCACCATGTTATAAACCCCACTTCAAGAAGAGTGCTATTTTTTTAAAGACTCACAATTTAATTTGTCAATTAAATCCGTTTTTGATAGAAATTTAACACTATTTACCTGATTATTTATTTTTTTCTCTTACCAAATGAATTTCCCTACCACATCATTTGATTGACAGAATGTTTTACAAAAATACTGCACAAATCTACTTAGAAGCAAAGCGTGACATTTCTTTGGGAATAAAAAGACTCAGCATCCTTTAACAACGATACGGCTAAATTTTATGCAACACTAAGTAACTTTTCAACCTTCATAAGATATTTTTGTAACTTTAGTGATAATACGTAGACTTACAGCTCGTTGAATGACACCTCTATCATGGCCAGAGAGGGTCCGTATCGCTTTAAGCAGCACTAAGAAACTTTGAGGAGAGTAGCAGGAACCGAACCCCGCCACCCTCCGCCCCCGCCATATTCGTATGACATTATTTTGCCACAATTAGATTCATAACCCCATTGTTACTAAACCTACGCACAGCCACTGGAAAAGGAAATAGACTTCAATCCAACTCCAGGCGAATGGGAGATCAGGATTTTACAACGCTGTGCCCTGGTCCTCATGGGAAAAGCAGTCTTCATTCCGGGAAAACACTACCGCTTTGGTTCACACTGGCCGCCAAAGTTGACCAAAACTGCAACTTCTTTTGTGTTGCTTTAAGACTCAAAGCTACTTGTTTGATAAAATACCTCCACTTTAGTTTTACCGTAGTTGTATCTGTTTTACATGAATTGTATGTTTTTGTTCATGCTAGTAAGTAAAATTATGGGACTATCAAAAAATTGTTAACTCAGAGTAATTTGGGCAATCACATTATATTAGCACACATCTTAAATATCTGCTGAGGAGTTTAGGTGAAGGAACATGTTTGCCTTAGCTACGGAGGGCCAGTGTTACATGTCTTAAGCTGCCGACTCTCCGTTTTCCCTCGCCGATCCTTCGCTCTCCACACTTTTGTTAAACAGGGGATTATAACTTAGTAAGGAGAGCTGCCAGCCTGTTCCTGTTGTGATAATGGAGTTCATAGGTGGATGACATCGTTTCAATCATAATGGAATTAAGCGAGGCTGAGAGAACACTGACGAGAGAGGATGTGAGCGAGAATTTCGATAAAGGTTAACTGAAAATTCAGAAAGAAGATACGGGTGATTTGAAAACGTGGT
This sequence comes from Orestias chungarensis, assembly GCA_032876305.1. Lineage (NCBI taxonomy): Eukaryota > Metazoa > Chordata > Actinopteri > Cyprinodontiformes > Cyprinodontidae > Orestias > Orestias chungarensis. Next base: position 24,043 of record JAVLVB010000635.1, read on the forward strand.
GCGGTTATTAAATGTACAGGCTCTGGGCCGGAAAAATTTACCTATCACAATCTGTCATGCCTGTAGAGATTTCGACCACCTATTGTGCCAAATTGTTGTATCATATTTTTGATTCTATCATGCATTAAAGAGAGGTGGAATATCTTATATAGATGGGTTGCTGGCATGTAAGGCCTGTTTACCTTTTTTTAAAACTGATTAAAAACCAGCTTTAGTACTACACGGATATGGTTTCTGAGCCTGTTGTTTGCCTTTATGAACTTTCTAAACTTACTTTAGTCTTTTGGTGAGTAGTCCAGCCTTGGTTTTAACTGACATTGATGCTTTTTGTGTTGCAAAGGTTAGCCATTAAAGAAGCCGCATTGGAACATGCATCGGTTTTTTTATTCGGCACACTGTCAGTTCATCTTTATTATTATTAATGAATTTATCTTAGCCCTCCAAATAAATAATACATTTCCCCCTAAAAACAGGAAAGTTCAACCTGATCATGAAAAGTTTTAAGGCACGGCATGAATGCTGATAAAGTATTTATTTTCCTGTGTTCATAATCTAGATGTCATGGATCTTTGATTCTCTGCCTTTAGATATAATCGGAGTGTGCAAGAGTGCGGAAGATTTATCCCGTATCACCACTAAGTACAGTAGAGAAGTCTCCAAGAGGGCCATCAGCTTAGTAGACACGACTGGCAAAGTGGTGACAGTCACACTGTGGGGAGAAGAGGTAAGCGCTATAATCTCCCTGCATGCCTGTATGCATCCATGTCTGTATTTATAAAGCGTCATAAAAACACATCGAGCCAACTGTAATTAACTGAGGATTTTTTTGAAGGAGCCCATGGGTTTATGCATCTGTGTGGGTGGTCTTGCATACAGAGAACTTTCATTTGCTTTTCTGGGTTGTTGGATCATTTAAATCACTCTCGTGACCTTCAGCGGTGCGTTAGACCAGACACTCTTGAATTGACACGTGGGGCTAAAATGCCACCATCCTTCTCCGAGCTCATTTGATCAGACCAAGCTAATCCGTCCTCTAAACCAAAAATCTGGAAATGACTTTAAAATTAACTCCTAGTTTGTCTAATTATGAAAGTAAACTTTTGCTAAAACGTCCAGCCACATATTAACACTTAAGAACTCTCCTCAATTTATTTGTCTCCCATTCTTTCCCCCTATATCAGTCTTTGATGTCTGTCTCTGATTCCTCTCCAGGCGGAGAAGTTTGACGACTCCGGACAGCCTGTTGTTGCCATCAAAGGAGCTCGCTTGTCTGATTTTGGAGGTATATCTCTCTCAGCTTTGTTCAGTTCAACAATCATGGTCAACCCAGATTTACCCGAAGCCTTCAGACTCAGGGCCTGGTGAGTCACACTGGTGTGCTCGAACAATTATTACACACACACAGAACTGTCCACAAATAGCAGACTTCCTAATACTCCGTCACAGATGGCACAAAATAAGATCTGTGTGACCTGAAAGACATAACTTACCAAACTTTTCATAATTCTTGAAACCCAAACATCAACGTGTTTTATTGGGATTCACACGAATTGACCAACATGTAGCGACATACATGTTTTTTATTGTTATTTTCCGTATTTAGTGGTACTTTGTGGTACCAACTTTTACTGCTGTCATAAATGCAAATGAGGCAATATTTCACCCAACATACTCCCCCCTTCTACTCTATAGCCCCAAAAATAACTCAATCTGCCAAATTGGATCAAAAGCCTTGCCCCAATTTCTTAATTAATCACTGTGAGTTTAGACCTTAATCAAAATTAAGATGCATAGATTTTTATTTGTCATCTATGAAATTTTAATCCCATTCCATATTTGCAACTAAACATTTACGCTGTTTTGTTGGTGTTCATAAAGTAAGATGTCATTGTTAAACTCAGAACGCTAATAAGCAAGCAGACATGCAAGAGGCGTGATTATAAATTGTATACAGACTGTGGGCTTTTGCCACCTGACTCTCGCTAGCTTTCCACACAAGATAGTATTGATGGAATAAAAGAATATTTATTCCTGGATTTGAGCTCTGAACTGCTGCCTGTGCTCTAAAGCCCATTTAGCAGGATCAAACTGGATTCCTATTAGCACCTCCTTTAGAGGGATTTTGAGTTATGACTCATTCACTCATTAAAACCGTTCCTAATTCTGGCCACAGGAAAAAATTAACACATTTCGCATTTTCCTTGCATGTGAGTATAAAAATGCTTTACTGTGCATGTGTTTCACTTGAAAGCAATTTCCAAGCACAAAAAGGCATCAAGTAAATAAACGTTAGATTTAGAAAACAGGCTAAAAGAGTTTTTTTGTTTGTTTTTTGATGGCAACATTTGGTTTGCTTTTTCTTCTTTAGTAAATCTTCTGATTGCTAAACAACTGAACAATAAATTTGGGCATTTACGCATTATTTATCCGGCTACTTTATTTTCATAAACTCTATGTAGCACACCACCTAATCCTGATGCTCAAAAAAAAATAGGATATTTTTTTTTTCCTTTCATCACTGCCCCCATTCTTCTCCAATCCCTGACTTTTCCCCCTGATCTGTACGGCTGTTTGCTTCTCTTTTCTGTGTTCATGCTGACAGCGTGAGGTTTTTTCGGTAGATAAAATGTTCGCTGCTTCGTCATTTAGCCGCATGCTTCACAAAGCATGCTTTTGTGTCTGACTTGGTTTTTTTCGCGCTGCGATGTGGAGCTATTTTTATTGTCAGGACAAGGTTTGTTTGCATAAATGAAGGAAACAGATGAAACTTTGTGCTCTGATTGGTCTGCTCACCCTGAACACAGAAGCAACATTCTCGCTGATGCATGAAGGTTCGTTTGATAAGATAATAAAAGAGGAGAGAAATAAACACAGAATAATAAATAGCTTTTGCACTAACAGTATTAATGCATAAAAGCGGCAATGAAGCTGGTTCCTCTGGGGATGCATCTATGGATCTCTGATATCACTGATCAAATCAAGGTCCTCATTTCAAGGCAGACAAGGTATGTGAATAAGGGAGTTCCAGCTCTATCGGTGCTGTCAAACAAGTAACTTATTAAATGCAGTGTTTCATCTAAAAAGTATTTAGGTTATTTCAGAAAACCAAATTAATGTGTGTTTATTTAATTACACCTGGATTTTAAAGAGTGTGTGCTTGTTATCAAATGGAGCTCCAAGGTTTTTTAAAATCAAGAATGTATAGTTTGATATTATTGTAGATTTTCTCTAATCCAAATTAAGACAGAATTGGGGTCGAACTTTAGCTCAAATTTAAACATAAATTTACAATAACACACAGTAAAGATGACAATGACAGGAGGATGTCGACGTTTCAATCATCTTGTTGCAGTGAAGTTCGAAGATTTGGAGTCATACTTTCTTCTTTATTCCATCTTTGTTAAAGATGCTACAACCACCACGCCCAAAAGCCTCACCTGATTCCTCCGTTAAACATGCTTCTTGCTTTTAGCCAAAAAAAACTAAATTTGTCTCCTCTTAGAATAAGACGTTTCCCAAGAGATATGAGCTTGGACTATTTGGGAAGTTGCAAGTCAAAATAAACTTTGAATGTGAAGGATCGGCTTCTGTCTTACCTATGTGAGCATCAGAACCGTTCAGGTCGTTGAAGATGAAGAACTGGGTTCAAGACAGTCTTGAGACTTTCTAGGAACTGAAAAATGTTTCCGAAGCCTTTAAACATCTGAAAAAAGTTTTAAATATGCATTCAGTGAAATAAGCCTCCTGTAGTAGAAGTTTTCTTAAGTTCGGACATTGTAGAACCTTCAGCTCCAATTGTAGGAGAATTTTATTGCAAATGTATAAATCTGTGTATAAATTCGAGCCTTTCTGTTAGTCTAAACACACTGAGAGAAAAAAAAACTACAACAGATTCAAACTTTTGCACCAATTTCCTGTTTTTAAACATCATTGCAGATGTTTTGCTATTCTGCTCTTGGTTAGAGCAGTTTAAGTCCCTTTGTTGACATGAAATTGATGGTTAATGTGTGTAAACCTGTGAGTGCAACTGTAGGTGTTTGATTGTAGGCCAATTTTTGCACATTGCTAATGTTATACATGGCATGTTTTATTTTTTAATGTTCAATAAATAGGTACGACCGGGAAGGGTATGCAGTTACCAGCCAGTCGCTAACAGAAAGCATGTCCGTCAGCAGTGGATCAAAGATGAACTGGAAAACCCTGAGTGACGTTAAGAATGAAAACATGGGACACGGAGAGAAGGTACAGTCCAAACAGGCACAAAAAGCAGCTTTTTATTAGCATGACCGACTTTTAGGTTTGTGTTCCCTATAATGGTTTGGGTTTTTTACCAGCAGCTAAGAAGCTAAGACAGCTTAGATAGTTAATGCACATCTGAATTATTTTAAGGGGATTTAAAACTGTTTATTCTGATACTTTTGTGCTTGTTTAAAAGCCATATTCATTCTTCTTTAAGTGAGTTTTTGGATTTTGATCTCAAAGCATTACCACATAACAAAAAGCTTCACCTTGGAAGAACATAACTTTGGAGACGTGTTCAGTGGGTCTTAAAGTGAACCATCTGCCATTTTAGGAAATGAAACAGAGCACAATTATCATAGTTTCAACCAGAAGTGGAGTCCATCTAAGTGGTACTTGCCACTCACTAAACTCACCATCTAATTAATTCGGTTTATCTCAGATTGGCTTTCCTCTTTGCTTGCATTTAATTGGAAGCTGCTTATGGATAGCTTGAAGATCAATGTTGTTCTTAATGAAAATTTCTAATTATCTGCTAGAGGAAGCCTAGGGAGTGTAATATTACCAGAAAATGAGGAAGCACAGGATGGAAATGTGAGCTGTGAGACTCGGATTGCAAAGAAAAAAGCTAAGCTGAGCCGTGCCATTTAAACTTAATATCACTCAGAAATCTGTTTTGAAGAATACTAGAGATAAAGGTGGTAGAAATCAGAAGGCTGGGAAAAAAATTGACAATTAGATGCAGACTGGAAAGGTTTTGCTGTGGTATTAAGAAAAGGTGAGTTTAGAAAGAGAAATCCTCTTTTTTACTTTTTTTTTTTTTTGTCTTGGCCTCTTTTCTCTGATGCTCTCACCGAGCTCTCTGCACCCCCAGCTGTGTTTGTAATTGAGCAAGAACGTGGCCTCCCATCAGGCAATCTAAAACTAAAACTTAAGTTAAATCTATGGAATCTTTAGCGATCCAAATCTGCACATTACCTGCTTCCTCCCACCCTGTGTGTAAAACGTTAATTGTATTTCTGTTATTTTATTTTTTTTATTGTTGTTGGGTTTTTTTGTGGAGCAAGTTAGAGATGGAGATTTGAGTGGGGTATAATTGTATAATTAATGTAGATATGCTGTGTGTGTTTGGGATTTGGGGACTTGCATTAAATTTGTCATGTGCAATCACAGCAGTTATGTGAAGTGGATTTTCACTTGGTTTCCCTTCCACCTGAAAATTTTAATTACTTTTAGGTGCCAGAAGGTGACACTGGGATTCGGTTTGATAAGAATTAAAACTGGTTTCACATTGTCGCATGTGTGTCAGTCTTGTAGTTGTTGTACATGCGAGTTTACATTCATGTATCTCTTTAGTGGCTCTAATGTATGGGTGTATGTATCTAATGTATGAATGTATATATATATATATATGTATGTCTATATATATGTAGGTAGGTAGGTAGGTGTGTGTGTGTGTGTAATGCTGTTGGATTCATTTATCCTTTTCGCCACTGATGAAATAACCCCCCCTGGTCCAGTGCCTGCTGTCCTTTCCGTTGGCATTAACTGTAGCATCCGCCATCATCAGGAATGTTCGGCAAGACATCATTTCTGCCATGTCCACCCACCTACTGCCATCTACATGGCCTTCCTATGTCTTCAACCTTCAACCTGTGTTTGAGAAAGGGTTCTTGCTCGATGGCATGTACGCTGAGTAGATGGATGGGCAGATTATGAAACTGTGAGTCAGTGTTGGCCAGAGGGAGAAAAGTGTCAGAGGGCTCTAAGTCTGAGTGACAGTAAGTGTAGAGGTCGTGGGGACGCAGGAAAGCATTAGCCCCCTCATGAGGGTTGCAAGAAACACAATTGCCTTTTCACATTTAATGCTTTTAGAAAACTCTTTGCAGGAGTCTTGTCTTTTGTAAAGGAGCCGCATATCTCGGGATGTTTGTGAGTTTTGGCGTACATCCTAGAAAGAGTCTTTGATAGACTAATTTAGGACAACATTAGTAATGAGTTTGGCCCCGGCTCTCGCTTGTGCTCGTTGTTCAGTGTGCGTTTTATGTTTTAGCTGTAATTCCTGAATCTTGTTTAAGGCCTGTTCTCCTAGAGAAGTAATGTCCTCTGTTGTATTGTTGTAAAAAAAAGAATCAGTTCTTTCTGGTTTTGTATATGTGTGTGTTGATCACATTGTCCCTGTCTGCTTTTGCATTTGTGTATGTTTGCATGTTGGTGCATTGAAGGGTTGCCGCTTGTAGTGAGACATTGTTCATCTGCTGAGTGTTTTTTTTTTTTTTTTTATATTTATGGAAATCGAATGCCATGTTTCTCTACAGGATGAGAGGAATAGCCTTTTCCCCCTTCAGAATTAGCATTTTTTTCCTTGTTAGCTGTTGATTTTACCAGTGTGAGTTCTGCCGCCTAAGGTGCTAATATCTGCTTAAATAACAGGCTCATCTCAACATTTTAATTTGATTCTGGTCGACTATGCAACCCTCTCATTTGATTTTGCTAAAGAAGGAAGTTTAGCGTCACTATTTCCGCGTAGCACATGTAAATATTTGGTTGCTTGCATATAACCTTGCATTATAGACATGTATATTTGTCAGTTTCGGCTGTGTGCTGTATGAATTAGCAAAGATTTTGCATAAGAGACAAATTTATCTAGTCTTGGTTCAGTTATGGGAAGAATGCTCAACCCCCCTGCTCTTTTAGAGCTGTTCCAAGATTTTCTTGAAGTCAAATAGAGACGTGTAAACAGCATGCGTGTACCAGTCGGGCTCAATTGTTGGCAACAATGAGACATAAAATGCGAACAAGGATTTATTTTTATTTAAGTTTTGTTTTGTTTTGAATAATTCCTTATTTTACCTTTTGCACCCTGTGCAGCTGTTCACACCTAATGATCACTTTTTGTATTTCAGGTTTTTAATGCAGTAAATAAAAATTAAGAATTAGCTTTTCCCAATTTTTAAAGTCTGAATAAGAAGGGAATTTGTCATGTTTGTGTACAGGAAATAATTATTTAAATTTCATACTCTTCTGTGCTCTTTTCCACAAGATAAAATAGGAAAACCCCTTCATAAATTTTCCATACCTTCTGGTTCAAATCTCCAACATTCATTAAGCAGGAGGCGGTTTGGGACTCATACACGTCGCTAGAGTATTTATTCACAAAAATATTGAATTTGGGTGTTTTGGTCACATCCATGGCTTCAGCTTTACAAAACCCTAGAAATGCCCCTTTTACAAACATTACAACTATTGTTTTTTTCTCCAATGTTGCTTATACGACTACGAGGCTTTCTGAGTTCTATTGTGCTGCTTAAGGCTCAAATTTGTTTAGAACTAAACAATTCAGTTCATTTTAAAATCTTTGTATCACTATTCAAATTAATATTGTATTACAATTTCGATAATGCAATTATGGGAATAATTCATTACCAGTAATTTATTGGATTACCTACTAACTATTTTATGTGTTATTTGCTCATTTTTCCTACACCACATACTCATCCATGGTGATATAAATTTTCATAACGGTGTATAAATAAAAAAATTTCGGGCAAAAAGTATGCAAATAAGAAAAAAATGTAAACAGCAATGGTCTGGGAGTTTAATCGATTCACAGGATACTCTGAATCGACGTTGCATTGTAAAGCACTGATGAATAAATATTTTTACACAGACGCTAACTGTTTAGTAAGACTGTTTGTAAAGTTTTCTAAATACCAAATGTTCCACATTCAACAGCCAGTTATTTTGTAATCGAAAAGTAGAGGAGTATAAACAACAACATAAACACAAAAGAGTGGGATCTATGGATTCTGAGGTGGATTGGTCATCTCATTTCTGCATTCATTTGCTGCATCTCAGCTTGAACTCTTCAGAGAGGTTTTGGAGTATCTTTGTAATACTTTTTTAAGGTTAGATATACCCAATATACTAAAGTACCCAAACTGTAAGCAACCAAAAGATCTTCCTATGGTAAGATAATCAAGAAATAAACCAATAATGGGTTTTGTTAAAAGCTTTCTAAAATTCATATTCTGTTGGTAATCATGCTTCATCCTCCGATTAGACTGCTTTAACACATCGGTACTGGCCCTCTGGTTCCTGGTGTACAATATTGTTAAATACATGAATATCAAGAGTACATGCATGATAAATACATTTTTTACATGTCACATAAGCAAACAGGCCCAACCACTAAAGCTGAAATCATGCCCAGCTACTGCTCTGTAATTGTTAGCTGTGCTGTGGGTTCGTGATTACTCACTGTGTTCTAGAGGCCGTCGCCACCTGGCATTCTTATCATCTCAAAACATGTTTCCTCCTACATAACAAACACTTTGATGAGATATCTCCCTCCGCTGTGTTCATTGAACACCTTTGACTTTGAAAAGTTTGAGTATGTCTTGGCAGAGCTTTGGCATTTTCTCTTCCAGCACACGTAAACATTTGCTCTTAAGTTTGAAAAAAAAAAATAAACAAGCTGACTCGAACAGCACATGATCTTGAAGTAGGTTAACCAGATTTATGATAATATTGCAGGTATTTCTACTGCCTTTCAGTAGCAACGCTATTGTCAGTCTTTTCTATTAATTTAACTTTTAAAATGTGCTTGGCTATTAAAAGAAAGGTAGTTCACTTTTCTGCAATCATCTAATCTTGTCCCATCTGGGAATGAAATGAGCAACAAAAAGAGAAGAAGGCTTGCTAATAAATAAATGAAAATATGAGCTGAAGAGCAACATTAATGTTACTTGGCATGCAAAGGTTCAACCTATTAGATCTTTACTGCTGTTACAAACATAAGACCTAAAGGAATCTAGTCTTAAGACACTTACTATAATTGTGTAAAGTATGTTGAATTTAATAGTCCAGTGCACTATACTTTGGTGGTTACAGTGTTCTTCTTTAAAACTTTAAAGATGTACTTTTTTAAACACCTGACTGATGGAGCCGGTGAATGGAAGCTTAATATCAACCATTTTCCTGAAGTCTAAGCCTCTTAAGAATAAATAAGATGGTTGCACTATGAAATTAAACAATTTAATTATAAGCCTTTTATGTGGACTGCTGCAGATATTTTCATGTTTTAACAAATTCCAGCCCTGTTAGCATCCACAAAGCCATTACAATTGGAAATAAATGCTCTATAATTCGCTTTTTCCCCCCATAACCTTAAATTTTGTACATTGTAAATTTTTTTTTTAAAGTAATTTAAACAACTGTTTTTAAGGGACTGTGTGTTGTTTTTGTTTTTTGTATTATTTTTGTATTGATCTGTTTAAGATATATTTGTTCATGCTAAAGTTTGTTGCGTTATGAGGGACTTTTTCTTAGGTTTAACATTAAAACATTTTTTTCCCCACTATTCTTTATTTTAGAAATGAAAACTACTAAAAAGGAACCCAACCCATGCCATTTTGAGGCCAGAAGTTTTCTTGCACATTTCAAAACTGACTGAAGTTGAATCCCACAGCTATGTTTTCTCAGTTCAGCCTTCCTATTGCCTTCTTACATCAATGTTCTTCCTTTATCTGATACAGAAGGTAGTTAAGTTTAAAGCTAGGGCCCAACTTTTTCCAATTCTGGTCAGCCGGGGATTTCTTTGAGCATTTGTATTTTCTAACCTTATTTTGGATGTTCTCAAATTAACTGAGGCAAGAGATTGCTCATATTTAACTACTGTCATTTCAAATTTTCTTCTTTCTGTCATTTTTGTCTTCTTTCAGGCGGAGTATTTTAGCTGCGTGGCAACAATAGTTTTCATGCGTAAAGAGAACTGTTTGTATCAAGCCTGTCCATCTGCAGACTGCAACAAGAAGGTCATAGACCAACAGAATGGATTTTACCGCTGTGAGAAGTGTAACAGAGATTTCCCCAATTTCAAATATAGACTGTTGGTTTCAGTGAGTATGATGCCCATATGGGACAAACAATATAAATGCTTTTCATAGACACACATGGATTGTTTTCGGTGATGACACAGATACACACTCAGGCAAACAGAAGTAATGCTTTGCCTCTCTGTCATCTCTTGCTGTCTCGATTCTCAGGCTAACTTAGCAGATTTTGGGGATAACCAGTGGGTGACATGTTTCCATGAGACAGCTGAGGTCCTGCTTGGTCGCAAGGCAGAGGAGCTGGGACAGCTCAGAGAAACAGTGAGACTCTGACACACAAAAGACACACGCAAGGAGAAAGCTGCCACACACACTTCTTAGCTATTTCACCCAGGGGGTCTAACCGTAACGGACTGCTTCCTTTTAGAGTTTCTGCCAAAACTTTGTGTTTACTGCATAAAAAATGTGTCTGTGTGTTTATTTGTGTGTGTTCCCAAGGACGAGGCCGAGTTTGATGAAGTCTTCCAGAGAGCCAACTTTACAACCCACATCTTTAAAAACCGAGTCAAGCTGGAGACCTACAATGTAAGTATCAAAAAACAAAATAACAGACATGTATAGTGCAAGAAAGTCCAATATTTTACAGGATATAAAACCTCAGAAATGTTACTGCAAATAATAATACTTTTGATGTATATCCAGTATTATGCTTTTACAGAAAAGTGCTTACCACTGCTAATTGTCCAGTGATATAGCTGTGTTTCTCTGCTCCGAATGAATACATCACCTCCTATCTGATTCATCAAAAAATTAAAGTCTTATTTTATTTTAGTCAGTTTGATATTCCTTTTATTTATTTAGGTTTTAAATAAGTTTTTGTTAATTTAGTGAACACAAGGCACTTTTATTGCTCGTCATTTGTGATTGTCTTTACACGACACAGGTGAAAAATGTCACCTATGTTCTGCATACAGCTGCTACTGATCCCTTATAATCCCCACAATTTGTTGAATTGACGTTTCATAATTATTTTTGCCTTCAACTCATTTGTCCTTTAATATGCTTGGATATAAAATTCTATGAACAAAGAGCTGATTTGGGCTCCGTGTTTGAGAGTCTTAAGGACAGTATTAAGGACAGCTGTCAACTCAGCAGTCCTCACCATGATTATTTGGACTATATCATTCGTGGATTGGTATCTTCTATTATTTGCTCTTTCCTAACATGAAAGTTTCTCAAAAACACAAACTTGGGTTTTGATCATTAACATTATCCGAAATAAATGATTAAATCTTATTTGGAGTACAACTTTTTGAAATGAACTAGTAAAGAAAATAAACTTTTAATGGTATTATACCAAACTATTCTACACAGAATTTTTAAAATAATATTATTGTAGTTACAAAATGTTTTTGCAGTAAAATGGTTAAAATTGGCCAATTTTCTGCTTGAGTGGATTAACATTGGCCAACATTGATTTTCTTATTTCTAAATACTAAAGTTAAGTGGCTACCTACCTCCAGCATTAACATTCTTTTATTCAGTTTAGCTGTTGTAAATGAAGAAAGTTGGGCAACAGTGCGTAGAGGAAAAAACTAAAACTTTTGTTACATGGTCAGTTTTAGACAACAACGAAACATCATCAAATATTTTTTATTCTCCTACTGATGGTCTTATGAAATTGGAATGGGGCAATATTAAGATAAACACTAAAACTGGTGCGTCTGTGGAGTTTATGTATAACATAACACTACAAAAGGGTAACATGTCAACTACTAATATATTGTCTTTATCGTTTGTCTTTCACTGAAATCCAGTCCCAAGCTTGTAAAACCTCCAAACAAGATGTTCAGACATGAAGCAATCAAAAAACAGTCAGTCACACAACATAAAGTCAATCATTTCAATTAGCTACAGAGCAACAAGGGGGCTGTTTTTTTCAGCTAGTGCACCTTGGATAGAAAAAAGAAAACAAAATACAGCTGTGGATTCATTTCTCTTAATTAGGCACTAATTAGAATTTAGCTATTGTCTTTCTAAGGCTAATTAGCCTAATTATTCAGAGGCCAAACTGCCACTATGGGTAGATACTGGGAGGAGCGACTGAGATTCAGATTTATCTCTGAAGGATCTGTGTCTTGACCGTATGAAACCCTGCAAGCAGTCCAATGCAGAGTTTAATTCAACCCCCAAGTTCATAAAATAAGAAGGATATCCTACCAGTGAGAGAAAAATATTCCCTGTAAAGCCTCTTAAGAACCAGCATTGCAATTGTAGTGTCTTATTTGGCTTTTTTTACTTACAGTACACAAAAAGTGTCAGCCATATAAAAAAATCTGATGATTTTGCTGTTATTATATCCATATACTGCTGGTGCAGCACAAGAATTGGCTCATAAATTCATAAAGGAAAAGTAGGGAAGCCCTTTTTACAAAACACTGAACACAAAATATTTTCCACTTTTGTAACAAAAACAGCAACTCAACCAGGGCAACTTAGCTCATTGTCTAATGACGTCATGGAATCAGATAATGATGTTGCCAGTAAGAGTAGGCAGCTTTTACCAGTACATGCTCTTTAAGACCTCTTCCTATTGTGACTGTACATTATTCACCACAGCTTTTTAATTCCAAAATAAACAATAATAATAGAAAAAAACATTAGGTGAGAATTGAAAAAAACAAAAACATGTTTGATGTGATTTCATGTTTAAGCTACAAACATTTCCAATCAAAAAATGTAAAAAGTAAATTTATTTTAGGTTTTTGTCCTTTTAGGTGTTTTACATGTTATTTTGATCTTAAAATTAAGAATGAAATACAATTGATGTATTTATAGTTGTTGTATATGATTTCGGACAAACCCAAAACATGGAAAATATAAACGATAACTGAATATTTGTGAAACATCCAAGTTTTCAAATCTTATTTAGTTCTGTCTATACTTGATGAAGACAAAGATGTAAAAAAAGGATGAACAGATGAAGTGAACCATTCTAACCATTAGAACTCATATACCGTTGGTGCAGTTTTTAATTGTTTTTAAGAGTTTTTAATATTTGTTCTTATTCTGATTGTCTAAAATCAAAAGGAAAAAGTATACAATTGCTCATTGGCTTGTCACGTATTTAAGGGAGTCGTAACAGATGCAATAAACAAATGCTAAGAAAACAGCTTTTTTCTCCAGCTTTTTTACTGCTAGATTTTATTCACGATGAGCACAAAAAAAATTCTCTCTTAATATTTAGTGAAAGCAGTAGCTGTATGCTGCAACTGCTCGTAATGTCACTCAGGCGACTTTGTCATCTCTCTCCTCGATTGAACAGTATGCATATCAGAGTGAGACATCATTAACCTTTTTCTTTTTCGCAAAGGTCTTATTCATGAGAGAAACTTTTTATGTGCAATGTAGGTTGGGATAACATTTCTACTCTTGAGTTTGCTGCTACTGCAGGATGCGATCTACAATGTGTTGAGACACAATTCAAGTATAATGGTTGTCTGTTTAAAAGTCGTGAAACTGGTGGGTTGTCAGTACGGGAGACAGTACAGGAGAAATTCTCCTCTTATTTCTACTGAAGGTGAACTGTCTATGAAACAATGCTAAAGTTGTGTGATTTAATGTGGCTAAACATTAAATTATCCAATTTTAATTGTCCCCTCCTGGAGTAAACTCTTCAAAAGGTCATATTATCTGTTTACTTTGAAAATGAACTGAGCAATTGGTATTTTGTTTTGCATAACATTTAAACCCACTCTCTCAAGTTAAACATAAGTGCTTTCACAGGGTTTGTTTTTAGATGTGTTAATTGAATAGGCTAACCTTTTGTTGAAATGTTAATTGAGTGATTTAAATGAAGCATGAACCCCCGCTGGAGTCTAAGAGAGGAACACTATCGTAATTTTTTTTAAGTTATCTAAAATTGTTAAGTTAAATTTTTTTTTTACAGAATTTATGTTCGGAGATACCAATTATAACGATTACAGCTTTTTTTTTTATCATATCAGTGCTTTTCTTTAAAAAGCATGCCATCTTCATAGAATAAGAAGAAAATTTAGATTGTGGGTATGAACCGGTGAGCTTAGGAAACGAATAGTATTCTAGGTAATTGATGTCAAAGCTCCAAGCTGTTCTCCAAAGTGGAAGCACATATATTGCTGATTGGCAATAATCCTGAAATGTGTTCAGTCCTTCTTTCTTACAGGCTCGCTGCAAATGAATTCAGTGCAGTAACACTAGTTTTCTACTTTGTCTTGTTTTATAAGACCAACTAGTAATTGCCTCACTTCATCTGTTAGCTGTAATGTTTGGCTCATTAGTTCCTGGTGAATGTAGCAGAGACCAAGAGAAAATCCATCCATAGACCTCCAAGCAGGGATAACTGTGTTTGTGGAAGAGATTTTGCATCCAAGTCTCTTGCATCTTATCTCTTTATAGTACATTTGATTTACCCAATGTAGTCTGTTTAATGTACTCTAAACTTATTTGCCCCCCCGGTAAAACACATGTAAAAAGCCTTGAAATGAATGCAGTAGTATTATCTCACACTGAAAGATTTGCTGACAATGAGAGCGCTGTAACTCTCTGCCAGTCTTTCTCCAGTCTTCATTGTCAACTTTCTAGTTATTGCTCCAAATACAGTCTTGGAAAAGCTTCTGCAATTAATTTATACTTTAATATTTGCTTCAAGGTTTCAAACATTTGCTTATGTATTATGTATTTGTAGTGTGCTCTGTGTGTCCGAGAGAATTGGTGTCAAAGGTAGTTATTTATTTATTTTTTTTTACTGTAACAGACGGGCCATTGAAAGCCAAGCACAGATTTAGCATTGTCACTTTAGATCATCAGCCACACTCCTAAGTGAGCTGTTTGACAACTTCTTCAGTTCTTATTGCTGTTTCAATGTGTGAAAAAAAACGAAAAACCTGCAGTGAAATTAAAAAATGTACATAACGTGATGTTATTTTCCACAAAAAATATTTGCAAGCATCTGATTTGGTATATTCTTTAACATGTAGCTGACAGTGAGCACTTGTGACACACTGGACAAACAAATCAACAAACAGACAGGAGGCTGTTTGTAAGTGGCATCATTTTTAATTAGGATAGAGGCAAGGATTTTTTTTTTGTGTAGTCAAAATAGGAGACATGTTGTTCAGAAGCTCAAATGTAACCCTCATGGTTTCATTTGAGGACAACTTGGAGCTCCTGTAATGTCGAGTCCTAAAGCCTGAGATAGCAGATTTCTGGTGATGCTAATAAAGCTTTTTAAGATTCAGTAAGGTCAGTGGCCAAGTATTATATGCAGGAGTATTAACTGCTAGTTATGCCATTTTTTTTCTGCTGAAATCTTCAACTGTGTAATTACATTGTTTAGCCCAGTACTAAATCTTATTATATTATTAATAGCATGAGGTTGAAGCATACGTCTGAATAAATTCATTAGTGGTGTGTTGTGTTTGTGTGAGCTTTAGTGTTCAGTTCTGTTCAAGTTCTGCATCCAGACATCATTTCTTCAGGGAAAGGGCTTGCTTCGTGCTAACCTGTGGACTAAAAGCACTAAAATAAAAATATTCAGCTTCCAGTATTTTTATTTTATTTTTTTACACGTGTTGAAAATTAGTCACAGCACATTATGTTGATTACATCGCTCCATTTAAACAACCATTTAATAAAGGTCACAATGTAACCTTTTGCATTTTACCCTTTATTTCTTTGGATAGAAACAATTAAAAATACTGATAGGATTTTGAAATCACAGATAACAAACACGTCTTTAATATGCAATTTGCTTGCTGAGTCTGAATGGTTTTATGTGTAATCCATGTGATCGTGACTGAACAGAACAGAGATTTTTGGTCATTATGACTTCACAGGAAAGTGTTATCATTACAGAGAATATGAGCTCAAAAAAATAATGCAAATGATCAGTCAAATTTAAAAATCCAATTGAATCTCGGATTTTTGACTTTTATTAGCACATTTTTGGTGAATTGCACAATTTTTTTTCATTGTTCTCTTTATTTTTAAAAACTGAAAAAAGTAATATTTGAGTATGTTTTCATCTCCTTTGGTCTAAATTATTGTGGTTCAAACCCACAGACTGGCCATCCAGCTTTTTTCCTCTTAGAGATGGAAAATGTCACCGTTCACGCTCTGTTCCCCCAATAAATTGTAATCATCCTCGAGGTGCTCGCAGTTCACTAGTTGGACGCCACCTTAGACCAAAGCCAGGTCCCTTTGAGAATATCTTAGTTTTGTTCCAGTGGAGAAAGGAATCAAAGGTCTCTTTATGATCCTCTGTAGGAAGTCTTTTTATTTTTAGGGTCTCATCAATGTAGCATTACTGCTGATTACTCAGTAACAATAAGGTGATCTATGTTGAGTCGAAAAATACAGACTTTTATCTATTAGCCTTTCTTTTGTTAATCCCATGTTGTGTCTTTGCACCATATGTGCAAAAAAGAGAAAGCATTGAGCTGATTTTGACATACCAGACTTCAAAAGAGGACATAACGGCATAACAGTAAGTCTTTATGTATCAAGAGCCACGGTATCCAGAGTAATGTCAGCAAGAACAAACCACATCCAACAGCATTAACTGAACACGAGGAAGCTGTCTGAAAGGGATGTTTGGTGCTAACTCGGATTGTATCCAAAAAACATAAAACCATGTCTGCCCATATCATGGCCAAAGCGCAAATCTTGGGCTGTAGACGATGTGAAACATGTGTTGTTCTCTAATCAGTCCAGTCCATTGTAGTGTTTGATCATCGAAAGACTGTCGGTTGACTCCTTTTGCCTAATGAGCTCCATATGGAGAATGTGTATGTGTGTACAACTCTAAGAACTATACCTACGGAAATGCCAAATACTGTAATGCTGTGTGCTGGCCATAAGCCTATAAGAGCGTCTGTCTAAATATCAACAGGGATTTCAACAATTGAGTTTAAGCTTCCCCCATGATTCTGCTGTTTTGACCTTGGCTGCAGTTTCAGATTTATCTTTGCTATTCAACTGGAGTCCTGTTTACAGAGCCTTTCTTCCCGAACCATAAACTTATAGCAGACGACCACCCATAATAAAATACACCACCTGTACTGTTTTCCCCACATCCGGGATAGTTACTGTGTGAATAAGACTGAAACAAGGGTACCACCCAGACTGTTGCATGCCCAGAGTGAAGCGTGGGGGTGGATCAGTGATGGTTTGGCTGCCATATCATGGCATTCCATTTGACCCCATACTTGTGCTAGATGGTGGATCTCCTGATCTGAATATATATATATATATATATATATATGTGTATATATATATATATAAATGTAGTCACAAGCTGTGATTTTCTTTGCGGAAATCTAGTTGGAATTGGATTTTTCATGTGTATATACAATAATTTTCTTGTAAAGTGTCTTAAGACTGTATTGTAGTCTTTATAAATACAAAAATATGTTGAAAATGAGAAGGTGATGTTAATCTTGACATTTTACTTGGAATAAGTTGTGACTGATGGAGCCATTAACATTTGTTTAAGGTAAAAGCAATTCACTCGAGTCGTTTCTACCTGAGTGGGAGGTAGATGATTCCTGCCGGTGTTGTGTGGAATAACAAAAGCGGAAAATCATCCAAAACTCCTGCTAACATCGCAGCTCGACCTGCAGAGATGGACAGACTCTTTTTATAAAACAAGCTGGTTGTTAATTGTAGGGCTTTTTTCTTTTTCTAAAGTCAAAGCAGTTAGAAACCGCAAAATTATGTGTGCGCTACAAGAGATTTTAATTAAAACATGCTGCTTATTGAGAGATGTCTGCCATATTAACTAATTATTCCTATTAACTAGCTTGTGTGTAGTTGCCAAAGTACAAGCTTTGATGATGAACAAAGGGTGGTCCAAGATTTCATTATTTATTCACTGTGTGTTTCTCACATCTCCCACTCATTATCGTGGTTTTACAAACATTTCAGACAAAAGAGACTATCTAAGCAGTGTACATCTAACATGTTACATGCGTAATAATTTACCTTTGCATGGCAGCATAATCGCTTAGTTGGAGAAATACAGCTATCTGGATGTTTTTGATGTTCATTGAGCGTAGAATTTGTAACCTTTTTATAAAAAATAATACTTTTTTATGACATTTTTTACTTTAATCCTTTGATTAAATTCTAAGCACTAAGGAACGTTAAAGTTGCTTTAGGTTTTTAACTTTGTTTATAAAATGATTCATATTAAGAGGAATCACAGTCAGGTGATGCCTCTCTGCCATGTGACCCGTCTTAATTTGAGCCTTTTCTTTGGTCCTCAGGATGAGTGTCGGGTGAAAGTGACTGTTCTGGAGGTGCTTCCTGTCGACCACAGAGAATACAGCAGAAGACTTCTCAGTAACATTCATAAATTGGCTGCCTGAGCTTTGATTTCCGTCATTCAACTGGATTGCCGATAATTACACACCTCCGCTTAGTTTCTGACTAGATTGGCAACTGTTGTGGGACTTTTTCCAACTTTAAGATTTCCTATCTGATAGAGAAGCAGCCAATCAGACAGAAAAAAAGGATTGGTAAGGTTTGTTTTACTTAAGAGTTTCTTTGTGCAATTTGTTTCTTGTTGTTTTTTTCCCTTGTGATTAATGTATCTGTACAGCGCTGCGTTTGATATTAATGGAGGGACTCGTTTTAGTGTAAAGCATGTTTGTGTTCAGTTTTAGATGAATAAGAGATGAACGAGTCCTACTTTAATTTTCTACGTTTTATTTTTATAAATGTAGCAATAATGCATGTTAGGTACTCTTTGATCCTTGTTCACAATGTTCTTGTTTTCTTCCTAAATTATACTTTTAACATTCTGTTGTTTTTAAAGTCTTGTTTCTAAATTATGCCAAACCTAAAAAAAAAAAATGTGATTAAAATCACTTTGATATGTATGCTTTGTATTTCGCTTTTCTCTCCATTTTAGCGTATCTAGAACATAACAAAAACAGGCTTAAGAGTTACCGATTAAATATCTGGATGTAATTATAGAGAAAAAAAGGATGTAAAATCCATTTTAACAGTGTCTTGAGAAAGTTCCTGTAACTGACAGCAATTAGTTGCTGGAAAACTAATTGCATTTTCAAGCTGCTTTCATTTGTCATTCTGTTGTCGGCTTCACTTGCACAGAGCATCAAAGAAATCCTTTGAGTGGGTTTCTGTCAGCGCAGTCACTCCTGTAAACAGTTGTCGCTGTTGGGAGCTGTGTTCTTGAAAGCGTTTTGCACCAAGAGTTTATTCAGACATTTCCTGCCGCTTGTCCTACGCCATGTTGTGTTAATTGAATCACTGTACAATTTTGGGTACATATACAATTAGAAATGCATACTAGGTTTGATATCATATTGCAATTAACCTGGATTGGATTAAAGTCTGGGCAATATAGAGGCAGGTCAGTACCTCAAACTTCTTTAAAGCCTCAAGGATTAGTGTTTTCCATGAAAGAATCTACGTGGTTTGCTGCAATCCTTAGGTATGTGTCTTTGTTTCCTCTCACCAGCTATCTAGCATTTGTGTAGAGATATACACACAAGCACACACACGTTCGGATTCAGGTGTTTACTGGTACACTATCGAAGGCTTTCCTCTAAATACATGTTGCACTAATTAGTTTGCTTTTTAGCAAAGTTGTTATATATGCATATGCCGTTGCAGTTTCTCGGTTTTCTTTTGTGTTCCCTCTGCAGGTGTGTGCGTATATGGTTTTATCTTGTCTCATTTATTCTCATCACCTTCTTTAATGTTTATATTTTTGCCTCAACATCTTCCCCCATTTATTTCCCTCGTTTCCCTTATTTTTCCATCTCAATGTCAGTTGCATTTAAAACAACCCCAAAACAATTCCTAATCAGGTTTTACATGTACGCAACTCTAGAAAGCCTAGTTTTCAGAGAATCTTTTGGGATTCTAAGAAAACCAATGCTACACATCCAGACTGGACACATTTAAAAACAATAGCAAAAAACAAACCCTGTGAGACTGCAACAAGATTTGGTACAGACAAAAATGCCAAAATATACAATCTAATAACATTGTGTGAGATTATTATTATGGTTATTAAATAGCAAACTTCTATTTGTTGAATAATTTTCTTAAATTAGTTAGATGGCAATGGATGAGTATATTTTGTCTGGAAAAATTCAGAGATCTTTTTAAACATGTGGTTTAAAATTACAAATGTCCTCTTTATGATTAGATTAAGTGTGACAGATTTTTCTTCAGCTTTACGGAAGTCCAAAAAATACAAATATATACGCAACAATAAGTAACAGTTTTGTTGGACAATTTATTTAAGAATTGATAAACAGTTAAATTAACTAGCCCGTTTGTGCAACTAATTGTTTTATTTGTTAATCTATAAAAGTCATACTGAACTGCCAAGAGAAGTAAGATGACATGCTTAAGTTAAGTAAATGAGAATGAGCTGGTTTGTTTGCAGTTATGGAATAGAAGTAGGCTGAAATGATATGGCGACACTGGAATAAAAATAACGCCCTGTCCTCATGGATAAATCCTACTGGTTTTAGCTCAGGTGTGCAACTGAGATGAGATTTTTCATCTTTTTAGACTCTACAGCATTGCAATGCACCTGTTTTTTTTATTTATTTACTCTGACCATACTTGTGACAAAAAGAAAGCGCCTGGGGCCGTGACATACCCAACCTGTGGTGTGGCTAATGATCATGGCCTGGATTTATGATGGCAGCAAGTCACCCACTATTTCACTCCATGCACCATAACCGCCACTTCATACCTACTACTTGTACTTTGTGAGGCTTTGGGATATAAAATACTCATGTACTGTTTTTAACTAGGTGGCATGATATCATCCTATTTTTATTTTTTATTTTATTTTTTGTATTATATTTCTATTTCAGACAATCAACAAACAACAAATAAATCAATTTAGAAAGTTAACAATAATAATAGCACATAAATCAAAACCACACAAAACAAAAACAAAAAAAAAAGTAATTGGTAAACATCAAATTAAAATTTCAATTCCAAGTCATTGAAAATCAATTAAACATATGTAGAAACTGAGGTAATGAAAATTTTCCACTAAATAAAATTGGCAGTTTATTTTCCCTGATATATGAAAGTGATTAGATATTAATGTAGTTGTCTGAAAAGGGGTATGAAGAAGTAAAACTTATTTTTCATACCCCCCTCCCCCTCTAATTGCTCTTAAACTAACTTAAAGTATCTTCCTGTTTAACAACTATGCTTTTAAACAAAAATTGACAAACAATAAATAAATAAAATAAAGTGAACCCACAATTATATATTTGTGTGTATATATATATATATATATATATAAATATATATATATATATATCTACATCTACGTATACTGTATAAATAATAATGCACACTTGCATACCTTCTCTCACACACACACACACACACACACAAACATCCGGCCTAGATCCACATTTACCCACGCAATGCTTGATTTGAAACCATTCCTCTCACCTTGTCATCACAGAACCTGTTTAAAAACATCAGTTTGAGCCTTTTTCTAAACAGACTCGTGTTTGGACATTGGTTATGCTCTTTCTGGAGTTTATTCCAGACCTTCACACCACTGACTGAAATGCACATTCTCTTCATGGTGGTTTGAACCCTCAAGGTTCTGAAGTTAAGGTTTTGCCTATAGTCATAGCCCCCACTCTATCAGTGAACAGCTTTTGAATATTTTCTGGTAGTTTATTTCTAGCTTTGTATATCAGCTGAGCTGTTTGAATTTCTACCAGATCTGGTAATTTGAGGAGGCAGGACTCGATAAATAGTTTGTTAGTATGGTCCTGGACACCTGCCTTATGGACTATTCTGATGGCCCTTTTTTGTAATGTGCATAACGGTCGCAGCGATGTTTTATTGCCCAATATTTCCACATAGTAACTCAAGTAAGGTAAAATAAGTTTAGCTTTGCTGAGAACAGCAATACTTCTGGATATTTTTGTTTGAATGTGTTTCATATGAGTTCTCCAGCAAATCTTATTGTCTATCATTACTCCCAAAAACGTAACCTCTGTAACTCTCTCTCTACTGTCATGTTATCTATTTGACTATGTACATTTATTCTGCTTTCGCAGTTTCAAAACAACATAAATCTATCAACCACCCATCCAGCCTGCCCTGAAGATCTGCGAGGAAGACGTGCTTAGACTTTAAAAAATAAAGAAAGTCAAGAAGGCCCCAGGTCCTGATGGAATTTCTCCCTCCTGCCTGAGGACGTGTCCAGACCAGCTTGCACTTGTCTTTACTAAGATCTTCAACACATCGCTGGAGCTGTGGGTTGTTCCGTCCTGTTTTAAAAGCTCCACAATAATACCCATTCCTAAAAAGACAACTACCTATATGACTACAGACCTGTTGCCCTGACCTCTGTGGTCATGAAGTCCTTTGAAAGACTGGTTCTCAACCACATTAAGGAAATCACGGACCCCCTGCTAGACCCCCTGCAATTTGCCTATCGGGCCTACCGTTCAGTGGACGATGCAGTGAACATGGGTCTCCACTTCATCCTTGAACACCCAGGAACTTATGCAAGAATTCAGTTCCTGGATTTCAGCTCAGCCTTCAACACAATTATTCCAGGACAATTACACAGCAAACTGACTGAACTCAGCGTACCAGCCTTCGCCTGCCGGTGGATAACTGACTTTCTGACTGGCAGAAAACAGCAGGTGAGGCTGAGAAAGTGTACTTCAGTGACCCGAACCATCAGCACGGGTGCTCCACAGGGTTGTGTATCTTCCCACTGCTCTTCTCGCTGTACACAAATGACTGTACCTCCATTGACTCCTCTGTTAAAATCCTGAAGTTTGCAGATGACAGAACAGTCATTGGTCTCATCAATGACAGTGATGAGTCTGCTTACAGACGGTTGGTTGATCAGGTTGTCCTCTGGAGCAGTCAGAACAATCTGGAGCTGAACACAGCAAAAACAGTGAAGATGACCGTTGACTTCAGGAGGAGCCCCCCAACCCTGCCAGCACTCACCATCCTACACAGGACTGTGATGGCTGTGGAGTCCTAAAAGTTCCTGGGCACAACGATCTCCAAGGACCTGAAGTGGTACAGCAACATCAACTCCATCATCAACAGGGCTCAACAGAGGATACACTTTCTGTACCAGCTGACGAAGCCATCATAGAGTCCATCATCACCACATCCATCACAGTGTGGGGCAGTGCTATCATAAAACACGGCACCAAGAGACTGCAGCACATTATCAAGTCTGCAGAGAGGACCATCGGTGTAAAGCTGCCCGCACTGCTGGCCCTGCATGCCTCCAGAACCAGGAAGCGTGCAGAGAAAATCGTCACCAATCCGTTTCACCCTGGCCGTCACCTGTTTCGGTGCCTTCCATCAGGACGACGCTTCAGCCACATAAAGACCCGTACGACCAGGCTACAGAGAAGCTTTTTTCCAACTTCCATTATTTTCATGAACAATTGAACAATTTATTTATATATATTTTTATAACTTCTATAGTTTTTGTACTGCACAAAACTGCGCTTTTTTTACAATATAAATTACACATGCTAAATGTTACAGATGTTTTTGGTTACACAGATGCTTGTATCTGTGTAACCAAAAACAAATTCCTTGTATTTGTGAGGACACTTGGCCAATAAAGCCTGATTCTGATTCTGATAAACTTTGTTTTATCCAAATTTAATGATAATATGTTAATATCAAACCATAACTTGAATTGACATAACTCAAAGTTAGTGTCAGCCATAAGCTGATCCAAATGATCACCTGCACAAAAGATAATAGTATAATTTGCAAACAAAACAAATTTAAGTTTTTTAGAAACTTTGTAGATGTCATTCATATAAAGAATAAACAATTTTGGCCCCAATACTGACCCCTGGGGGGACACCGCAAACAATCTCCAAGCATGATGATTGGCAGTCACCCATTTGCACAAATTGTTGCCTGTTACTTAGATCATTTTTCATCCAGTGCAGGACTACTCCCCGGATAACATAACGCTCCAATTCCTTCATTAATATTTTGAGGTCAATAAATACACCAACTGCAGATTTCTTATTATCTAAGGCGCTGGTGACTTCCTCTACTAATTCAATGACTGCCATAGCTGTAGTTCTTTGTGATCTGAATCCCTATTGACTTTCAGAAAGCACTTTATGTTTATTAATGAATATGTCTAATCTACCCTCAAGTAGTTTCTCCAAACTTTTGGAAAACTGTGGAAGTAGAGAAATGGTGTCCGTCCCCGGATTTATAAAGTTGAATAACTTTGGCAATTTTCCTCTTTTCTGGAAATTTACCTGATTCAAGTGACAGATAACAGATGTAAGTGAGAGGCTGAATTATTTCCTCAATTACCTTCTTAATTATTGTCACATCAATGCTATCACAATCAGTTGACCTTTTACTTTTACATTTATTGACGATACTTATTTAATTTCCTCCGACAGCAGTGAGAAACATTGAATGAGGATTTCTGCTGATTAACGTTTCATTCAGAGCTCCAGTTGCTGTAGGATCAGGGATTGTTGCTGCCAGTTTGGGTCCCACATTCACAAAAAAATTATTGAAATTATGGACAACGTCATTACTGTCCTCAAAATTGCCGTCATTATTTATAAAAAAACTGCTGAAAATTAATTTTTCCAAATTTTTGCTTGATAATATTAATTAACACATTCCAAATCCCTTTGATGTTTTTCTCATTTCTATCTAATAATTTACTGTAGTAATCCTGTTTAGCTATTTGTAGAATAGCAGTTAATTTATTCTTATATTTCTTATATTTATTCTCACCCTCCAAGGATCTATGCTTAATGAAATCTCTTTAAAGTTTGTTCCTTTTTTTTACAGGCCTTTTGCAAACCCTTTGTGATCCATGGAGCTTTTTTTTATCATATAATGCTTTAAAGATATTCAGAACAGTTTTGTATGCTGTATCAACATTCTATTCTTGCAATACAGACTCCCAGTTATGTTTCAGTTAATCATCTTTGAAAGATATGAGTGATTCCTCTGTTCTTACTCTTTTAAACTGTGGATTACTTTTACCCTCATTTTTTATATAGAAATTGTCGCTATCAAGAAAAACTGGAAGATGATCACTAATATGCTGAATTATCAATCCACTTTTCGTATTATCTAGAATATTAGTAAATATATTGTCTGTTAATGTAGCTCTGTTTTGTTATGTGTGATCCTGCTTGGTCTGGTGATTTTGGGATGAAGGCTCAGACTGTACATGGTATTAATGTCTCATTTCAGTGTATTTATGTAGCACCTAAACTTAAATGTTAAAACTTAAAGAAAAAGACAGCAGTCAGTTTCCCTAAAGTTGAATCTTTTTTTATCATTTTGAATCTTATAGGAATAAGTCCTGTAATTAATGTGATTTTGTATTTGGAAAGTTAGCCATGAGATCAGAAAGTCATTTCCAACTTAAAGCCTTACCGGTGATTGAGTTTTAAGATGAAGAAATGTCAGGCATTAAAGTAAAATAGGATGGTAAAGGAGAAAGTGAGGAGATAACAGTGGGGAACTTCTTTTTTTTAAGAATTATGCTTTGTGAATTTTGAGATGTGAGAACTGAATTTCTTTAAAGGTTGACATATCTTTATTCCTGAAATATAGGAGCTTGTTTTAATGAATATGCAGTGTCTGTTTCTGCAGAGTGTAAACCTGCAAGGATGGCAAATAAATATGGGCTTCTGTTATCACAGAGGTTACAGTCCAGCTAAATGTATCTATTGTTTATCTTATAGTTCCTATTATCTCTAAAAACAGAATGGGAGACGGATTTTTTATTTATCAGGCTCCTCTCCTGTGGAACCACCTTCCAGCTTTAGTCCGTGAGGCAGACAGCCTGTCTAGTTTCGAAGCTAGGCTTAAAACCTTCTTGTTTGATAAAGCTTACAGTTAAGACGAGATAGAGAAGACAGCCTAATCCGGTTGTGGGAAGAACTCAGACTTTGGTCTACCTTCTTCATGTCTCACTCTTAAGGGCTAGTTTTTTAAATTTATTTTTAAAGTTATGCTGCTATAGGTTTAGACAGCTGGAGGACAATCTGACCACTTCTCACTCTGGCAATACCAGATGTTCAGCAGTCAATGAGTAAGTGCCCACTAACTATGTTGGATGTTGAGCAAGCCCCTCACAAAAGCCATCGATCACGAACATTAACTGAAAAGGGAAAAGAAATGTTTAAAACCCAGATTAAAAGTTTGGGACAAAGCTTCAAGATTAAGTATGAAGGGAAGTGGAAGGTTCTAAGAAAGGATGCACTTCATTCAACTTTCTGGCAGTTGTTCGGATGAAGAGCTACCAATCATAATGAATAACATTTCCTGTGCATTCAGAGAACTAAATACTGCATATGAAAATTGGCTCAAAGTGGACACTCCTGATAACAATGCACGACGCAGAATTGATAGTAGTGAAGAGATAACGAGAAATATTCTTGAAACTGCAAGATGCCGTTTGAGAGGAATGAAAGCAGTTAACATGCAACCTATTAGGGCTTAATCTGTCTTTAAGTCTGAGAAATCATATCACACCAGCAAACATTCACAGAGCTCTGGTGGGTGCAAAGAGTCACAAAGATCATCAAGAGTCACCTCTAAGTGTTCCAGTGCAACATATGTGAGCAGACAAGAATTGCTGCAGCAAATTGTTGGAAGCAATCAAACAGCTAAGAGCTGCAAAGGCATTAATGCAAATACATAACCAAGATGAAGATTCAGAAGATGAAACCTGGCAGTTGCCACATGATTGCAAACTGGAAACGGAGAAAGAAAGAGACTGGTTTACCTATAAGGGTCAACATTTTAACCCACCAGAGCTTCCCTTTCCACAACACACTGTTACACAGCCGCCACATGACAGCAGTATGGCAACACTTGTTATGGTTTTGGCAGATTCAGAGACTGGCTAAATGCATGGCCCAGGATTGGCTCCAAGGACAGCTTAGAGCTTCAGGAGTTCGTGGACTTCCTACGTAGCTGTGAAGCGGCTGCAACCCAGATTAATGTATTAGAGATTTTTAATGATTGCAATGAAAATCAAAAAATTCTCTCCAAGCTTCCTGACTGGCTGACTTCAAGGTGGAACCGAAAGTTCTTGATAATAAAAGAGGAAACTGGAAGATTTCCAAGCTTTAGCCAGTTTGTACAGTTTCTCATTAAGGAAGCAAAGATTGCATGCAATCCCTTCATGCTTTAAAACAAAATGATTGAGAAAGGATCAATATGCAAATGAAGCGGGGGGTTATGCAGCTAAAGTTCTATCGATAAGCAGTGATGAGAATAGCGCCACCTTAACCTGTACATTTTGTGAAAGATCAGGTCACAGTTTGTACAAGTGTAAGAGATTTCTGGCAAAACCAACAGCAGAAAGACACAAGTTTGTTAAAGAAAATAAACTGCTTTGGCTCTCTCAAACCTGGACATCATACAAGAGAGTGTAAGAATAGAAGTACATTAAGCAAATGCCAGAAAAGGCATCTGACTTGCTTACATGAAGATCCAAGAGAACAGAAGTCACAAAGCCTTGAAAGAGTTAAGGAAGGTGATAGCTACAGGAAAAGAAATGAACCACTAGAAGAAGATGGATCAAGCCAAATAAGTGAGGCAACATCTAACAGAGTTCAGCAGTACAACTCTAGTACTCAGACATCTACAATTATTCCTATGTGGGTTTCAGCAGCAAAGGAGCCGGACAAAGAAACACTTGTTTATGCACTCCTTGACACACGATACAACCTTCATTCTTGAAGACACAGCGCGTTTTCTGAAGGCAAGGGGCGAACAAGTCAAACTCTAGTTATTTACCATGGCCTCTAAGACCACTGTTGTAGCATGCCAAAGGGTCTCTGGGTTGCAAGTCAGAGGATTCGATTCAGAGAAAAAATTAACTCTTCCTACAGCTTACACAAGGAAATTCATTCTTACAAATAGAGATCATATTCCTACACCAGAGAACGCTCGGGCATGGCCTCATCTTGATCATATTGCAGATTAGTTAGCTCTTCCTCAAAGTTCTGAGGTTGGATTACTAATTGGGTACAATTGCTCACAAGCTGTTCTCCCTAGAGAAGTTGTGGCTGGTGAAGAAAATCAACCATTCGCACACGGAACGGATTTAGGATGGAGCATCATTGGATATGCTAGCCCATACATAGATGGTGGGGATGTTATTGGAGTGAGCCATCAAGTAATTACACGGCAAGTGATACCATTACTCCAGCTTCCATCCAGTCCCAGCCACAAAGTTCACTATACGTGCAGGACACAGATCAAAGAAGTAATCTCATCTGACATAATTATGGCACTTGAATGTGACTTTAATGAGAAGTTTGCTGAGGATAACAGCTTCTCCCAAGATGATCTTCAGTTTTTATCGATACTGAAGCATGGAATCCAAAACAAAGAAGTTGGTCATGTTGAGATGCCTCTTCCATTTAAAGAGGAACGACCAAACCTGCCAGATAACATTCAGTTTGCCGTCCATCGACTCAACTACCTTGAAAGAAAGCTAAGGAGAGACCGATGTATTATCAGGACTACAAAACCTTTATGGAGGAGACTATTACCTCCAAAGATGGTAAGAAGGTCCCAGACGCAGATCTCCGCAAATATCCCACACCATGGTGTTTCTCACCAACAAAAGCCTGGGAAAATACGCATTGTTTTCGACTGTTCTGCCCGCTTTCAGGGAACATCCTTGAATGATCATCTTTTGACGGGTCCAGAACTGATAAATTCCCTGGTGGGCGCCCTGTGTCGGTTTCGGAATGAAAGAATTGCGATCATGTGCGACATAGAACGCATGTTCCACCAATTTCATGTCAAGACTGAGGATCAAGATTACCTTCGCTTTCTCTGGTGGGAGAATGGAAATTTGGACTCCAAGCCAACAGTGTATTAAATGAAAGTCCATCTGTTTGGGGCTGCTTCTTTCCCAGGCTGCACCAATTATGGACTTAAACATTTCACCGCAATTTCAAGAGGAAGCTTTAGCGAAACATCTGTAAGCGTCATACACCAAAATTTTTATTTAGATGATGGCTTGACAAGCGCATCTACTGAATCTGAAGGAATCCAGCTAGTGAATGAAGCCAGACAGCTCTGTAGCAGAGGTAATTTAAGGCTGCACCTCTAACAACAAGAATGTACTGGCAACCATTGCCAAGGAAGAATGTGCTGATGGAGCCAAAAACTTTGACATGGCTCTCGGTGAACCATACATGGAGAGAGCAGTTTCAGAAACTAAAACCTAACCAGACTACAACCTTGGAAGAATGTAAGGAAGCAGAAGTTTTTCTTATAAGACTGGTTCAAGCCATGCACTTCCCTATGAATACAATAAGTTGTAAGCCAAATTGACAACTTAAACAACCAACAAGACAAACAAATTGCACAAATTAAACCCTTTCCTTGATGAGCAGGGTGTTCTAAGGATTGGAGGGCGTTTAACTCACTCCAGGCTTCACCCTCATGTGAAACACCCGGCGGTCCTTCCCTAAAGAATATCATTTGTCAACACTTCTTATCAAGCATTATCATGAAAGAGTGCAGCACCAGGGAAGGGGTATGACTGTGAATGAACTGCGAGCCAATGGTGTCTGGATTCTTGGCTGTAGTAAGGCAGTATCTTCACATATTTATAACTGCACAAGGTGCAGAAAGTATTGACGCTGCACTGAACAACAACTGATGGCAAACCTCCCACCAGAGCGTGCAGAGTTGACTCCACCCTTTACGTACTGTGGGATGGACTGTTATGGACCCATCTATATTAAGGAGGGAAGAAAGGAGCTAAAACGTTATGGACTTTTGCTGACATGTATGTGCTCCACAGCCATACATATAGAGATACTCGACGATTTAAGTACAGATGCAGTTATCAATGCACTGAGCTCATTTATTGCATTGCGCGGTAGTGTCAGACAGCTTCGTTGTGATCAAGGCAGCAACTTTATGGGTGCAAGGCATGAGTTTGCTGAAGCTATGAAGGAGATGGATAAAGAAAAACTCAAAAACTTTGGATGAGAGTTCATCATGAATACTCCATCTGCCAGTCATCAAGGTGGCCTTTGGGAACGGCAAATACGAACAGTACGGAATGTCCTTTTACCCATCTTTGACCAGTCAGGTAGAAGACTGGGCAGCAGTTCTTTAAGAACTTTCCTCTACGAGGTTATGGCAATTGTAAACAGCAGGCCATTGACAACAGATCATTTACATAACCCATCTGGTCCAGAACCTTTGACACCCAATCACATCTTAACAATGAAGTCCAGTGTTATTGCTCCCCCGCCTGGACGGTTTATCAGGGAAGATCTGTACCTTCAAAAACAATGGCGAAGACTGCAGTTCCTAGCCAACAGCTTTTGGACACGCTGGAAGAAGGAATATTTGTTAAATCTTCTGAGCAGGCAGAATAAATAAATGAATAAATCATGTATCAAACCCCCCACCGTTTTCTGTTTATTCTCAAGGTGATTTGATATAAGTAATAACGGTTCAATTTAAAAATCACAAGTGATTTGGTGGGAGTGTTACTGGCAGTGAATTTATTAATGCTCTTTGCTGTGTGTGTGTGTTTGCAATGATTATTTGTGATGTTCCTTTAAGTTATTATGTGGTTCAGTTCAGTCTGATTTTTTTGAGGTTGACACCAGGAAGAAACGAGCATGCTTAGTGCAAATGCTACATCTCATATAAAATATTGTGATGAAGTTATGAGTCAACCTTTGATCTGCTCCTTGAGATGTGTGAAGTGCATCTCTGAAGTGTATTGTATTTCTCCTGTTTGGTTACAACAGGCAACGAGGTGCGTTCAAGGTGTCTGTTAATTTGAGTTTCCATTAAAAGTGATGAAACGGACATTTTTTGGTTGTAAATTCAATATTTACTGGGTTACACTAGTTAGTGTTATTGTAAGGTATATTACAAGATCTCTGAATTCACTGGATGTATAAGAAATTAATTATTATTGTTTCGAAATTCTGATTTTCTAAATGTAATTTTGTTTTGTTAGATCTCACGATGGCAATGCTGAGTGATCCTGTTGGTGAGCTTGGAATAAACCATTTGTATATAAAGAGCTTGTCCTCGTGGTGACTGACGGGAGGAACAATTATGTATCTATGATTTTAATTGATTTTCTTTAACCTGCGAAGGAGGAGCAGCTTCACCTTTTTTTTTTTTTTTACTTCACCTCCTGACCTGTTTTCTGCATGGAATCTTGGAACATGGTATTATTGAGTTTTGATTCTAATCTTTTTTATGTTGTTTAGCTTCTTCTAGCCAAAATATGTGATATGTCATCTGCTAATGTAGGTCCACAGTTTTTTATTTATATACAAATTTAGCTGAAATTAAGAGCTCTTCATGGTTTCCTTTGACGATGGGCCTAATAGAGATGTTTATTTCACCTTCAGTTCAGTTAATATTAATGAAGTTTATTTAGTTTCACGGACTTGTTAGTTACCAACACTTTCAAAATTGTATTGTGGAAGATTTGGGTTTTTCTGGGAAATATAATTTTTATTATCAGTTTATTATAAATTAACCACAATGATCAAAATAAACAGAAATACACACTCAATAAACTTTAATAAACACACATTTTTAACACGTAACACATTTCTAGTAAACAATAAACTTTCAGGTTCAAAATATTTCAGTAAATCCACCATAAATATGACTTTGACAAACAATCTGTTTGCATTAAACATATAGGCTGGAGTTTTAAGTGGAAGTGTAGAAGTTTTTAACTTGCCTGTTACGTGACAAACACAACAAAACAAACATTCTCATGAACAATTGAACAATTCTTTTATACATTTTTATTACTTCTATAGTTTTTATACTGCACAAAACTGCAATATAAATTATCCATGCTAAATATTACAAATGATTCTTTACTGTATTTTTCGTGCCTTTACTGTATTTTTCGTGCTCTGCAATTATTAATAATAAGAATTTATTTCCAGATCAAGGAAATAAAATTCGAGAGAACCACAATTATCAGAAACAGACGCAAAATAAAACACCTCAATAAATCTATATATTTCCACACAGCAAAACAAAACACCAGAAAACATCAACATGTATGTATCTAAAGTTTTTTTTTTTTTTTTTTCAATTAGGGCCACAATGTTCTACTTTAAAATACTTAGGGGCCCATAACAAAAGGCTGCTGACTGTTTGTCATTTTATTTTCTACAGATTTATGACGAATGTGAAAACTAGATTAATATATGACAACAAAAAAAAAGGGTGTCCTACATAATATCATTTTATTTTATAGGTGATTTGCTCTCTTCTAGAATTAGGAAACCCTTGTGTTTAAGTCTTGTATTTTGAAAAGCATCTGAAATATTTTAGTTGACCTATATATTACTTGTTATGTCGTGCCATGTGCATCCTGTAAATGTAGCTGTTACACAAAAACTACAGTCTACTTCAGTGGACAGACTTGATTTTTATTCTATGAGAGTACGTATGAGGTATTGCAAAATATAATAGACTTATTGAATGTTTTTCATCTTTTCTGTTCTTTGTTTTTGTATTTTTCTCTCAAGTCCACGACCCAATGTAGAAAGGGGACTTGGTATGAAATGACTATGTAAGGCAGTGGTTTGAAATGAATTTCCAGCCGTGCTGATCGATAACTATCTTACTGGGATTTTTAGAGCTTTTTCTCTGTGAATAGCTGCTGGCACCTTAAGGGCAGAGCTATGAGAACCAGTTTGATTGCAACAGTAGCTAAATTAGAAAGACCAAATTAACAGAAATATAGAGATTTTCATGTTGAGCGAAAAGTTTAATGTTCTGAAAATTAAGAAATTGGCAAAACTTTGCTGCTTTGCAAAATAATACACACCCCCTAAATTGCTTTATTTATTTATTTTTACCACAAACCTCAATGTATTTTCTTTTATATATAATGGATGTGAGCACAAAATAAATGTAAAGTACAATAAAAACACAAAACAGTATTAAAACTATTGTTTCAATACATTAAATCTTAAAAGTGGTGGTGTGAATTTGTATTCCATCCATAAAATTAAATCTAGTGCAACCAGCTATTAAAGACTCCACATGTTTTTGGTTTAATCATAGAAAGAACGCAGATGTCTTCAATCTAAAAACCAGAAAAATGAAGTACAAAGAATACTTAAGCGACCTCAGAGATAAATATGTTGCAATGTTTACAGTATGATTAGGTTAAGAAAAGTTGCCATAAGATATAAACTGATATGCACTGTTCAATTCATCATTTTAAAAATTGGAATAGAAATACAGCTACAAGCATATCAAGACCTGGCTGTCAAACTTTGTTGACAGGCTGGGCAAGGAGAACATGAATCAGGAAAACAGCCAAGAGGCCTGTGGTAAGTCTGGAGGATTTAGTGACACACTCTACAAATCTGGTTTTTATTAAGAGTGACAAGAAGATTGCCGTTGCTGAAAGACAGCCAAAAGAAGTCCTGCTTACAGTTTGGTACAATGCAAGTGTGGGACACTGCACGCACTTTGTAAGATTGTGCTCTGGTGAGGTACAGTAAGACTGTTTCAGAAGATTTGAACTTTTTGTTCAACATGTGAAACTCTCCACTTGGTGGAAAACGTCACTACTTATTTACGCCATAATGACGCATGCCGTGGGTAATTGTCTTCAAGAGGCTCAAAAGAAAAAAAATGCTTTAAATAGAGGGAACTGGCTGTAAAACCTGAGCCAGAGCTAAATGGTGAATGTGTTAGAGTGGCCTAGTTAAAGTCCAAAAAATTAGGCACTGCCCTGTAATCAAACAGGTAAAACAATGGCAACTGAAAACTGATGTTCAGACTGGACTCCATCCGGTGAATAGTTTTAGGCTGTTTTGAAAAGAGGTACATGTCACAAATTATTTCCCCAGATGTTCACAGGTGGTAGCGACACATCTGATCTGGTCATGGATTTGTATTTATTTTTTTATATTATTTGTAATTATTATTAAAAAAAAATGTGTAAAATTTATTGTAAAATATGTAAATTGCACAAAAAAAAGAAGTAAAATCGGGCGTGACTGGCCGAAAAAAATTAAAAAAATGATCAAAGTTCAGAATGTAAGTTTTGATGGAAATTTTAAAACACTGAATCAGATGGACCCGTCTAAACCCGCCAAGCTTGTAATGAGCAGCTAAAATACAACTAGCAAGTTAAGTCAGCAAGTTAAAATACTTAATTAACAAACACTGGAAATATAAAATATTACTGTGATACGGAACAGTCAGCAAAAAACAACAGCAAAACAAAGTTGTACTTTTGTCAACTTACCGTAGAAAACACTGAGAATTCACTACGTCCAATGCTGGAATTGATGGTTTTTGGAGCTATTAGCAGCTTCATGCGTGTTTCTATGGAAGTCAATAGGAGTGCCCGAATTCTCTCTCAATGGCGCTGATTGGTTAGCCTGTAATGAGTGACGGTGGAGAAAGCCAATCACACCAAGAGATCCAAACAACAGAGCGCCAATCAAGTGCTGGTGGGCGGTCTAAACTTAGAGAAGCAGGCTTCAGCTTGAGCGGTTGTTTCCCGCATGGCCCTAGTGCTGACAATTTTACTGTTTTTGGACAGTAAAAAGTGGAGGGGACCAAATCGGACATTTGAAAAAGTGCAGGGGACATGTCCCCTGTGTCCCCCCCCCCAAAATGACGTCCGTGGATCTGGTCCTGCAGCTGTAATTGTATCGAGAGGTGACTCTGTAAAAGTATTCAAAATATTAAGGGGGGGGGGGGGGGGGGTTGGATACAAACACAAAACTTGGGTTCAAGTTTGTTTAGGAAGAAAAAAATAATATTGGCTGGCACAAAGCTTCCCATCAACTGTCTGCATGTGCTTTAATGTGAATGCGTTGAAAATTTGGGTTTAATCCACCTCAGGAATCGATTGGCAAAACAACTAATGTGCTGGCTTGTTAGCCAACTTGTCTCCTCACAGCAGACTTTAATAGACAGTTTGAAGGCCTGCTCCGTCCAAGGATCTCACTGCTATCAAGGACACTTCAAGCTCACTGGAGTATTTATAGGAACTGTATTATCTGTCTCTGTCTTTCTCTCTTGTGTGCATGAATTTGTCTAAGATCTTAGTTATCCAAGTTTTTATTAAGGACTCCAGTTTCAGACGTACGGATGCTCTGCTGGATTATCTTTTTTTTCATTTTTGTTGCTCCTGTAGGTACTGACATCTTACTAATTCTGTATGCACAGCATTTATTTCTCCTACTTTCCACTCTGACCTAATTCTTTTTTATTTTATACTGTCTTGTCCTTTGTCTTCCTGGTCACCCACATAGGATTTAGCTCTCAGTAGAATTATTATAAATTTCCCATTGATTTGCACTTTTGGTTATTGTTTCTCTCTTACCCAGCAGTAGTCAAACCCCCCTATTGCCCTTTTTCTGTTTCCATCAGGAGCAAATTTAGCCTAAGGGCATGTATTGGTGTTTTTTGCAGCTCTTGGAGAGCCAGAGGCCCTGCCGACACCAAGGATGAAATGCACTCCGCTCTATATGAGCTAATACTTATGCATGATACCCCTTCCAAGGTAAAAAGGTCTGATTTGCAACCACAAGTCAATTTATAACACAGTAAGGTGCTGGAAATGAGGTGTATATGATGTATATTAAGCATATTATTAGGTACAGTGATGGCAGACAGCAGCAGGTGGATATAGGTGGTCAGTCCCAGTAGGTACTACAGATTAAGCTGACCGTTTTCTGTTGTTGCAACCAGCATACATAACAGGTTAAGGATTAATTAAAATAACTCCCCCGAGGCTATGAAAGGTAGCAAAGACTTTGCATCAAATGTCACTGTGCACTTCATTATACTGTAAGTAAAGTCTTAAACTCAAACGGAAACTTCCAGGAGAGCAACCTCAATTTCTCAAAGACCTGACAACCAAATATTAACTTTCTTTAAGAAATCCGTTTTTGCATGAAATTGAATTTCAGTTCTGTTGAATCGCATGCCGTCTATACTTTTTAGATTGAAAACATTTTACATAGTTGTAGAATACGGTTAGAATTTCTGACCATTCATAATGTAAAATCAATCTACATTGAGTCCACGACCATTTATTTTATTTTATTTTTTCTTGTTTCTCCTGAGCTCACCGCCACATGATTTACATGTAAATTCTGGCAAGGCTACAGAGGAAAATATATTGGTTATTACAAGTGTTGAGATTATAAGTGTATTCTAAATTCACATTTGCTCAACAAAGTGCCCAAAAATGTCACCAATCAGGTTATCCGACTCATAAGATGAGGCCTTGACAAAGTTGATTATCGAAGTACGGCCTAATGTTTACCGGTGCCAAGAGCACATAAGGACATCCCTATGCTTACACATGGTATTTGTTGTAGGGGGCAGCAAGTATTCCAAATCCTGCTCGGTGCCTCTCATTGGGGGCACCTCCACATTGCAGGAGTGTAAAACCCTTGTTGAGGAGACTGGCTCTATAACTAGAGCACCACAAAACAATAACTGTACTGCCAAGGTCCCAGCCTTCAGTCACTTCATCACATTACACCTGCCCCGTTTGGTCCCTCCCACAGTTGATGACCCCAAAAGAAGGGGGTGGGGGGGCAATGTTTCCTCTTCAGGTTGTTTCTGGATGGCCTCCATTGGTAAACTCTTTATCCAAACACTTACTTTGATCCCACTTTAATTGCTAAACTGACTGAAGTAAAAAAAAGCCTCAATTAAAATTTGTTGCATTTGGAATGTCAAGGGAAATAACATCAATATCAATCTCAATGCTTAGTGCCGGTTAAAGCGATACGGACCCCCACGGGCCATGACAGAGATGTCATTCAACGAGCTGTAAAACGACATATAATCACAAAAGTTATTAAAATATTTTATGAAGGTTGAGAAGTTACTCAGTGTTGCATTAAAGTCTACCTTAATAAAAAACCATATATTTATAAACAATCAATAATTCTATAACTGTTCTTTTAGGACGTAGGGTGAAGAGAATGGGGAAATAGTCCAAGTTCAGAAATCAAACACAGGACAACCATGTCAAGGACTTTACTGTGCGTTCTACCAACAGAGCAACCCAGCGCCCCATATTGTGTAGTTGGTTAATGTATCACTTTAGTAAATGGCATGTCAACAGTTAATCTGTTTCAGAAAGACTCTTAATGTCTCTAGCTGAGCTGATTTTCAGACATTCAATTTAGAAAAAGGTAAGTGAAGCTTTCAAAGGCAGCTTATTTTTTCTCTAGATGGCTGAGAGTGATTTTCTGGTAAAACAATCCCCAAGCAGGCATCATCATTGAAACTCCTAAATTGCAATCCTGGCAATCTTCACAACCGATGTAACCAGTGCAACCCATTTTTCAAGGTAGTTGAAATCTGTGACGTTTTGGTTCCCCCAAAGATAGCAAACACAGAGACAGCAAGAGTGAGGAGTCAGCGGCATTCATGTGGTATGCAGCTTTTATTGAAGTCTTAGATATTTTTATTTAAGGACATCATCCTTGCAAAAACAACTGCATTTAAACATAATTTAAACTGCTAAAACAACAAATAAGGATAAACAGCTAAAATCAATATTCCAGGAACTGCTCAAAACAAAGATGCATGCAGGGCACATTAGCGTAAAGTTTTTAGTTAGCACTATATAATATGCCCCCTTAAATAATCCTTCATTATAATATTGATTTTAAAGTCGCTAAAACTGTGTGCAATTTTGGAATGCGAAAAAAATCTCAGCAAAAATGTTATTTAGTCAATAATAATTCCATTGAGAAATTTCCTCTGAGAAGTAAATTAAGATGTCCTGTTACTAGATGTCTAAAATTACAAACAGGCAAATCACATCAGTTGAACATTATTAGAGGATTAATACACGCATTTTGAAGGAGGTTTCCATTTCTAAATCAAAAAAGCTAAGTGGGACCTTCAAACCAAAGGTTGAGCAGCTTAGGAGTTTGATAAGGGATAGAAATAAACATTTGCACTAAATGAAAATAGTCTTCAATCCGATAATGTTTTAAACAACGAAAATGCCAGAAAGCCTTTTCATCGATATTTACTTCCTTCCTAGCTAGTTTTTTTCACATGATTATATGTAAAATTCATAATATTATATTTGCAATAATGTCGATCTGAAAGGAATGTTCCTTAATTTTCTACCCAAATCCAATCATCCCGTGATTAAATATAATTTTCCATTTCCCCTCATAAGTGTTTCTAGCGCACCGCCAGCTCTGACATCTCTGCATCTCATTGCACCATTAGTATCTCAGTCCATAACTACAGCGTATGGTATTAAATTATTATTTTGCATATGTATTTTTGTCCCATATGCCTTACCTACTTTTGTATTCTGTACGCACGTTTTCCAGCAGCTTGTTTTACTTAAAGTCGTCAGCTTGGGTTCAGCTTTTTGCTCCCACTTGGAATCATAGCAAAATTTTATTAAAACCCCATGATCCTGAAACTAGAGGGAGTGTGACTAGCATGCCAACCGTAGATATAATGTTGTTTTCTTCCAACATCAGGGCCAACCCTTAGCTGCGCGGTATTCAGTTTGTCCTTTTAACCAAATCTTTTAGCACCTGCAGTGCCTTTAGGATGTGCCAGCTGATAACCGTCCTAAGCCTCTATCTTCATAACCTCAAATCGGATCACTGTGATATGACTGTGATAGATCCTGTTGTTTGTGTGCTTATCTACAGGATTAGAATCACCCGCTGGAATAGCTGTGATATAACGTCTTCGACCTTGCCGTTACCTGGCAGTGAGAAGACAAGAGTCGACAAAGTTCGATAGAAAAAAGATATTGTTTTTCCTGCCATTAAGTCACAAAGTAATTAGTGGTGTCCTTTATTGTAGCTTCTGATTAATTAAAACTGTCCTCAACTTAATTAATGTGCACTTCTCTTCAGAATTTTACAGAATCACCAACAATCACATTACAAAGTGAAGCCATAATTCACAATGGTACATTATGTTGAATTTTTGAAATTGCTCCACCAAAAATAGTTAGAACAAAATATTGAGGCAGAATCACAAGTACCAAACATGGTCATTTGGAAACATGTTTTTTTTCTTAAGTCAGATCTTCTAACAGAAGATGTCTGGACAACATTAACAACCATGGCACACCACAAATTTATGAACAGCTAGGCGGTGATAAAAACAAGAAGAGGAGGATCTATATAGAACACCAATAAGCAGGTATTTATTTACTTTGGTTGAGATTAAAGGTGAATGTTTCAAAAAGCATAATTTGAGCATCAGAAAATAAAAATGGCAAAACATGCAAAACAAAAATAACTTTAGGCATCAAAACCTATCAGACAAAAAAAAAGTAATGTAGACACAGAACAATGAAACAATTCATTCTTTTGTTTCAAATAAATATTTATGGTTACACTGAAAGTTACGCTGAAATATCAAGTAAGTGTACACATCAATTCTATCTTGTGAAGGATTTCATGATTGGATCATATTTTATCATATTTTTTCCACATTTGTATAATTTTGGTTACAGATACATGCAAAATGATGAACAACTGTAAAATGGACGGTTAATACGCATGAAATCTTAAAAGTGTGGCATGGTTTTGTTTTAAGCCTGCCAATCCTTCACCTTTTTAAAACCTTACAAACTTTGAGGTATTCAGAAAAGATCATACCTGAAAATACCTACAGTACTAACTGCGAATAAAATGGCTTTTGTATCCAATAATGTGTTTTTAATGGATATTAAGGTATTTTTGTCTGTTTTTTGCTTGTGATTCCTGTGCAGTATATTATTATAATTTGGAAAATGATTAATTGCATGATTACCAAAATCAAAAAAACCAAAGCAAATCATCCATCCTTCTTTAAATCTAGATTAGCAGCAACAAGACATACGAGTTTTTACTTCATGTAATCATGAGGTAATGTGACGTCTGTTTCTTCTAAATAAACAGAAAAATAGGGAAGACCATACAAACGGCATATGGATAATTTTCATTCTATTAACATGGGGTTTATATTAATCAGTTTAAGACTTGCTACAAAGTCAGCATCAACAGATGCAGGAACGTTTCTGTGTTCTGCTTCTCCTTCTCGCCTCTGTATATCCGGCTGTGAGCTAAGTGGAGATGTGGCATATTACCCAGTTTACACCACAAAGATAATTACATCCTCATTAGAAGTTGCATGCTGAATATGCACACATTGAATCGAAAAAGCTCTCGTTTGTGCATCTGTTTGTGTATTGGTTCATCACACGTGTACCACAGCAGTTCGGTCTTTTGGTGGGGATCTTGTCCAAATTCACTGGGCTGTTTAATATTTAATAAAGGACTCAAAACACAATTTAAAACAGGATTACTGGGATAACAAAGAGTTAAGCAAGGCATTTTAAAAAGCTAGCTCAAAAGAAAATGCTGCCTAATAGTGGGGCTTTTCAGGGCTTCATATCTGATTTGGACTAAAACAATACAGCTTTAACCTCATAAATCTCCCTCCCAGAGGGAGGTGGCTAATCACAGATGCACCACATGTCGGTGGCTCAGTTATTCAGACGGATTAACAGTGCATGGGGTATTCAGCACACAATGGGGCAGAATGCATTCCTGAATGCAACCTCAAAGGTGTAAATTGAAGGTTTCTCACCCTTCTATTAAATTTTGATTTTACTTTGTTTAGAAACAGAGCAAGCTTTTATTTCACATCAAATAAAATCTATTGGGAAAGTATGCTCAAAATTTTTATTTTCTTTTGGCTGCTGTTTAGTCAGATGCTGGTAAGCAAATAGTGGACATAAAAAACACAATACAACTGATTGGTCGTATCCTAAAAAAAAAAAAAAGTTTAATAGAACAAAGACTACAAACTACACTGCGTTGGTTCAAAAGCAATTATGCGTTAACAACAATAAAACTGACATTGTTTTGAGGTGATCTTAATAATATGATTTCTTGGAAAATGTCTTGTATAGAGCAAAAGGAAGACGAAGTGAGCAACGTCATAACAAAGTTACACCAGCTTTACGTCCTTGTCTTTCAAAGAAAACCTGCCCTTCTAACTGACTGGGTGTCCTAGTTTTGTCACGGAAAGTCACATTGTTGAAGGACACACAGTTTCCTGTGAGAAAGTAATTTTACCAAGAAGCTACCCCGTACTCTTCGAGGGTAAAGCATTGTTGTTTTTGTTATTGTAAGGCTAAGGTGCCTTCGGCTGTTTTCAACACTGATAATTTTGTTCACCAATGTCATCCCTCACATTATTAGGATTTTCCTTACCCTATTGTCTGTTACTGCTTTTAACGTTTTGAAGCAATTAAAGCATTTTCTTCAATGTTTGGATATTTAAATCTTTTAGCTTCTTTTTTTACTGGTTTTTTATTGTTTTGTGTACTATTTTTAAATATATTCTAGTCTATTCTATTTTGTTATATTAATATCATCAAAAAAAATTAAATTAAATGAAGATTACCTGAGTAAGTAAAAAACATTTTCAAATTATTTCAACTGGGATAACAGCCATTGAGACCAACCAGGGCCAGAGTCAGTCTTCAGTTCTCAGAAAGTGAAGCCTTCTTGACCTTGTAAAGTCACACACTGAACTCTATCCTTAGTGTGAACACAGCAGAAAGAGCAAAGTAATTAGAATACAATGTGTATTTTCTCGTGTGTGGGCATGCATCCCCTGCACATTAGGTTGGACCAAGGCAAGCAGAGCAATTTAATTTGCAATATGCTAATACTATGAGTAGGCCAGCCTTTGCCCAATAGTTCATTTAGGTCGTTTTTCTACAATAGAGCATGAGTTTTATGACTGAGGATTGTTCTCAGGCGTGTATATAATTGCAACTAACCTACTGATAGAGAAAGACCTTAAGGATACATCTCTTCTCTGTTTCTCAGGTCTAGTAAAACTGTGTCATTACAAAGTGTGGTCACATCAATTTCTAGAAATCATACTGTACAATGTGCTGGAAACAGAAACCAACTAGTATATGTCTAGGATCTGTTTAAACAAGTTTCATAACAAGTAAATGATTTATATTAGCTTGAATGCAACTAACGACAGATAGGTCAGCTCTAACAATAGTTTGTTTGAAAGTTATACAACAGTATTTTCATTAGATTGTATTATTTAGTTTTTTTTTCTTTTTGTTATTGCTACGTTTCCCTGACTGATTAACATTTCTTTGATTTAATTATAATCGGTGGCTAAAGGACAACATGCATCCGAACAAGAAGGCTCTGTACTAATCTTCATAAGTCACAACATAGGACAGCTACACATTCATTGAGTTTATGGAAGGTACAAATAAATAAGGAAGGTGCATTAAAAATCGTCCAGTGCCACCTTTAATCCATGAAGTATATTTAATTTTATTAGAAGGTAACCTGACTGTTAAGTTTTCTTTTTATAAGGAAATTTTGTAGGGCAAAAACAAGGACAGTTTTTATAGAAAAGTATATTTTTTTTAGCTTTTTTTTGTTATTACAGATTTAAGAGTGACCCAGATTGGATGTGTGGAACCTTTGTTTAATGGATGTGTTGTGATTATATGTTGATTAAATGTCATTCCAGTTTTCTTTTCCTTGAGAAAATGACTCATCCCCATGACGGAGAATGAAAAATCATGCAGTCT
Source organism: Orestias chungarensis (assembly GCA_032876305.1). Taxonomy (NCBI): domain Eukaryota; kingdom Metazoa; phylum Chordata; class Actinopteri; order Cyprinodontiformes; family Cyprinodontidae; genus Orestias; species Orestias chungarensis. Next base: position 66,820 of record JAVLVB010000635.1, read on the forward strand.
TTTGGCAAGAAAGGGTTTCCTGTGCAGACAAACCGTTTTTTTTATTTTTATTCCTGACCTCATTTGCATAATTAGTCAAACTTTGTTGTTGTAATCACTACTTTAACTTCATTATTCTGAAAACATTCATCTTTTTTTGTTATCAGATAGGCAGTGTGCTATTTAGAGTTTTTTTAAAAACAGCACTTAACAACTTACTTTTTGTGCTCACTTTAATAGGTCCCTGGGGCTGTGTGAAGACTAGACAACTTTTGAGGACAACTTTAAGTAGGGTTAGACCACTTAGTCATACAACCAGGATGATAAAATTAGAGCTCCACTGTGTGCCAGAAAATAAGTAGGAGGGAGAATTGATCAACGCAGAAGCCCTGCAAAAAAGGTAACAATAAGATGTGTTCGGTAATTGTGGCAAGGAAGCAGACATTAAGGTTCTTTAAGCACGTTGACTGACAAAGCAGTGTCTCCTTCTTAAATCCTGAAAGTTGTAGGATGCCTACAGGTTTCAGAAACAGTTTTCAGGTGAGTCTGAGACTTGATAGAAGGGACACACCTACACTCTGGATGATACCACTGAATATGTATCAAGTCCCCACTGCTATTAACTGAACCTAACTGACTTTTCAATCTTCATAAAATGTTTTTATAGCTTTTGTGATTATACGGCGACTTACAGCTCGTTGAATGACACCTCTGTATCGCTTTCTCCGGCACAAAGCAACTTGGAGGAGGGTGGCAGGAACCCTGCCACACAAAACAACTACAAATTTGCTGACTTCTTTAAGGCATACGTCACTTCCCCCGTTTCTTATTTTCAACAGCATCAAATGACATTTTTTCACCACAATTCGTTTCATTACCTCCTTGCTATCATCCTTCACACAGCCGCTGGAAACAGATACGTTCCTCAATCCAACTGCAGGCGACCGGGAGATCAGGATTTTACGACACTATGCGCTGGCAAATGCAGTCTTCCTTCAGGCAAAATACTACTGCTTTTGTTCACACTGGCCACCAAAATCGACCAAAAATGAAACCTCTTTAGTGTTGCTTTAAGCACATTTTTAAAATGATCAAACTCTGCAATAAGTATAAAGTTGGTAGATGTCTTACCTCTGGTGTCTGTACCCAGTCCAGAATATTGGTTGTTCCCAGTCTTCTGGACCATCGCAGTCCCACCGATGTTAGGTATCTCTGCCCACAATGGTATTGGTAGTTCTTGGTGTGTAAGGCTGGGTGCCTTGGTGACTGCCTGGCAAGACGTGGGGGCCTTTACATGGACTTCCTCGACAAAGGGTCAGTTTGCCTCTTCTGCCTTATGTCTTTGTGTCCATAGGCAAATATGCTCTGGTGTAGCCGGTTGTCGGCAGGGCATGTGTGCCTGTCGCTGCACAGCGGCTGCTGGATAGCTCCCGCAGGGATACCATATGTTCCTCTGTTGGAGGATTGTTCTCCAACACGTGGTGCCCCAGTTGGGGGCGCGCTGGGATCGGACTTTGGACCTCCGTTGCTCCATTGTCCACCATGTTTGCCTTAGGTCCTTTGGGGCGGGGTGGATCTTTGGCTCCCAACACCAGTTACTAAGCAGTCTTATGGAGAAAGCTTTTAGACACAAGTACCCTCACATACAAAAGCACACTTTATTTTTATTTTTCCTTGTAAGAACTTTCCATGGAAATCCATTCCTTTCTCCTGAATGCCTAACCCTCAATCCAGCCCTAACTCCATTCCCACCATAGTCATACTAATCTGTCCATTGAGAATCTTCAGTTATGACCAAGCTGTGTTCCTTTCATTCAAAATGTGTTTAATTACGCTCTAAGGATATCTAGGGACTCTAAAAGGGTTCAAGCTTATTCAAGACGGTCTATTACCATATATTAGACTAATGTTTCTATCAAAGCCTATAGTAGGCCAACAAATACAAGTGTGTCTTCATTGTAAAATTTCTAGAATTTGAAACTTTAAGGCCACCACATATTAAAAGCTCTCAAAACAAATTTTGCAGATACAAATATTTTCATCAAACTATCAAGAGCATGGGAGCATTAACGTCCTTGATGAATCCTTCTGTTCCTCATCATACCCACTATTCCTCTGAATAACAACATATATTCTCCTTGGTTTCACTGTCATCAACCTGATTAGAATCCCTATCTCCTCCATTCCTTGCTGTTTCATTTACTCTGGACAATCTACTAATGAGTTTAGCTATATCGTGTATCCCATTTCAGTTGGAAATGAATTAAATGTTAAAATCGTTCACAGAGAGATATTAGTTTTGTAAGGATCATTTTTCACTCAAACAGTAGCTGTTTTCTTTTTTTTTGTCCAATTGTAGAGTTCTAGTGGATTCTTTCCACACAAAAAACTTTTGTCTTCATTTGTGCTTTTCAAGATGCAATTGGGGAGACGGTTATCACACTTAAAAATAAGTACTTCATAGAGGAATCATGATATATTTCTCAAACGACACTCTTGTTGTCAGTTTCATTGGGATAATGGCCGATTGTGCTGCTGAAAGATTGCAGAACGACATTGTTTGCAAATTCTAATGTTTGTCTAATCAAGCTTTCAGTCCACGTTTCAGTAACAAAGACAATCAGAAAGCTAAAACTTTTTAATGCTGGGCGTTCTGTCGTCTTATCATGAACAAAAAGAATATTTGTGAAAATGCTGAAACTATGAAATTATTATTTCCCACTGACTGCCTTTCAAAAAACATTCTGGAAGGGGCATGTATTATTATCATTAGAAGAAGTCAACAACCATCGGAATGTTTGTTGGATGGTAAAACCCTAAATAAGTGTCATGTAATTTGTTTTTTACCACAAAATGTACCATGCCAAATTTAAAATATATTTTCTTATTCGCACCAATCCCTTGTGAAAATTACATTCATCTTTATTTGTGGGACACATCTCCTACATTTCTACTAATGAACCTGCTGTAGCAGGAATTTGTCTGAAACCCATTACTCTGTTGTTCAATGCTTTCACGCAAGACAATATAAAAATTTCACACAATGTTGTATCATTTATGTTAAAAGTAAATTAACCAATTCATAACCTTAATTCCCTTTGAAAAAAAGATTATTGGGGAATTGTAAGCATTTGTTAAGTATATGTGCTGATCATTCACATCATTTTATTTCTAAAAGTTCAATGGGTTCAAAGTGGCATACAGAGCTACTTGAGATACTTAGTGTCTGTGCTACAACTGCTCTTGAGATTAAGTAGCTTCTTTGCAATGAACCGTGAATAGTTTTTGTGTTTGGCTTAGGTCATTGTTTTATGCAAGCGGCGGAAATGTAACAACGGTGCTGCCACTTGGTTGTCTTTGGTTTCCTTTTATCTTACTGAGATATCAGGCGAGCAACCTCTCAACAGTATGCTTCTCTTTATTGCTTCTTTAGCTGTCAACCCGACAAACACATCAGGTAGTGTTGCTATGTCTGTATGCAGTGAAAAACTGTGACTTAAAGAGCATTTTAATGTGTTACACTTGATCCATTTCAATAAAGAGCCCCTTATCAGTTCTTGTTAAAGCGTATTAGTATATCTGAGCAGCAAATACAACTGTAGTGTTGGTGGCAATTTGGTCTTTAACATGTTACTCAGATGTATATGAAAGGCAAGGTTTTTCAAGGTTTTTATTCAGGCTTTGAAACTTTATTGTGGTAGTAGAAAACATGATCCACCAAAAAGGGAAAACATTGAGCAATGGTGAATCTTTCATTAAGGGGCAGACCCACTAAGAACACTGCAATATTTCATTTAAAAGTCATCCAGGATGTCACAAAGTAACTAAGTACAACACCGGAAGCACTCTAGGCCTCACGTATCTCAGTTAAACTCATTGTGCACAATTCAACCATAAGAAGGAGATTTGGCAAAAATAGTATCCAGTTCCAAGAGTGAAAATCAATGCTGACCAAACTGACATCCAATGTATTTTACAAATAGACTTTTGTGAAAATAGTCTGGGTACTGATGAGATAAAAATGTGCTTGAAGATATATGCTGTAGAAGATTTATGGGACATATGCCCAATGTTGCGCATGGTTGTTGTGTGATGGTCTGGGACTGCTTTACTGGTTTAGGGCCTGAATAATTTGATTTCATTAATAGAATCATGAATTCTGCTCCCTATGTGTGTCCATCCAACATTCTTCTTAAGTCAGTCTCACTTTGGTTCTACTGGGAGCAATGAACTCCAACCTCTAAATGGCTAAATCAAGGAATAAAATGATGACTTTAGAGTCACTCAGTCAAAGCTTTATCTTAAAACCGACAGTGATGCTGTGACAGGACCACAGGCATATTATTCTTTGATTGCAGGAAAAAACTTTTTCTCAGTATTTTACAAAATAACATCATTAGGAACATTTGCCTTTATGGGTTCAAGAGTTCATTAGGGGTGAAAGTAGTGCAAAGGAAGCATTAGGATAGGTCATTTTTATTATTTTTTAACAATGTTATTTTTGATGTGCATGTCATTTGGCTGGGTGTTGTTGCATCCAAACCCTTTGGGATTTCACAGACCGCTGGGCAGAAGTAGGACACAAAGACAATGTAGGTTGGAATTTATGAGGAAGCACGACTATCTGTCAGGAATAATTCACCAGAGACAAAAACTGTGTGTATTTCCATGCATGTGTGCAAAAACCAAAACAGTAAAACCTGAGCAGTATTTTATATGTGTCATTGTCTGTGTGTGTGTGTGTGTGTGTGTGTGTGTGTGTGTGTGTGTGTGTGTGTGTGTGTGTGTGTGTTCTCGTTTTTGCGGATACGTGGGGACTCTGACCTGACTCTGTGCATACACATGGGGACCAGTTTACCCGTGGGGACCTCAAATTAGGTCCCCACCGGCACAACCCCTTTTTGGAGCATAAAATAGTGTCTAGCCAC
>JAVLVB010000635.1:71826-106961 GCA_032876305.1 Orestias chungarensis
GATTTGTGTTGAAAAACTAAAAAAATGTTGGTTTGGATGTATATTTTTGACCCAAGACTGCAATAAAGTGTTGGTTAAATACAACCAGAAAGTGAAGTCCAGTATTGATGTTTTATATTGAACAGTTTAAATCTGGTTTAATGACTTAACTTAACAGAGCCACCTGGTGGTAAATGGTGATTACACAGAATGGGAATGTACCCACATGGGTCCAAAATCCTGACAAACTGTAAATTTTAAAATTTGATTAATTTTTATTTTAAAGATAATACTTCATGTTCAAGAATTCTTCAAAAAAATACAAACCTAAAACCAAGCCTTTAGTTCCTTTAGAAATGTGTGTCCCCACGTTTAACCACCTAGTCACCGGATACACAAAGTCCCCACGTAACCTAAAAAACACGTATGTGTGTGTGTGTGTGTGTGTGTGTGTGTGTGTGTGTGTGTCTGTGTGTGTGTGAGAAAGAGAAAGAGAGGTTCTGCCAGCAAGAGAAGAAAACCAGAGCAAAAGTTCCCCAGCCTGTGGAGTAAGTTAGTTGTCATCAGTAAATAGCTGCTTGTGTGGTGCTGGGCCAGTGGGCAGGCAGGAATAATGAGGACTGTAGATGGAGCCAGATGGAGTCTCACTTCACACAGCATGACTCTGTTCAACTGTAATGGAAAGCATTTTGTTGTATGAAAGAATAACTTGAGAGCATTGGGTCAGTCAGTCCAAACGCCACAAATAGAAGAACTTTTATCACAGGTTAAAATGCTGATCTGAATGGATTGTTTTCAGATTTGAATGATAATTAAGATTCTTCTGAAGTTGGTGTTATGTGTTGTAAGAAAAACTGAAATTTAAGAAGAAACTATGTTGATTTGGATTGAAAATACTTTTAAGTACATTTAAACTTGTATGCAGATATTTATTCATTTTTTAAGATTTTTTTGTTTTATTGTTTTGCCTTAAATGTACTAGAGTCAATCCAAAGTGTTTTCTTCTTTAGATCGAAAGCAATGAAGACAGGTTTGCATTTTGCATTAAAAAAATAGGTTCCTGCTGAAGCAACTGAGTGGGTGTTTTCACATGAACTTGACCTCACTGTAGAAATCCTGTAAAAACAAATACTGAGCATTTTCTCAGTGCAGTTAGTTTAAAGTCTTAATACAGGCATAGCTCAATAACTGATAGAATCAAAAGGTTTCCTTTATTTAATTTTTTAATTAGCTTAATTTAAATGAAAACATACTCACTAATTAAAGACTGATATAGATCTGTTATATGATGTTTTTGCGTTAAACTTGATTAAAACTAAAGTCACTGGCAATTTCCATAAGGAGAATAAATACCAAACACCATTGTTAAAGAAGCCTGCTGATCACTGAGTAGTTTATTGAATCATGCTCCTGAAATGTTGTATGAAAGAAAATTGTGGATAGGTGCAAATACAATTTGAATAATTGGAGCTTTGGGAGGATTAAGGAGCGAAGCCCACCGATCAGTTTGTGTAATACTGACAAGACATATGTCTGGTTCCAGTGTTTTAGGAACCAATACAAATGGATGTCTCTATGATTCGGAATCGCTCTCGTGCTAAACTTCACTTCAAACAAAGACAAAATCAAATATGTTTGATATGTCTAAAGCAGAAAAAAATTGCGTTTTTGCTCTTTATCAGGAATTGCAAATATATATATATATATATATATATAATCAATCCAAAAATGTTTTTATCTTCTTTTAGGTCATCTTTATTCAGACATAACTACTAAAAAAATGCTTATAAACATGACAAAGGTATGAATATTAAGGCACCAATACCAATTGGAATTTGACTGAAGTAGACAGTAAATGGAAATACTTAGTCTTCAATTTTGCTAAAAGATACATAACGACAAAAATGATTAAAAACAGTCCAAAAGATTAAAAGAAAAAATAATGAAGCAAGAATGAGTAGTCCTCAGTAAATACTGGCGTTACAAATAATGGGAAATTTAATTAACCTTACTGCTCATGAAAATTGATGGCTGTACAAAACATGTTGTAATAGAGAGTGGTTGCAATAAAAGTCCCGAAAATTACTGTAATTGCCACATTATGGGATTTTGGCCTGTATTGATCAACTCTTTGGCCAGGGGAGAATGAGGTAACAATAAACCGAATGACAGGTGAACCATGATTAAACAGAAACCAAGAGCAGGAACAGTCCAAGGCTTGGCAGATAGGTCTTCATGTCAGTCCAAACAGGCGAAGCAGCCAGGTAACAAGACACTGGCCAGGAATATTGAGCCAATTCTGGCTGACGCAATACATAGATGAATCTTTGAACCGACATAGTACAAAGATTACAGCACACAAAGATAAATGATGGCTAAGGCTCGGAACAGGACTCGTTTGAGTTTATTTTAGGGTGTCTGGCAAAGCTGTTTTTGATTTATCCTTCTCAGTATGGCAACTGTCACATATTCAGTGGAACTATACTCAGTAAACATACTGATGCTTTGATGACTCACGGTAAATGGCGTGGAAATTTAATCTTTGCCTCAGGTTTTTGTTCCAGAAGGATTTTTCCCAAGCCTATGTGAATTATAAGAAGGACACTTTTTCACTGCCACAAAAATGTATAAAAGACAGATAAGGAAAAGGTGCTGTGTTAAAACTAAATAGATTTCTTTCTTCTTGACATCCAGAGAGCTAGATGTTCCTGGTAATACTTTGGTCTTGATCGTCAGCTTTTTAGAATAACTTTAGAAAGCTTGGAGAAGAATTTCCCAAAACCATTCAGAAGAAAATCACTGTAGCTACATAGTCTTGTACAGAAAGCATAACAAGTGCAACATGGAAGTGCATATATATATATATATATATATATATATATATATATATATATATATATACACATATATATATATATCATTTTCTATGTTCATACTTTGTCCATTACCACCACAAACCAATGTGTACTTTATTATGATACGAAATACCTGTGATGAACGAATTTTAAGCAATGGTCTAGTTGTAAGTGCTGTAAGAAATGCTTTACTTAAAAAAAAATTAATGAAGTGTCTTTTGCCAACCCCTTTCACTGATAGCTCCCCAAACAATCTAGTGACTAGATTGAATTTGAAATTAATTCCCAAGGAATTAATTGTATGAGATTCTAGTACAATTATTTCCTTGGGAATTTATTTTGCAAATAGTTTCCATCTGTACAAAATTTTCTACCAGCATAAATCCAGCAGTTCTTGTAAGACCTCAGTGGTTTGATAGAGAACGTTTGAGAGATCTGTTGCTGTAATATCATAAAATGCATGGAAATTCTCAAGAATATTTTTTGCAATGCATAGTATATTCACAAGTTAGTTTCTTAGCCTAAATCAAGACTGGAGGGACTTTCCCGACATAGATAGAGAAGGCTATGAATGTCGAAAGCTTCAGAACAAACAATGATTGAAATCCGTGGTGAGCAATGTGGAGGGAGCTGTACTGCGACATGGATGGGCTGCTGCACCCTCCTCCATCGCTGTTGCTCTTACAGTGTTGAAAGTGTCAGCGGCGAAGACGGTTATCTGAGAGTCACAGGAGGAGGCAGAAAAACAGTGGGGGAAGATATGTAGGGGGAGAGAGAACGAAGGAAGGAAAAAGCCAAGTGCCGAGCTGAAAGAGATGGAAGAAACCGTGAGGAGTGTTATGGTGGGAGGAAGGAGAGGAACAGCAGGAGGGACATTCCCTTTGAATGTGATTCGTAGGCATCTAGCAGCAAAGGAGAGGGAGGTGGAGATGAAGATGTGAGACATAAGAGGGGAGAGAGTTGGGGAGTGGGTGAGGATGACACAAGCAGACAGAATGATGAGGGGATCAAGGAGCACGAATAGTTTGAAAAATGAAAAGGAAAGCTGGGAGAAAGGTGGGGCTGGCGAGAGGCATATACAGTGTAATCCAGAATTGCTTACATCCTTATTGCTGTTTCAATAATTTTGTTCAAGATTGCACTTGTCTTGGATGGAATTGTGCGTGTTTGTGCGGCTGGGAGAAATGGTCGCTTGCAGGAGGCAGAGAGTAAAAACTGATGAGTCATGTCAATTTGCTGTCCTCCCACATAATCCACTGACAACTTCTCTGTCCACTTAAAAACAATACGTCTTTCTTGGAGAAACACTGAATGACAATGTGCGTCAAATTCCCTTTTCTTTTAGAATCTTGGGAGAAGTTATTGAGAAATTTCTCATACCTCCAGATAAATCCTCTGCTTCATTTTTGTACAGTAGAGTAATTTGAAAAAGCACTGACAGTACACTCTGTGTTACATCCAAATATCTTAACACTCTAGAGTTCCTGCTCTCCCTGGTAGCACTTTGAAACAATATATATGTATCTTTGTTCTTGTCAGCATCCTTAAACTTTTTCCTGACATTTATTCCTTCTGGAGTTTTTTTGTCTGTTTTTTTTTATTAGCATTTGTCGCTTTAAGTTAGGTCCATGCCTATCAAAACTAATATTGTTTTTAAATATCCTGGCAACTCTGTCTGATAAACACCCATCAAACAAAGGCAGTGGGAACTCCTTTGTATCAACCCTGGCTTGAAGTATTAAGTCAGACATTTATATACAGAACCTAACACAACAAAAATGCATCTGTCTTTTGCTGCTGTTGTAACCTGCATGCAGAGTGTTGTCTATTCGTTTTTGTCTCAAGTTTCCTGGACTCATAAAAAACAAAATAGACCGTGATGGATCAGGGAATACACAGTAGGAGTCAGATAAACAGGTTGAGGTTATGAAAAGCAGAGACAGACAAGGACAAGAATGACAAAGACTTCCTTTGTTTTGCTTTTGTTTTCCCATCCTGCCTCCAATTTGTTTCGCTGCCATTATACGACGGCGCTTTCTTCTTCTGTTATACTCAAAAGCTCCAGGCAAATGCCACCTACACTTAAGTTATTGTCCTTTCTCTCATTCATTCTCGCTATGTGGGTTTATTTTCAAAACACTTTGTGTTTAATTAACAGGGGCTTTAACTGGAAGCCTTCTCAGACACAACTATTAAAGAATGCTCCTTTTTTTCTCAACTCCACTAGACAATGCCCAACCAATCTCTTGCAATTCTAAAGGTATCACACAATTAACCATCCGACCAAGACCCTAAAATGTATATTTTAACAAAATCATATTTAAAGCTAAACGATTTCACATCAATCGTAAAAGCTTATTCATGTCACTCAGTCCCACTGACTGTATAATTTATTTATTTTCCACACATGAAGTGACTGTTACATAAAACCATCACTTGTCAGTCAGATTCAGCAAACTAAAAAAACACACTAAAGGAACGGACACATTCATGTGTGTTAACACAGGGGATTTTAAAACAAATGTACATATAATAATAATAATAATAATAATTAGATTTTTTTTAAACAACCCCTGAGCTTGTTTAACCTTGTTGAAATAGCTGATTAGTTCAACTCCTCATCTGGATTCTACAGAAATTGGTGACAACTAAGGAGAGCAGAGTTTAAACCTCCACTCCAGGCTAAGAGGATTACAGCTGAACATCATCTGCCATCTGAGGCCAGACGAAAGTCCTTTTTGATTTTAAGAAGGACAGTTTCGGTATTGTTTGTCTTGAGGCCAGACTGGCCCACTTGTGCACTGGCCTTCTTATCTGTGACAACTCTCCGCTTTCTCTTTACAATAGCTAAAGATGTCTGTTTGATGCAGTATAGTTATTTTTTCTCAATCTGCTCTCAATATTTTGTGAGAAGTATTAATATCAGCTAATGTCAGACAGGGACCAAGTTATTGTTTTTCCAATCCTAAGCAAGTCTCAAGTCCTTATCCTCGACTCAAGTCTTGAGTCTAGACAGGCAACTGACCTTACAAAGCAAGAGAAACATCTTTTTAGTATTGCAAAGTTCAATTAAAAGTAGCTTAAAGTGGCCATATTAGATAGCCAAAAACAGAACACTTGGCTGATACAATTCATAAAGGCTTCTTAGGGATTACTGAACCTGCCTTTCTATGCCCTGGTGGTAAAAAAACAACTTCTGTGTTAACGTAAAACAACCTGCAACAAAATGATAGATCTCTTTTCAATATGATTCCATATGAACTCTTCTGTGTTAAAAATTTTAGCTTCAACAAACATAGCTTAGTTTGAGATCTGCAGAAACTTTATTAGATATTTTCTAGTTTGAACATCGTGCCCTTCTTCTTGTTCTGACCTGAATGAAACGTGGAAAACTTGTCTTGCTGTTCATCTTTGAAACTGCGCTTTCGCTTCAGCATTTTGTGAGCATTGTTTTCGTGCTGTGTGTTCTACTCCTTCTGCTTGTGTGTGTCACAGAGCAGCCTAGCCATCTTCTCAAGTCATGTCACGTAAGTATTGTGGTATTTGTTTTATAAAAAGTGCCATTCAATTTTCCATGTCCATGTTGTTTTGGTGTCTCTTAAGTTTGCTGTAATTGGTTATTTTACTTTATTGTGATTAAGTTCCTGAGGTTATTACCTATTCTGTTGAGCCTTTTTATATGTTAATGCTTTGTGTTATTCTCCTTTCTTGTGTTCTTCAGTTCTCTCTCTCTCTCTCTGAAGTATTTTATTTAATTACCTGTACTGTAGCTCACGCATACATACATATAGTTACATATAGTTAAAATAAAGGGATGATCTCCGTATGAATTGAAGGAAATGAATTAATGGGACACACTTTACTTATAATCCATTAAAGTTTTGATTTTGGGTAAAGTATCACATATTTTAAAATAAACAGCTTCAAATCTTTTTTTCAATCAAGTCTAAACATTTTGAGTCTTGGGACTCAAGTCTTATTCAAGTCTAAGTCATGTGACTTCAGTAGCCACATTTGGCTCAATTTATCAGTCTGAATATAATTTTTACTAAACCAAAACAATTCATGGATAATTCAATGAAATTAAAGAATAAAGTGCTCACAGTACCACTCACTCACTCACTCACTAACTCACTCACTCACTCACTCACAAATGAACTAATGCATGACAGTAGCCCAAACACTTGCATAAGGTCAGTGAAGGAGGGGAGCATTTTGGATTTCTGTGATACAACGATGAGAAGTTTTTCAGAAGCAGAGTGTCTGACCTTATGAGGGAGTGTCTGAGCCAAAACACCAGGACGCTTTAGTTGACCAAGATGTAGAGATGTATGTTTTCCTTTTTTGTAATTAGGTTATTAAACAAGATAAGTTTTGTGTTTTGCAGGTGTTTATCAGAGAAGAATATATTTTTTTTTTATCCAAGTGTACTAATGTAAACAAACCACATGTCTACTTGAGCGGTGGTGATTTTTGTAGCATGCTTCCAAACTCTGTATTGTCTATTAAATATTTTTTAAACTAATTTAAACATACACTTCTGAATGACTAAGTTAAAAAAAAATCGCCAAAAAATCAAATCCTGTCTTCAGGCCATCTATTACATGTCTTCCACTTCTGCCTTAGCACATTTTTATTTATTTATTTTTTTGGTGATTCTGGCCTGTTTGTCTGCTCTGATTTAAAGGTCCCCCTTTCCCCCTTTTTCTTCTGCATGATGATTGGTTGATCTTTTCCAACTCCCCTGCCTTCACCCTATCGGCCTCATTCCCCTCACCTGTCCGTCTGGTTTTATGTACAGCCCTGTGGCGGACGGAAAGCTCCAGAGACCATTGCCTAATTTTATGTGGCTGACCACATCCTGTTTTCCCTGTCTTGTCTCACCCTCATCGGATGCCTCATCAAACTTCTGATTTGCTGGACTTCAACCCTGCTTCTGGTTCTGGACTCCTGGATCCTTCTGCCTTGGCTTGGCACTGAGTCTGCTTCTTCAAATATGACTCCTGTCCCACACATTACAGTTCTGCAGACTAAATTCAGCCTCAGCATTCTGTTATTAAGCCTGTCATGCTTCTGCTCTGTTTTACTTATTCTGTCAAGACCACAGTCATTCAAGAACGGATTCTTTAACAAACTTAAATTAAATCTCTCAAAGTGTGTTGTCTGTAATTTTGGTTCCTCTTGTATGACATGCAGCATAACCTCCTGTCAAGCAACTAATAAAGGCCCTAATACCATACGAATATATAAAAAAATTATTGTAGTAGCACCTGGAGTGAAAACACCGCAATAATGTTTGTCCCTTATACATTGAATACAACTTAAGTAGGAGTCCAACATAGTGGGTCATGTAAAACCTCCTGTGCAACAAAATAACAAACATATTACAGTAACATCTTTTGTTTCTCCTCATTGCCGAAGTATTTAAGGTAAATAAGCGTGAAACCACCTCAAAAACCTCATCCAACTGCCAGCTTAAACGTATAATCTATTTAAATCCATCCAAAAAGATGGCTGAGCATTGTGCCACAGATTAAAGCAGCAGTCCGTACATTACACCGATATGTTATCTATAAATCCAACTCACTGTTGTTGTTTTTTTCAGTATTTATGTTTAAATGTAGTTAGACAAAATGTGTTATGTAACAAATCTGCTGCTTGACTAATTGTGTAGATTGTTTCACGATTAAATGCTTTTATTTAATTTGAAAGCTTTACACAAAGATTGTAACTCTTAAAAAATAAAAACAACAAGACTATGAATCTAAAGACTCTTTTCTGTGTGTAGATGCCCTATCTTTAAACCCAGAAGATTTGACTAACTGCCAAACCTGTATATCATGCAACTAAACTCTAAAGGCCTGACCTTTTTTGTGGTGTCGCATTTGAAGCAGCATCACAGCACCTGAGTTGTTGTTATTTGTTTTTTCTGGAACTTGCTTTAGACTGAGGCATGGCTTACAATGTGAGACGCCACCTTACAGAGGTGATTTACACCTCTGTGGTTTAAACCTCTGTTAGGAGGGGACTAAGCAGATGATGTCCTCAAATCTCTGGGGGAGGACAGAGTCATGTCAGGCTGTGCAGGCAGGTCACTGCTGCAGAGTGTAGGAGGAGACATCTTTTTTTTTTCTTTTTTTTTGCAAAGGTGCTGTTTTTCTAACTCCTACAACAGTGTTTTAGGTAGTTCTAATCCAGCTAAACATTGTTGTACTGTTGTGTAATTTGTTCATCAAAAATACTATTTTCTATAAGCTATTACATAAGGTGAGTTTCAGAGGCGCAGGGTTTATGTCTGGAGTCAATTTGTTTTTTATTGTGTCATCTGTTTTAGGAACGTTATTGCAGAGCTTCAATGTCCAGAAGTTATTTCCCCACAGAAACACAAACTATTTCATGACCTTTAAGTTCATTCTTTTTTAAATTCTCTTACAGATATCTGTCAAACTCAATGATGAAACATTGGTTGGACTTCAGCGCTGTTTTGTTGAGAGTTGAATCCTTTTTTTATTTTTATCATGCTATTATCATTCACCTCTGGAATTTGAAGAACATAGCTTAAAATGTACGTCTACAGTATTTTTGTGTCAAAGCCTTTTTTTCTTTCTTTTAGCAGTTTAGCTAGTATGCCAAAGCTGTTTCACAATTTAAACCCCTAGAGCCCAGAATTATGTTTGAGTTGTATGCGTCATCAGGTCACACGGTTTTCATGTTTAAATATCTTTACAGCTTCATTGTGGGAAGAATATTGAGTCACTCAGACAATACATCTTCACATTTACATTCACTGAATGTTATTCACAGCGAACTAAAATCAGCAACATAAGTAAATATAATGTCTTTGTGTGACATCTTTCTTTACTGGCTTTCCTTATCATAATTACACATTTGCAGCTTCTGTTCCTTGGTTTTTGTCACTGCAGCTGCGGTCATTCTCAGCCCGCAGATTGTTCATATACTGGATAGTCTTCTTATTATCACTACATTTTTGTTTTTTTGTGAATATTGTTTTCTATTTGTAAAAAAAATTAAAAATGTCATTGGCAAATTCCTCCATATCAACTCTCTGAATATCAAAATGCCAATATCTTCTATGTGTGGAGTAAATCCTCTTTTGATGCATGTTTTTTTAAATTTCATTTTGGATTCTGAGTCTGATATTATATATTATGAGTAAATTTATCCTAACCGTAATCCCTGCTGAGCTGAACCTGGTACAACATGCGACAATGAAATAGAAGTAAAACATCCAAGGAGGGGGACAGGCCCAAAGAGGACAGAGAAAAGCTGGTGTCCAATCGCTGGGACCTAATTCCCTTGCTACACACACTTGATGAAGAATGATGTCTCCAACTGTGTTGCACTAAGCCTTGTGCCAGAGTGGCACAGAGTAGAAAGGGACAAGCCAAATCCACCTTTCTGAGCGTTTTACATAACCTTGAAAAGGGGAAGACTGAATGCTTTAAAATGACTGTCCTTTCACAACCTAGAGTGGCTTGCAAAATGATTTACACCCTTTGAACTCTCCCAGAACTTTTTCCACATTACTGCTGCCCTTCTCCGTATTTTATCAAGATGTTATATCATAGAACAACACAAAGAGTCATAACCCTGGAAGAATTGTTATTGTTTTTGTTGAAAATTAAGTTGAAGATGTCAATTTTTTAATTTTAATTAAAACATACTTTATTAATCCGAATTGGAAAAATGTTTTTGTTTAAGCTTCTACAAAGGTTTGTGGTAGACGTTGATGATCTCCTGTAGCAGTCTATTTCACTGTACATCTAAACAAGCCTCTAATTGAGGATACTATAACTGAACTTTATAATTGTCTGATAAAGAGAATATCCAGGGGTGTCTGAGATGATCTTTATCTAATGCATACTCATTTTTTGGGTCCACAGGATTCAACCTGTTAGCTAGCAAGCCAATGTTTATAATGGATGTAAGAGATGGTTTAATCTTCTGCTTTCTCTCTGTCCTCTTTGCGCCTGGACTCTTAAGTTATCTGCATCTAATAGCTGCAACTGAGATAAGTCTCCTTTCATTCATCAACACCCAGGTTGTAAACCACTTTGTTGAAATTTTTATGCAACATAATAAATGTCCAAATGTAAGAAAATGTCAGCAAAACGTATCCCAGTTGTATAGTGTCTAAATAACAGCCACCTATACATTGATGCTGCTAAATAAAATCCAATGCCCTTGGTAAGTCAACTTATTAGTAAACAGTGTAAATCTGTGTGGAATTGTTTTCAAGTTAGTTCATAAAACAATATCCAAATCTCACCAAGCACTGTGTAGTTTATTAATTAATAACATAATTTGACAACATTGTAAACTTGCCATCCATAAAGAAAAATCTGGTAAGTATCAATTTTCAGAAAAGAAGCCCATAGTATCTTATTAGCCTAAACATTGGGATAGCAAAGCTTTTTAGAGCTGATTGCATTATGGGTGAAATTAAATGTATACCCACAATGACATTCATAAAAGCTGCAAAAGCTTTGAGATCCGAATGGAGCTTTACTTTCCAGAAAGAGAACAACCCAAAAATACAGGGCTACAAATGAAATGCTTTAGATCAAAGCATTTACATTTGTTAAAATAGTCTAGTTAAAGTACACTCAGTTCAGAATCTTTAGCAAGACTTATTACTTATTGTTCACAGACACGGTTTATTCATTTTAACAGACTAGGAGCTGTTTTGCAAACAAGTGTGGGTAAAATCTACGAGGCTGGTAGGTAGACTCAAAAAGAACTGCAGCTGTAATTGCAGGAAAAATAGCGGGTCTACAAGACTGTATAAAGATGAGTTACAAATATACAGCACTGATCTTCTACTGTGAGAAGGCAAAACAATGTAGTAATTTCAGTTTCAGTCATGTACCACTGCGATTCTCTATCAAATAAAATATATAAGTTATGATTTTAATATGTAAAAAGAAAAACAAAAGAAAAAAAAAGCTGATTACTTTTGTGAGGTACTGTTTTTCTACACGCAACTCTCTCACCTTCAAACCATTCTTCTAATTTAATCATAAGTTTCCAGTCAATAAACCATCATCAAAATCCTAGAAAAGGAAAACCCTTGCCCAAATATTTTCTTTAAGCAATGTGAAAAAAGGTGATACAGGAGGTACACTGCACTCAGTCCTGCAGATCTGGCTTTTGATCATTGTCTGGTCGGTTTAAAGCCAGTGAGGGGCTGAACTTCCTCCATCTGCTCTGCACTCATCCAAAAATATTGATGATGGTTTTGGATGCTAAGCCTTGGCTCAGCATTGTGATAATAATCCGTTTTTTTGGATGTAACCCAGCATCTGGCTCTGATTGTAATTTTAAGATTTGAAAAAACTATGGTCTGACTTGGCAGCATCCATAAGAAAATTCCACATGATCAAAAATTCCAGCAGTTTGGAAAAACACAAACTTACACAGTAAGCTCACTGCATACGCTGACTCCACATGGTGCCACACTTTGATCCTGTCTCTGATCTGAAGCCGATATTTGCACGTAATGAATGTAATGTAGCCTGATGGAGTTATGGCAGCCAAAAGAGGGCTGGTGTTAAATGACGCTTACAAGAGGGCACTGTGAGCAATCTGAGACGGTGCATAAGACAAGCAATGTGCTCGGGTAGTGATGAGAATAATAACAAAATCCTCGCTCTCAGGCAATTTCCTGCATTCTTCTGTGGCACAACAGAAATGTGGTGGGAAAAAAACCAACAGTCTACATTCTGAGCTTTGAATCTCAAACTTCTAAGGTTCAGTTTACTCTGCAGAAACAGAGACAATTTTCTGTTTCAAACTTAGCTTCATTTCTGTCAATTCCTTTCCTCTTCTCTTCCTTGCTTTTCTTTCGCTGAGTCTAAACTCTTGTGGGATTCACACTGAGAAAAATCCATTTTGCCTGGCCCCTTTGCCTTTGGAAGGGAACACATATATAAATATTCACATGCGGCTATTTCAGATGCTCAGCTTAGGGACTGGCTGAGCTGTTCTCGTGTTTGATCATGGAGACTGCGTACATGCGTCTCTGGATGATTTCTCACTTTCAGTGCTCTGACTCTTAACAGCAGTTTTTTTTACTCTGTGATTTCTTTTTTCTCCTGTCAACTTCTGTTTATGTATTATTTACTCCTTTCTGTTTGTTCAATGTTTCCTTTTTAATGCATTTATTCTACCTTTCGCCACTTCAGTAATTTATCTTCAGTTTTCCTTTTTGGTTCGTTTTTTATTTCTCTCTTTGTTCTTCTCTTTGTCCTGAAAAATTAATCTATTATATGCCACATTTATCAATTTTTTCTTTCTTCCTTACCTTTCTTCTGCTTTTATTCCCTCACTGGCTTCCTTCAATGAGAACTTTTAAAATCCTCATTGCCTTTTTTGCTCATATGTGGCATTGCATTTGTATTGTTTATTCTTGCTTTTCATTCCCATTTTTTTTTTCTTCCTTAATCCCTGCAATTTTATTTCACTTATGTTTCAAATGGACAAAATTGAACTTTTACTAAAATTTAAATAGGAGATATATAAAAGTTCAGTGCTGAGTCTCATTCATACACAACCTGCTCTTAATTAAACAGCAGTACCATCAGTCTTAGGAACAGTATTTTATTTAAGACTAATTATTAAATTATTAAAAACATAGCTTTTCCATACCCGAATTAGTGCTAACATTGGCAATTTTTCCAAGTTGTGGTACTATTTTTTCTTGATATATAGGTAACCGATGAAGATGGGTGAATAAACAAAAACATCAAGGAAAACTAAATGTGAATGAACACAACTAAACTGATTCCAGTGGAGTCCAATTTCCATAAGGATCCCCTTTTCACTTTTTACTCAGGTCCACTTAACTATATCTTTTATTTCAGTTGCAGCTGAGAATAACCTCTATTTAACTTACCTTGATCAATGCACAAGCCCAAAATAAAATACTCATATTTCATGCTATTTCATCTAGCTACCTGTTTTCTTATCATAAAGAGGGAAGAGTGGATCTCTGCTGTAAAGCCATCCTTTAAAAAAAAATCATGGCTGCACTTTTAGTAAAATTACATTCGCTATCAAAGGGTAATCTAAACCACAATTTAGTTTGTTAAAATG
Organism: Orestias chungarensis; assembly: GCA_032876305.1. Lineage (NCBI taxonomy): Eukaryota > Metazoa > Chordata > Actinopteri > Cyprinodontiformes > Cyprinodontidae > Orestias > Orestias chungarensis. The sequence goes on from JAVLVB010000635.1 coordinate 85,776, forward strand.
TACATGTATTTTTTTGTAATTTCAAAATGTTTGCTGAATTGCTCCACACAAGAGCGCATACATTACCTCCAAAACCTCATCTTGCACCGTGACACGACGACCAATACATCAATTACAATCTAAAGACCTTTAGAGTAACGCTAAAGAAGTTTTAGTTTTCGTCGATTTTGGCGGCCAGTGGACAAAAGCGGTAGTGTTTTGCCTGAAGGAAGACTGCATTTCCCAAGATGACCAGCACATAATGTCCTAAAATCCTGATCTCCCAGTGGCCTGCAGCTGGATTGAAGTACATGTCTGTTTCCAGTGGCTGTGTAAAGGATGAATAGCGATGAGGTAATTAATCTAATTGTGATGAAACAATATCAATTGAAGATGTTGACAGAGGTGTCATTCAATGAGCTGTAAGTCGACATATAATCACAAAAGTTATAAAAATATTTTATGAAAGGTTAGACAGATACTTAATGTTGCTTTAAATAAAAACAGCAAAAACAACAGAAGCATCGAATGTTTTATTTGATCAAAACTTAAAAAAGACTTTGAAAGCTGACAGCTGATTTCAAGCAATCTAATTCACAAAGTTATCTGGTTAAAACAGAAAGGTTTGTTCTGTGTATATAAACAACAACAACAGCAAATCTTTCTTCAGACAGCAGATCAATTTGAAAAAGGGCTCCAGAGGGTTATAGTTCGAAAACATCCCAGTTCACGTCATGCAAACAAACAAATTGCATGAAGAAATATACTATTAATAATAATAATAAAAACAGAATAAAAAATATTCTGCTCCATTTAATCATTGTATATATACTAATATATCAACTTCCAGTCAACATTTTCTTGGAATTTGGTGCCATTTCAAAGGTTCACAACATATAGTGAAATTGTAATGGGATATTTTTTTAGGTTTGTCTTGCAGTGTAAATGTTGCCATTTCAAATTAAGTAAACGTGTAAAACAAACCCGGTTTTCAATTCATTGTTTTCTGAACCTTTTGTGTGTAACTGAACATTAATGCAACCAAGCTTTATCATTTTTACCTGAGAACATGGTCGTGTAAGCAGGGCCTGAGAAACAAAGTGGGAGACACCATATTGGGAAGAACAAATAAAACCTGCAGGATATTCCAAACCAAATGCCTGGCATTGAAAACTGAGATGCACTCGTGATGTTCAGAATCTAGATTTCTTTTCATACTTTGGTGTTAGTATCGCCAGCCAGATGTACGAGGGAAAGATTGGTCCATTTGTTGCAATACATCATGAGACTGTTTCATGTTTTATAAAATGTAAATAATAATAAAAAAAAGATATCTTTCACATTGTTAAGTGCTAGTAACAGCTAGCTAGGCAACAGTAAAGTCAAATTTAATACTATTTATATGTATCTATATATATCTATATATATATATATAGATATATATATATATAAATACAATATCCATCTCAGTAGGCCTACCACAGTGAGGGTGGTATTACATTTTCTTGGCTCATTAACATCAGAATCTATTTTTTTCCCTTTTAAAAAAAAATCAAATGTGTGTAATCATCCTTATGCAAGGATGATTAAATATCAGAATAAATCAGGAAAATCTCTGAGGATTCCTTTTTTATCCGCAGTAAAGCTTTGACCTGCTTAATTTTTATTTCATTTGAAAATGTGTATCTTTTAAGTCTTCTTTACTTTACAAACGGTTTTGTTTTCCATGTGACCTGGTAGGTTCTCTGTATGGTAAGTTCACTAACAGAGAAAACAACGAATGTCTGAGTTTCCAACTGGCTGATCACCTGTCAGGGCAGATCATGGTAAAAAAATCACCTGATTCCAGCCACCGGTAGATTTATTTTGGCATCTCTAAATAAATGACATTAATGTTGTAGTCATTGTGTTATTTATAAGTTGAAATGTCCCAGTGACTGGGCCTCTGAAGGTATGCCTGTTCAGGCTCTTGAGACCAATATAGCTCAGGGTTGCAGTACTACAAGAAACAATGTTAAATGAAGCAGAGCCTAAATAATCTGCAACAAATAATCCTTTTTTTCTTTACGCCTTCCTTTTCCAGTGTTTTTTCTTTTTAGGGACAGTGCTGCTTCTCGTATGTTGTTCTTATAACTGAAAACTGTCATAGGAAGAGCTCTAGGGATCCAATCTGTTCTTACAATTTACCTGCCTTGAGTTTACAATTTGTTTTCCCCTGACCGTCCCCAATATCTTGGTTTTAACCGACTTGTCAGGCTTCTACCAGGGAAACATTAATGATGTCCACGAGGGCTTGAGGCTGAATCAACAAGAACACTAAACTCACCACAGCCTGCCTGTCAGTTTACCCTAACAACCTAAACTGAACGCCTGCTACCACTTACCTGTCCTCATTTGAAATCAGCTACAGCTGTAAGCTTTACTCTAAAATCCAGGCAAACATACCTTTGGTTCCATTGTGTGTTCTTCTTTTCCTCTCACTAAAACCAAGCATAAAAGAGTTAAATGGCTTAACCAGGAGATCACAAAACTCCCAATAAGTTAAAGCTGCAGTAGTTTACATATTTGTTAAATCTCCCATTGAGTTGTCACTAATTTCAGCAAGAAAAAATGTGAAAAATCAAAATACTTTGTCTGCTTTCTATGGCAGAGGTTTATAAAACGCTTCTGCTTCTGATCAGAGACAACAATTTGGAGCCAGAAGATATTCATACAAAGGAATCTGAAGTTGCTCATTAACTATTATTTAAAAAAAAGGTGCGAATGTGGCCACTAAGAGTAGCATAATCAATTATAAGATTAATTGGAAAACATTTTATTTCGATTCTGCTTTGCTAAATACCTCTATATGATCCATTGTAATATTTACATTATATATTTTTCATTTCAACACACATAAGGCAGAAATCATTAAATTCACCCCATCTTTAACTCCTTATTGCTATGCTGCCTCTCACTTGTGTATTATTCAAGCCCCTTCTACTTTGGACACCCTGCTAGATTGTGGTTCTGTGTGCAGTATTAGACGCAGTTTTATATCCTCTTCAATTTTTGACCTCCTGGTTATGACTTTTTTTCTGCCCTTTAGATTTTGTTGTTTTGCTTCATCTCTACGACTTTAAATTCATTCTCACTTTTTGGACCCGAACCACAAACAGATTTTAACATTTGCCCTCAGCTCGTCCCATGGTTGGTCACCTCACTTCCCCCCTCGGTGTTTCTGACCCTTGCCTGCCTTTTTTACCAATCTTCCCTCTTTGGGCATGATTTGTCTTAAGACAAGCGGTGCATAGAAATGATCCTGGAACTTCCTTGATAGGGAAACAAAAGTCGTCAAGTTCAGAAGCGAAGCACCTGAATCATCATCTAAGAGCATAAAGACACTCTGAGTTTAACTCACCAGTCTGCCACCAATAACACATTTTTAATAAAGCATTCGAATCATGCTCTGTGATACTGGTGTATTATTTTAGTTTCTACCAGACTTAATTTATTAATCAATTAATTACATTAATAAATTACATATTTTATTCCTTTTAGCAGTTATTTTGTCTGATCTTAAAATGCATTTGAGCTCCAAAATTAAGGTTCGAAAAAAAAAAAAAAGAGGGGGGGGCAAATACTTTCACAAATTTGTATTGCCATTAGAAAAGTATTTATTTAAACCTCCTGTGAGAGACCTGCATACACGGCACTGAAAGGTTACATTATCATCTATATAAAAGTTGTCACTTAAAAGGCATTTTTTTGTTTATTTTTATAAAATTACTTGCATGCTTTAAAAACAATGTTAAGCTTTTTTGTGATTTATTTCACGGATGTTTATTTTTTTACACACCAGTCAGGTACTGTATGGCTGCTATGTGCACAGGGATGGACCCTTGTGTGCTGCACACCTGTTGGTCAGGGAGACAACCAGGCACTGATGCCCTGTTAGATCTGCTTCCTCTCCCCCAGCTGCTGCTGGTCTGTTCAGCACTGATAACTACTTACCTGACTTCTTTAACAGATATCCGCACCCCTCTGTCTTGATATCTTCAATCATTCGCTTTCTCTCCCTGTTGTCAGCTTTGTTTTACAAACAGAGCGGCGATATTTACTCCACTCTGCACCCCAACTGGCTGTCAGACTGGATGTACTTTGACAGGCAGTCCTACACGGTGGACAAACACATGAGTACAAAGCATGAGGAAACAATCAAATCTCTGTATCCAATGTGACCTTACCTTGACCTGACATGAGACGCCTCCCCCTAATCCTCACGGCTGATACACCACGACAGGTGTGTGTACTAAGTATGTGTGCTGACAGTCACTTTGATGCATATTACATATCAGGCTGCCAAGTGTGTGGCCAAAAGTAGGACAAGAGGGGGGCAACTTCTATCCTGATTAAATGTGGATTTGTTTTCCTCTTCACAGCAGATATATATATATATATATATCTTCAGTTACATTTTTTATGGCCTTTTAGTTTTTGACCATTACGTTTCTTTCATTGCCTTATCATGCAGCCTCAGGGCTTATTTGGTATGTCTATTAACCACACACTCAGGGAGATGTGCACGCTTGCCCGAACAAAAGGAGGCAAACAAAAAAAGACCACCTCAGCGGTTTGAGGACACTATCTGTTTAATGTTATTTATAAACAGCCTCAGTCTGGCATTGTTTGATAACTACAAAGAAAACATTTGGGCTCCACAAAGGAAGAGAAAAGTAATACACTAATATGTGTGTGTGTGTGTGTGTGTGTGCTTATTGAAAAAGAGAGAACAGCAGCACGGAAAGATGAGAAGGGAAAGAGAAACAAGGAGGAGGAAAGATGGAGAAGGAGGATGACGAACAGAAAGTAAGGAATGGCATGAGAACAGTGCAGTGTGCTGTTTATCTTGAGTGACTCAGCAAAACAAAAAGACTGAAAGCCCCCCCCCCCCCCAAAAAAAAAAAACACAAAAAAAACAATTCAAAGAATATTAAAAAAATAACAAAGTTCCAGCCTTCAGCTTCCTCTACATTGTTCATAGGAACAAGTGAGACACAAAAGAGTCACTTCTCAACATATTTTCTCCTTATTTCTTATGTTTGTTTGTTGTTGTTTTTTTTTTTGTTTTTTTTTTAAACGGACACAATTTACATCATCTCTTGTTTTACAGAAGCACAAACAAAGTTCACTGGTATAGGGACCTTAATCCTATTTGTCAGGATGTTGATACTATAGTGATAGGCCGCAGAATGTTCCAGACATCAAGATAAATAGACACAAGAAGGTGGGGCTCAGCAGGAAACACATACATGTTGGGTACAAATATGGCCCCAGCCTTTGGATTCCACTATAAGCAGTTTGTTTTGGATAGTCTGCAAACTGGACATTTTTTCAAACAGCCTGTAATAATTGTAATACTTTTTAGCCTAATCCTTTTTTGACCATAAGTAAAGATGCACCAAGAAGTATATTGTGGCTGACCTCAGCTCTGCCTTTGGAAAACTCTGAAGGACAATTGGATTTATTGCTAGATCAGTCATTGACTGGTTAGAAAACTATTTAAATTTAAAGTAGAGAAGATGTCCCGCTGTGTTTGTAACAGAGTTTAAATAGAGATTTATGAACGTTTTTAAAACAAAACTAAATCATAATCGAGTTCACATTTTCAGCTGTGTTTAGCATCCAATATTTACGATTGGTATGGTTACCATGACAAGCCTGAATTAAAAACAGGCTTGTGTGTAGTTCTGAGAAAACATGGATACTTACTTTGCAGGGATAGTTGGATTTCCTTTTGACACAGATTTCTGAGAAATTATTAGTAAACCTCCTCTACTTATAAGACACAGGTTTGATATGAAAGTGAGTCTGTAGAAAAGTGGACGACTGAACATTGACATGTTTATATCCATCAAATGCAATACAACAAAATATCAGTAGATATTAGACCTACTAAATTTACTTAACAAAAGACCGCTGTTAATATTTATAATCAGTAAAAGTTGAATTTCCTGTCATTGATAAAAGTGAAGCTGATAAGTGAAACTGAACACAATTATATCCCTAGGATGCAATTCTAGTTTAGTGTATCTGTACAATAAATACTTTCACAAGAGACTATTCCCCAGAAGATTAACCAATGGTCAAAAAGCGGCTATTAATTTCCAGTTCATCTCAGGGAATGGCACTCTTGGGTGAAACATGGTCATTCAGCTAAGCTAAAACCGGCAAGAATATGGGTCATTAAGGGCTTAGTGGACATGGACGTTGACAATTATGTCAAGGCTTTGAAAACTGGCATGTGACAAGTTAGCTTGATAAACATGTCAGTCTCTACCAATGTAACTTCCCTATAGTAACATTGAAGCTTAACAGCCAGGAAAACCTTAATATGTGAAACAGGTGTTTGAGTTGTTTTAAATATTCAAAAAGGCTAAAATTGATGGTTAATTTGACTTACTGAGGATTTAAACGTCTTAGGTGATATGTCATTTGTCTACAAAAGGAAAGGAAGCTGTGACTAATAACCTCATAGAAGTTCACTAATATAATCTAAACTATCCCTTTAACTCCGATTTCCAAAAGGCTGCCTGGATGTTCAAACCTAGCATGTTCCATAACAGGCTGAAGTAGAGCGATTAAAAGAACAGAACAAAGAAGTTTTGCAAGAACATATTCAGCTTTCCTGTTAAAAGCTGAAAAACTGTCTCCCTCTCTCAAAGCCTACAAGATCCGGAGACGAGTTAAAAAACCAAAAAGGTTTTCAACATAGCCTCTTAAATCTGTGTGGTTATTTTAAAATCCTATTGCTGAAAACAGCTAAAGTTGTGTCTTGACTCCCGACTCTCGAATGCTTAAGATTGTGTTCACACGTTGATTAGAAGGTAAAAAATAAAAATAAAATACAAATTGTACTTCCAACTTGCTGGTTGCCTGTTAGGACTAATAGAGCTGAAAATCACCTACTTCAAATCTTCAGGTTATTTTATGGTGCATCTCTACTCATGAGGATTAGCAAGTTCAAATAAAGGCATCATTGCTTTGGTGTCCTGTAAGAAAGGAAATCACTTGCTTTATCAATTGGTTTCCACCTACTTTAGTTGAGCACTTGAGACGTTAGGTGAGTTACACAGAAAAACAGAACTTTTAAAAGAAATACCAAGAGAGAGTCTTAGATTCTAAGGTTTCTCTAGAGTAACTCAGGTCATAGATTTGCAAAGAGCTGTGAAAGTGGTTTGTCTTCTTCTTATTTTCATGGGGAAGACCATTCTTGAACTGCTCTGTTATGACAGGGGTTGCTGTGTCCCACAGTCCAGTTTTGGTCATGTTGATTCTTGAAGAAGACCCCACAGCCTGCAAAATGGCCATGGGTTTTTTTTCTCATCAGACCTAGCAGCGATAAAAATCCAACTCTTGAAGCAGGCTTGCAGCTCACAAGTCCTTATTGACACACCAGAAAAAAGAAGTCCATAAGCTCCTTTAACCTTCATTGACTCTGACCTTACCTTTTACTTGACAGACGCAGATGACACTTTTGATGAAGTATCTGTTTTTCATTGCTGCTTGGACTGAGTGGAGATTTTGAACAATACAAAACCTCCACAGCATTTACAGAGAGAAATGCACATCACTTTCAGTGAATATGGAGTCATTTGACTGAGGCCAAATCCCGAGCTTTTTCTTGGCCTGCAGAGTGTCTTGCCACCAGATGTTCTTACTGGCTCCCAATAGGCACTCTTGTTATCTATCTTTGCTAGATCTGTATGGCTTTAGACTATGCAATTTCTTTCTTCCATTTTCCATTGACAGTTATACAACAGAAATCAGAAATGAGACTGGTTCACTGTCTGAACGATTTGTTGTCTTGAAATGGCCATTAGGTTGCTATGCAAAGTTAAGGACAAATGATAGCTTTCAACTGAACTGGCATGACGCATTGACAGTTGTATTGTTCTTTGACAAATTTAGCTGTATTATTTAGATCCTAAAGTGTACAGATGTGCATTAAAAATGCTGTGAGATGTAGGAGATAAGCCAATTGCTGGTGGATTGATGGTGATTACAGTTATTACCACTGAAACTCTTCACAATGACTAATTTTCCTGCCACCAGTGTCTGTGGTACTTTGTTTCTTGATCTTAAGGTGTTGTTGAGTGAACAACGAGATAGCTTTAAATGACTGTCTTTGCCTTAGCATGAGTGACAGATCAAGGCTGTGCTGTGAGAGCACTACCAAGTCAATAGGGTTAACTGTTTTGATACTTACTGAGTGCCCTCTCCTGTAATTTGAATGAATAATTGCCTCATTATTTCATAAGGCTGTACAGTTTTCATGAGTACATAGATTTGATGTGACTTATGCCAAAGCGACAGAAGTTTCCCTGTTGTTTCTATGCTGACATCAAAACAGTGAGTTGAACTGCTCTCACTGACTTCCACCTAAAAAGATCCCTGCGTTTTTGCCACAGGCATACTCCTTGATGTTCTCAATAAAGTGTCAAGCACACACTTTTTGGTCCAAAGACATATTCTTAAATAGGCAGGACAGGGTGTTTTTTAAGGTGAATTAATCATATGGTTGCATCAAAAGCTCATAAGTGTCTGGGTCCTGTTTCAGCGAAGGATTGCAAAATAGATTGACAAAAGCAAAGCTGATGACAAACAGGGAAAATATACTGCTGAGTACAATCCTGTGTTATTAGCTCTCTGGACTCCACTTGGTGGGCCAACAGAAGTTCTGGGGATGCACTTGTTCCTCCTCCTTGAGGATGCAGACATATCGTATTTACCTCCACCGGGAGAGTAGTCTTTGTCATCCCCCTCCTGAATTACCTGTACCTCATTGAGCCCCCCTTTTGCCTTGCGGCCTCGACGAGTACAATTTTTGCGGCTTCCCTTTGGCGGACGTGGCAGGGGCGAGGGTGAAGGCAAACTGTACTGGTCTCCATGGGGCAGGTAAGGCTGCTGATGATGGTTGTGATGGTTTCTGTGGCGGTTTAGGTGGTTTAAAGAGTCTCCATTCTCCATCTCCCCTCCTGAGTCTCCTGTTCTTGGACCCTCATTTGACAAACAGCTGGGTAATTCTTCCTTCTTTACTGTCTTCATGTCCTTTCCTGCCAACTCAAGTGGTGAAATGCAGATAAGAGTGGATGTGGAGCCCCTAAACCTCCGCAGCCAGTCCCAGAGTGAGAGGGCCTTGCAGTCACATTCCCAGGGGTTGTCATTCAGGCGCAGGTACTCCAGGGCCGGAAGCTGCATTAGGGTGGTACCGGAAAGCTCAGTGATGGAGTTATTAAACAGGTAGAGTGTGGTGAGGCGCCGGAGGTCATGGAAAGCCTGCCGATCAACCCACTGGATTCGGTTCTGGTGAAGGAGAAGCCTGTCCAAGACACCCAGTCCTCGAAAAGTGTTCTGGCGGAGGCTCCAAAGTCGATTCCCATGCAAGAACAGATGACTAAGGTTCAGGAGGTCGATAAATAAATCATCCTCTAAGAACTCCAATTGGTTATCCTAGAAAAAACGGAAGGAAGAGAAAAAAAGGGAATACTGAAATCCATTCAACAGGCAATACCCCTTATGTGCAATATTATTCATTGGAATAAGCTTTATGATAAATATTGTGTTTATTATAAAACATAATGAATAAATGTTCATAAAAAATAATAAACACAATATGATTTAAATGTATCATGCTTATATGTCAAAAAGATCACATTCATACAGTTATACTGTATCAATTCCAGGCAAAAGATGAACTATGCAGGTTTGTAGGATTACTGGTAATCTGTGCAGTTCACAGAGACTAAAAAATACTCTGAGCTGTGTTGGAGGTCACTAAAATGATTTGCTGCATGTTTTTATGTCTTGTTTTAGTGTGAAGGGTTAGTAAAAAATGCCGTTCAGGGAGGTCATATCAAATTACATGGAGTTTAGTGGTAAATTTCATGAAAAATTCCACAATGTATTAAAACTTGCAAGTATGTGAGACTGTGACTTTTATTCCCTATTACATAATCCTTAACCGATGAAATGGGAATTTATTTTTATTATTTTTATGTAACTGTATAAACAAGAGACAAAAATATCGTAGTAGGATAAGCAGTCTGTTTAGCATCTATATTGGACATTATGCAGTGCATATTGTTATGTAGGATGTTTTGTTCATTTGTAATTTGTTGTGGATATATATTTTTTCTTCCTGTTGGTGTTTTGCATGATCATCTTTGTGTAGTTGGTAGATTAACTTATCTGCTTACAGCATTTCATTAGTGTCACAGTTTTAGCAGTAGGTGCTGAAACAAGCCTAAGTAAAGGTAACACCATAAAACACAAAAAAATTTATAAATACAGATTTAACAGAAAATCATAAAGATAAAAACTGGTAGTTATCCAATTACCTGTAGGTAGAGATACTGAAGGTTATGTAGGCCAGCAAAAATCCCTGGAGGCAGAGTGATCAGACCACAATGGTACAGGTGCAGGGCGTGTAGCCGACCCAGGCCCATAAAGGTGTCTGAGGCGACAGCCTTCAGGTGCTTGTTGTCCCCCAGGTCAAGCTCCTCCAGTCGGTCGAATCCGTGAAACGTGGACGGCTGTATGTAGGAGATGTTGTTCGAGTAAAGCCACAGCATTGTGGTGGTGGGTGAGAAGTGGCCGCGAAGAAGCCGCTGTATCTTGTTGTTCTGCAAGAAGACACGCTCGCTCTGAGCGGGTATGCCCTCTGGCACGGCATGGAAGTTGTGGGCCTGACAGGAAACGGTGCTAGGTGAAGTGTAGCAGATGCAGTGGCGGGGGCAGGGCATTGAGAGATCCAGGCCCCAAAGCACCAGCAGCAACTCCATCCCGCCATAACCTGAGAAAATAAGAGAAAGAGATAATAGTTCATTAAAATAAAGCAGCAGACGTTGTGGTATCAGACACATCTTACATGAAACAACTTAGTCAGTTTACAAGAATTTAAATGGACATTGTTCAGTGCAGATAAAAAGAACACCCTCTAACCATTGCCAAGGGCTTTGTCTACCATTTAGTACCGTAGAACTATTTTGAAATCTTAACATATTTCCAAAAATATAGCCCTAAAAAATTCAAAACATAATTTGAAAAAATAAAAAAATACTTCAGAGTGCCATTTCTATTGTCTGCTGGTGCAGTTTTTGGAGAGGTACGTAAATCTTTATGTTTAAATTCCCTGCAACAGTTGTGATAGTACACCACACATGGCTGCCTAACATGCACAGCATTATATCCTTTGGTTATCCTCCATAGCTGACAGAAAATCGATGTTTCTTCTGCTTACAAGCGAACACGCAGCACACCTGTAATATTTTCCCACAATAAGGGGAAACCAAGAAGGAGAGGAGGGAGGGTGAAAAAATATGGGGAAGGGGGGTAATGATGATCCACAGCAGGCCTCTGAAGTGGGTATTACTTTTCTGCTATCAGATTTTGCTCATTTATTTTTATATTTATTTGAGTTTTTTTTGCTGGCTTGGATCATTTCAGTGTTTGATGTTTCTTAGAGCTGGAAATGGAGCGTGAGAAAAGGGAGAAAAAAAGTGGGTCTAAAGAGTGGAGGTTGGAGACACACACTAATCTAGAAATAAGATCTGGCATAAACCAGAGATAAAAATCCTACCTGAACATCATTTGTCCATCCCTGTAGGGGCACATGTGTCCACCCCAATTAATTTGAAACCACAGCAAAGATCCATCTAACAGTTAATACATACATATGTGTGGTCTTTCTAATAGCACTGAGATTACCGACCATTGCATTATTTCAATGGCATCCTCTTACACGGTAAAGAAGTGATTGGCAGATGTCGCCGTAGTGCTCTAATAAAGAGCAACATGTCCTCAAATGTCAGCAGAGGACTCTGGAGTATAATCCTCCGACTGCGTAAACAGGAAACATTATGTGTATGTGGGAATGTTTGTCAGCATGTCTGTGAGGAGGCATACGTTATATTTGACAAATGTGACCTTTTCTTCTGAACAAGTTTAAAGATAGAAAACCACGGGTGCAATATTATTTTTATCAAGTCTTATTCCCAAAAGCAAAACAATCCCTATTAAAGTAGTCCAACAACAACTACTTAATTATTTGTGAGTTTGGACATGTTTTTTACCACTTATTATGAAATTTTAATTAAATTATTTAGAATCAACTATACATGATTTTAATAAGTTTTTAAAACCATCAGTTCAGCTAATATAATTTTTTTACTATCTATTGTATTAATGCTTGAATTAAAATACAATTTTTATATGAAAACATATTCAAAAAAGTCAACAACTAATATCCACATTTTTATATTACAAATTCCCATCAAAAATGTTGCCTAAGAAATCAATGATTAGTTTTCAAGGGTAAACATGTAGTGTGTTCTTGCTGCTCAAGCAAAACCACACTGCTGTAGTGGTTGCAGATCTGGTTTGCCACAGTTTCTCATGGAAGACAAAAGCTGCCATCTGGTTGCTTGTACGACTTCCTCCAAAACCTGTAGCAATCATTTAGCCTTAATGGCTTCTGCACAGATGTGCCGTTTACCCATGCTGTGTGTCAAGGCACCTACATAATGAAACTCAAACAAATGTCTTAAAGATGCATCAAGAGACAAACAAGTGATGCTTTTATTTTTATTGAATAATATTAGGGTCAATGAAAGAATACATCATCTACCGCTATGCTGTTGTTTGATCAGTTTCACATCAGTTCCATTTCCAGCAGCCTGATAGGCCTCTTAGTAAGTTAGTCAGTTATTCATTGTAAAATAAACATTTAGCAGGTATTCAGCCCTGCAGACTGTCATGATGTAATCTCTCTGTTCCACCTCTTTTTTTCGTTTCTGTTTAGTCTGTTCGGCCGTGTCTGTCTGTTTGTTTTACAACTCTATGGCTGGTTTACCCAGAGCAGTTGTCTTCCTCTACCGCTTTATCTCAATCCGCTGCTCTGTGCCTCCTGCCGTGTCTATTAATTAGGTATAAAATTGCTGCTTGTAACAAAACTCTGTATGCAGAAAGCTATGAACTATAGATTGTGTACATATGTCTTTTTTTCTCACAGAGAAGGCCGCTGTAGTTTTTCAATGATTCATATTTAGTTTTTACAAAAACCTAAGGTTTCCCTTCTCTATTATACATATTAAAAAGATTGTCACCAGTGGAAATCTGCTTGGCACATGCTCATAATAACTCCTCCAAGCACTAGTTTGCACTTCCTCTTCAGGCCATTTTTTTATTCCTTCATGGTTCCTCTCTGACTTCCACTTTGTCCCATTTATTCTTTCTGATCATGGCACACAATAACTGTGTGCCATCTGAGCAAGTGACCGCTGACATATTTGTCTCTTCTTGTAAATTAACTGCAGATGTTCATGCATGAAAAGATACATTGTAATTTTTATCAGAGAAGCTGTTTCATGGCTCTGTTATTGAGGGCAATGACTTCCCTGCCATCATGCTGTTAAAACATTGTATTCATTGATCTTTTATCTCTGAGAACATTGAATTCCGGAGAGTAGAAACTCTGTAATAGATGTTTAAGTTGTTAAAAAAAGAGACAGCAGAGGTGTGGACGAGTCATTTGACTTGAACTCGAGTCAAAGGTGAGTCATGAAAATACCAACTTTAGATTCAATACGATAAAATCACAAAAAGATGTGGCACTCTAATTAAAGGCATTGTAAATTCAACTACAATTGAGCCTCTTCGCTTAAAAGTACCTCATATTTTCATTCATTAACACCAGAATCATTTAACTGAAATCAGAGAAGCACAGATATCTAAATGAATATAGTGACCATTAACACACCTGAATCCTTTAATTAGGTCATTAAATTGACGCTCTAGAAGCTGAGTGCATTAGAAGATACTTCAGTCATTTATTTTGGGTGTGCTGGATTTGAGACACATCAAAAAGCTGCCTGACACCAGACATCAAGAAATGGAGGTTGAAACCTTTGCGGTGAGTCTTCGGTTATTAATTTTCGTCCTTGAGACCCACTCACTCTCCTCCATGATTTACTTGTTCCCGAGCTGCCACATACCTTGCTCAAATGAATAAGGGATTGTCATCGTTTTTGCAGCACTTCATATCATGCTGAAGATGTAATGCAATCATCTTAAATCAGGTGTGCTGAAGCAGAGACAAATCTAAGATTTTAATAACAATATCCCTGGGGACTATGATTAAAACCAGTTTCCTGGATCATTTCATTGGTTAAGATACAATTGGTCAACAATAATTCAACTGCTGCATGAAAAATTAGAAAGTTAAAAGGTGTGGATGGAGAAGAGATAATTTTAACCGTTCTTAAATGCTTTTCCTTTCAAGATAAAGACACTTCTACTAGTTGGTAGCTCCCTAATTGGATTTCATTATACTTAACTTAAATAATCAGAAAGATGAATACTGTAAAAAGTATGTATGAATGTATGTATAAATTCCTTTCTATCATGTTCATTCCATAATTCTAAAAAACTAATATAACGCATATTTGCTTTCAAAAGGTTTTCCAGACTTGAAACATTTTATCACGCATGACTTTAGCTTTTCCTCAACTTTACCCCTACAAACTTTGTATTTTCTTTATTCTCACATGGTTAAATGCAAGTGAAACTGTTGCAAAGAACATTAGGCTGATGTTACTTCAACTTTCACAATGAGAACGGTCTCAATGTAAAGCTTTCAGAATCTGTTTTTATGGCATATTTTCCAAATGTCTTAATGTTAGTTTCTCTTAGTTGATCTGTTTCTGAGTGCTCGTTTTAGAAAGGAGTGTTCATTTGAAAGCTCATTTCAAAAGCAACTTTAAAAAGTAATTTTTTCAGAAGGCATTATGTGCTTCAGTATTATTGTTTTATGTTCGCTGTGACTCATTTGCGAGTTGGATTGCTTGAAACAGGTGAGGGTGGAACTAAAGAAGAGGAATAGCTCTAGTGTGGTGCTATGGTTCATCCTACTCATATTCAGTTACTGTGCTCTCTCAGCTGTCTGTCATTAAAGCTTAAAATGCCCAGAAAAAAACTTGGAGGGGGAAAAATAATCTGCTTCTATAACGGATTTCCCTATTCTTGGAAAGCTTTTCATAAGAAGTATGAGCCTGGCTGCAGGGATTTGCATTAGTGGGGTTGGACACTCGTGTTGGATGTTCTCATCTGACTTCAGAGGAAGTTTCCACTTCATCGCTCTTGAGTTGGATTGGATCAAAAACTGATTGGTCAATCTTTTTCAAAAGCCTTTTTCTTCTTTGACAATATCCTTTTTTGCAGACCTCATGGAGTCTCTTGAAATATGTTCTGAATAACACTTGTCCAATTTGCCCAAAAGATTTCATATCATGATTCCACTCATGTTAGCTGTGAAAATGTCCACACTTACATCTTGCTCCAAGCTTTCCATCTTACACAACCCGATATATAAGACATAGAGTAACTTGACTGCATATATTTGTTACAACACTACACAGGTGTCTGTTGGAAAAGTTAATACAGAGCATTGCAATTACTTTGTATGTTTCAGATAAACAATGCACACATATGAATGCATGTAAGAAAATACATCTAAGAAGGTGAGGCATGGATGACAGGAAGAAATGTATCAGTAGAGGGGAAGAATTGTCCTTCTGATTTAACAAACATCACATAAAGATTGTTCTGAAATGCAAAGCAAATTTAATGCCCACACATACTTATTTTACAAAACATATGAAGTTAAACTGTAAAAGAAACACATTCTGTTGTTTTGTCTTTTTTATTGTTCATAACAGACTTTCATCTATGCGGCCTGTAGATACTTATTGTAAATTGTATATTGTATTCCTATAAGGTCACAACGACCAGTGGCAACCACAGTAACTAACATTTGTTGACTTGAGATTAGCCATACATAACCAGACCTGAAAATATGTATAATACAACCCCTACTGACAGCTGCAACCCTCATGTTCTGATCCGCAGGCTAACCTAAAAGAAAACTGTGGTCCTGAGTTTTATTCGCTTATATTTCCATGTCTAAATGAGAAAAGAACCTTGTTTTATCTCAGGTTGCTAATGGTTTCTGATGGGAATATAGCTTCAGCTGTTTTTAAAAATCCCAAATAATGGATGTTATAAGATGGACTAGATAATTAAATTCTTTTCTGACACGTCTGCTAGTTTTGGTGCAGAAGTCTGAAGTTTTTAATTCAAGATTGCCCTAAATGTTCACATTTATATCGACCATATGGGAGTTAATAAGGTAATAATTAGCAAACGGTTTGTTGTCTTCTTTTACACAATTGTTGGTAATTAATATGAAGAACATAGAAGGACAAAAATTATAGTGTGTCATTAACACATCATATTTTTTTTATGCAATTGTTGAAGGGGCCACTACAGAATTGAAATGTATGAAACACATACACACAAAACTGCTAAATATCTCCTACAACTATTGAAACAGCCTTAATAATTTTGTACCTGGTTAAAAGACATTACAATTTCTAATGCTGTGACCTGACTGTATTCTAAAATCATTAACCCTTCACACTATTATTGCATTTATAAGGGTCCTAAATTAAACTTAAAGAAAAACCAAATTTTTACCAAATTTTAAGCTAAGACGAGTGTCAATGACAGCCTCGTTTACATGTTATGAAAGGACGTCCAAATTCTTGCATGAAACTCAACATAGTATGCAGTTGTCAAAATAGCATAAACAATGCTTATTTTAAAACACAGTGTGTTGCAGAACTATCAATGGGATTTTATGTGACGCACCCACACAAAGTATTGCATACATTTGACGTGTGAAGAAAATTTGTTTGTGATATGTAACTCTCTCCTGTAGATGACCAGCCATTTCACCGCTGGTATGAAGATCCAGTGGGAGAATAATTTGTGGAAATGGATTTTCTTTAGGGTTATCAGATTAAAGTGGATGGAAATTCCAACTAGACTGAATCATGAAATAAATCAAGATGTCTTTTGTTGTTGTACAAGTGTTGAGCTGAAGTGGCTAACTCACTCCATCTTAGAGTCCATTTGTCTTAGCTTGATTGTCTGAATTCTCATCCAAGCTTTCTTGGCAATATGTTGGCTGAAAGCTTAATCAAGCACAGTTGGGGTTAAATTACAAAATCCAATTCTTTCACTTACTCATTCTTATACCTCCACACCAGTCATTTATGTGCACGCACAGACACACACTGTAAAGAGTATAGGGAGGAAGAGAAGCGGCACAAGCACACACTCTGCTTGTCAGGCCATCAACACACCTGGCTTTTAAGAACAGCTTGGCATCTGCAAGAGACACCTGCCACTCATTCAGGCATACACAAGCAGAAAGTAAGCGAAGGAAGGAGAAGTTAAAGGGAAAGGAGCTGGAGAGTGTGCGAACAGGCAATATCAGGCTCAAAGAGAATGAGGAACTCTAATAACATGAAAGGATAGGCAGAAGGAGAGAGGCATAATGCAGTGGTGTGGGAGGGAAAAAGAGCTGAGCGAGTGAGACTGTAGCTAAAAAAAGAAGACAAGGATGACAGGGATGTACTGTGAAGCACAGACCATTAAATAGGTAGGTGTGTGAATTTCTGTCTGCTTGGCGAACAACACAACTGTGACTTCCGATAGATTGGCATGTAATACTGTGACCTTTTGCAGGGTGATTCAGATAAACATCTGGAAAGCTCTCAGACATCACAAACCTGCACTGTCACATAGAGAAGGGAAAAAGCACTCAATATAACCGAACTGTGTGTTCTTTAGTTTTCCGCATATCCAAGCTGCAGGCAAGTACACCCACAAGCAGATACAGAGCACTAATTAGCAGCATTGGTGGATATTTAAAAAAAATAATACTGATAAAAAGAAATCAAATGAAGATATAAAATTATAAAAATGGCAGAATACCATGAAATTTGTTCTAATGCAAGAGGAAGAGACGGGTGATTCCATAGTTCAGAAGCTCAATATAGATACTGCTCCCCTCTTTTTAGTGGCTGATTTAGCTTAGTATAATCCCTAAGATCATTTAGCATTGCTCATTCAAATTATGATAAATCTCTAGCAGAGTTAATGAGACATTTAAATGCTTTGATGGCACAGCTGAAAAGTGTCTGCAGCATTAGTCCTACCCTCTCATGTAACATGGTACATGAGAACCTTTAACCTTTATTCACAGATGACAAAAATTTGCTTCCACTGCAATATGTAGGATTACATTTTCACACACTCTTATTTGTATACATGCTTTATTTTAAAATGAAAACATGATTATGAGCTATTAACACCTTCAGGTAAAGAGCGGCCTCACATTTTTCTAAATCTACTTAATTTCTTTACATTTAAAGCCATGTAAATGAGCGCCAGTGTCCTGCAACCTTTAATTGGGGTTCATCTGTCAGGATTTCACATAATTTATGAGGATGCAAGCAGGAACTGGACTAAAATCCATATCAGACAGAGGTAGTCTCAAAGTACTTGATTTATTAAACGTAATAATAACTTACACGAACTGTGCGGCAACGAGGACAACAAGGGACCATTACAGAGAATCCGGAAGTGTATGAATGAATTAACTAAGTTTATATACTGGGAGTGGAGAGGTGGAAAATAGGAAAGGATCTGATTACATAACAGATTACAGGTGTTTGTGATAAAATAGGAAGTAGACAGAGGGAGAGATAAAGCAAAGGAGGAACTAGAGAACAAGGGGAGGAGGAAAGCACAGAACAGTAACACTAAACTGAAAACATAACATAAACCACGAGACCATGACAGTCTTCCGGACTGTCTAACCTGAGTGCATAGGGTTAGATAATTTAATTTAGGCAAGTTGATTTAGATGACCCTCATGGACTGAGGGGATACCTGCTTTACACTAGATGAAGCCTTTATCTTAAATAGTGGTTTTATTATCCAGGCCTTCATTTTAGAAAGTTTCCCAGATGTGACACACAAAACATGAATACCTGAGTGATTAAAATGTAATATGAGCATCTGATGGCATAATGAGTAAGTAATATAATCATTTAAATCAGCTGCTTTAAAGCTAGACACACCTAAAAGAGAGCCATAGCTGATAATCTGGTTGTGAGCCACTAATCTAGAGGATTCTTCTAACATATTTGTATATTTAGGCTTAGGCAATCAGTCATTTATTATCAACAGATATTAATCGAGCATCAGTAATGCTACAATTTTAAGCTGGAAATTAGCTATAATTAATGCCATTGCTGTCATCTCTGTAAAACAAAATTAAACAGAAGTATAGAATTAAAATGGGCATTAATATATATATAAATAGTAATTCTGTGATGATAATTGGCAGCAAAAATATTTTTTACCAAGTTTTTTTTAACAGCATTCTCAATAATTACCACACCTCCACCTTAACATATCACACAGGAACCGTTTTAATATAAGTCTGACATTATTCCAGAACTAGTTTTCTCTCTTTTAAATTTAGACACTATGACTTTTAAAAGGTTTAAAATACTTGTAATATTTAAACGAAACATAACCGGTAGCAAACTAGCAGAAATACTAGCTGAGTAGTCTGTCATTGTGATTTTGACAGCCTGCTAAACATCGTCCAACAGATGCTGGAGGGTTGATGTTGGACTTGTGTAAAATCTAATCTGTTCTGACATGTTCAAATTTTAACTTTATGAGGCATATCATCAAACTGTACAATGCAAAACTTTCATTATATATAATTAAGTATGCATTGTAACTGAGATTTTAAAAAGTTTAGGTTGCTATTACTAATGTAACAGGGTGATGGTTCTTTTTTGGCATATTTTGGTCCCTTTTTGCCAATTAAGTATCATATATATCTTAAGCATTGCTGGTGACATATCCTTCGCTATTTCTGTTTTTTTATTTTTTGCTAATCTTCTAATGGCTACTTCAGGAAAATGCACCATAAAACAAAAGTCAAATCCTCTTAACAGTAACTTCAACATGAACATGAGTTCACTGTACTCCTCAGTCACCAGATCTCTATCCTGTTGAGTGCAAATGCATGATGCATTGTCTCAATATGGAGCGAAATCTTTAAGGGATGTTTTTAATACCTTATTTAAGATATGCAACAAAGAATGTACATGTACGATTTTTTTTTGTTTGTTTTGTTTTGTCTTTTATAGGTGAAACATTTAATCTTTGGAATCATGACATTATTTCACAAGCAAGTTTTCCTTTTCTCCCTCCCTTGAAAGCAATGAAAGCTCTTGTCTCCTTGCCTAATCTGTCACATAATTCTCTTTTTAATAAAAGTGAATATTTTTTTATTAGTTTTGCATATTGTAATCATCTTTATGATTGTTCCCTGACTAGAGTCATTCATGTCAGTCTAAAATGCCCCCAAAAATACTGAGTTATCTTACAGCTGCAATTTGGTTTCCCATTGATCTCCCTCTTTTTTTTAATTTATCTCATTTAAAATCATTAGCAGGTGAATAATTCTCTGCAGAGCAACACAGAAATACTCTTTTGAATATATTTTCAAATCCATCGCCTGTAGTAATATTATTATACTACTACTTGGTATACGAAGATGTACTTTCTTTAATGAGGAATCTTATGACATGAAGCTGCTACCTTTCTTTGTTTAGCAGTTGAAATGTGTGGAGAAAAAAAAAAGTGTTCCTTAAAATAAAGACTCTTTTTTGGTCCCTCTCTTTAACAAATTCAGGAAGACCTTCTTGACAGCCATGTTTGAGGGTATATTTTAATGACTGGTCATGTGTGGTCTGTTTTACAATGTGTGACAGTCGGTGGTCCGGCTCTTTGCTGGGCCCTCCCTCGGTCCCAGCAGTCGGCCATTCTGACATCCCTCCAGGATTTAACATAGTGGCCCATTAAAGAGACACATACACAACTCTGACCGATATGACTGTATATGTTGCTTCGTGTGGGAATTTGACTATGACAGAAAAGATGTGAGCAAATGCCAAAATAACCTCCACCCTATTTACATGCAGTAATTGGGTCATTTGAAAGGCTAAGCTTATCTCAACACTAATCAGGCTCTAATTATACACTGAAAAACTTCACCCACGCCTTCATCTCTCTCTCTCTCTCTCTCTCTCTCTCTCGCTGTCTTTTTTTCTCTCTGCCTTTATCTCTCTCTCTCCTTCACACACACACACACACACACACACACACACACACACACACACACACACACACACACACACACACACACACACACACACACACACACACACACACACA